>JAUTXW010001654.1:75000-130000 GCA_030620095.1 Kuschelorhynchus macadamiae | reverse complement strand
ATTCACATTAAAATTTAAACAAAAATTAGTTACTTAGCTACAATGTGTCAAAAAGTCAATGTGGTAATAAATGTTGAAAGTGGTGTCCGTTTACCTCCATGCAATAATAAATATTTTGCTCAAATCTATTCCTAACATTTTCACACATTTCTGGAGTTATTTGTCTGCATTCCGCCGTGATCCGCTCCCGAAGATCTTGGATGGAGTCTGGCTTCGTACTAAAAACCTTACTTTTTATATGTCCCCAAAGAAAGTAATCTAAAGGACTCAAGTCCGGAGACCTTGGTGGCCACTCAATGGGGCCGCGCCGTCCGATCCACTGATTTGGGAAATGGGTGTCCAAAAACTGTCGTACTGGAGCTACATAGTGCGGTGGTGCACCATCTTGTTGGAAATGAAGAAAATTTTCATTATAATTAACCTCATTTTCTATTATTTCGGTTATTCGTGGCTCTTTTGTATTTTTTAACATGTCCAAGTACAACTCCCCCGTCAAGTTTCCAGGAATAAAGAAAGGTCCTACAATATGATTTCCGAAAATGCCGGCCCAGACATTAATTTTTTGTGGGTATTGCGAATGTACCTCTCGAAACAAATGTGGATTCGAGTCGCTCCAATATCGACAATTATGTCTATTTACAGCACCATGTAAATAGAAGGTACATTCATCCGAAAAACAAATGTTAAATAACAAATTTGGGTTATTGTTCAAACGTTGTGTCATTAATTCGCAAAACTCCAACCTTCTATCATAATCGTCTTCATTAAGCTCATGGACAAGTTTAGTTTTGTACGGGTGAAATTTATAGGATTTCAAAATTCTTTGCACTGTTGAGCGTGTAAATCCTGAAGAAGTAGCCAGACCACGAGTACTTTGGGTGTTGTCAAGAGCCACGTGTCCCAAAACTGCTATTTCTCTGGCTTCATTTCTACTTGGACGATTTTCCTGATTCCGGCGAATATTAGATACAGATCCATATTAATTTAGCCACATACTTATGGTTAATATTTTTGTCTGGATGTAACGCATTAAACAACCGGGCGGTAGCTCCAATGCTTCCGTTTTGATAATACAGTTTCGTTATTTCGACCCTTTCTTGAATTGAATAAATCATTGCAAAATATTATAATAGAACTAGGCAACTTAACGATTTCAAATCAAAGATAAAGTTGTTCTATGATTTACGATGACATTGACGGATGCTAAATTTCTTGCTGGTATCGGTGATTATTATTTTTTTCCGTATTATCAGTACTAAATTAAATGAGGCGAATTTTATAAAAAAAATTAAAAAAACTTCAAAATGGTTGAAGATAGGTATAAACTCTATTATACAAAAGTTACTAAAAACTTCCTGGAGAATCCAAAAATAGAAAAAAAATTGGGGGTTTCCATTTAAAAATGTCAAGTGTAATGCGATATCTTATTTTTGGAACACCCTGTATTATACAATCATACATGAAAAGACGTCCCCCTAAAAATCAAAATTGACGTGTCCAAGCGTTTTTCCCAAAATATACCAGGAAAGTCATAAATAAGGGTGGGACCTTTTCGTTGGGCCACCCTGTATATATATATATATATATATAGATACACATATATATATATATATATATATATATATATATATATATATATAGATACACATATACATATATATATATATATATAAATAAATAAATATATATATATATATATGAATATATAAATATATATATATATAAATATAGATATATATAGATATATAGATATATATATATATATATATATATATATATATATATATATATATATAAATATATATATATATATATATATATATATATATATATATATATATATATATATATATATATATATATATATATATATATATATATATATATTATATATATATATATTCCTTGCTTCAGAGTTTCTAATATAGAGACACGTTGCTCACTATAGATCTTCTTGGTGTAGACTTTTGGCCTCATCAACTCATTGTCGCCTTCGTTGAGACATTTGGTGGAACTGGCATCCCTACGCTTCTTTTTTGATGTGATGGGATTTGGTACGATTCTTTATTATATTATTTATTATCTACTGTAGTCAGAGTTATCTTAGTCAAATCACATGTTTCGCTCACGGCAGCACTACCGTTAAGTCCTATGTTAATAAGTTTTTATCTAGGCTATCATCGACAGATAAATAATTTTTGTTCATCGCAACTCTAAAAGAAGCACCATAATTTTTTTTCCACGAACGCCACATAATGCTGTTTTATACGTAATGCAACTAAACACTTCCTATGAGAAATACTCAGAAATTATTACAATTCGGCCCTTTCAACTATTTTTGTTTATTTATTGTCAATCCCTTATCTACTCAATGCGGTCGATCAAGGTAGTTTATTACAGTCCTTCAGTCATCTGAATCAAGTGAATCTTTCTTCGTGAGATAGTTATTTACGTTACAAGACCAGAAAGTAATACTTTCCAAGCTGAGGAAAGTTCTGGAAGACACTTTCCGGGTAAGTGGCGCACAACATTTTTTTACAACCGATACATATAAGTTATTAATTTACGTGAAAACAACTATTATTTATTAAAGAGGAAACGTATTTTTCTTTTGTATACACCAGCTTTTAAAAATTTCATAAGTTTTCTAATACCTTGTTCGAGATTTTTGTGGCAATAAACTGTATATAGCTCTCGTAACAGCTTCTCTTATTTCAATAGGTATTTCAGTTTCAGTACAACAGTTTATTATCCATTTTTAATGAGAAACGATAAAAAACGTACCACAGTTTTTTTCGCATGTTAAACTGACAATTAAATAATTCCGTTGCTATGGAAATAAAGATATGCAAAATTATTTGAGTGGTGTATTTTTCTATTTCTTTTAAAAGGGACCGGAAAGTGAAACATTGGGACCGATAAAGTTACTTGACTGGCCCCTCATGTTGTACTTTCGAGTTTCGATTGGTGAAGTTTAATTTTCTCATCTAAAAATTGCTTTGAAAGGGCTGTACAAGATTGGTTTCCAAAAAATGTTGGCAAACTACATAAAACCCTGGACTTAATTTCACGCAGTCCAAAGAAAGTATTTGTGACATCGGGTAATGAGAATGTAGTTGTGGAATGGGTATTAAGACCTAATCAACAAAATTACGTACTGAAAAAAACATTTAATCCGCAAAACCTAAGCAATGTTTTAACGTATTATCGCTTGGTTTTTTAATTTATGGCACTTTAAGGGTCTTGGGAGTCAATTCGAACCATGCCTTTTTGATACGATGTAATTATCCTAATTTGGAAGGAAACTGCTATAAGATATGCCTATACATGATGGGCTTGCAATCGGCCAATATGAATTGAATTTTTTTTTTAATTAATGAACTGTACCCATAAACTGTTCTCAGTACTTCTATTCGTTTTATAATTTTCACATGGAAAAATAAGGAATAAATAAATTTTGTGCTGCTGACGAAAAGCCGAAGCAGAGTTCCGCCTATGTAAAAAATATCCAGTACGCTAGGTGGACATTTTTCATTTTTGTTTAAAAAAATCCAATATACTTTTATTAAAAGGTATGAAATTTATTTTTAACGAAGGCATCTCAAAGTAAATCGCCCCTTAAGTGTGATAAGATGGCAACGTTGCTCTGTGCCTGCCGCGCACCTAGTCTAAAACTCATTCATATTAGTATTCGTTATTTGGACTTGGCTTCAATCGTTTCTATTGATTTTGCATCTAAATGGGGTCGGTCGGGAAGATTGACGGCATGTAATTATCCTGTTTAGAGGGGATATCACTATCAGGAGTTTTATTCCGTCAAGTCGATTTGATTATTGGTTCTATTCTATTAGTTTTGAAATTTTAGGTTTATCGGATTTTTAATATATGTATATAGGAGTTGATTTTGTATTTAAAGCTTGAAAAATTGAGATACGCCTTATTAAAGCGCTACTTTAACATTACTCGCAAAGAGTTTATTTATAAATATCGACACCGTCCAGTAAATCTTGGGATATGGGGGCGCACTTTTAATTTTATAGTGTTTAGGTGTAATCCATAGGGGCCGGGTTTTATAATTCGAATAATTTGCTGACGAGGCCGCTTAATTTATTAAAAACAAAGCATATTTAGAATTAGCCATTGGTTGATGACCTTTTTTTAGTCGTTGGTTTATTGGATGAAGTTTGCTTTATGTATTTTTAGTCGTCTACATCAGGTGTGAAATACATCTTAGTTTAATGGGGGCTAATAGGAACAAAATGCTTGCTACTGATTCGTTTTGTTTCTATTATCAACTATTTTCTACACTATATTTTTTATATGAAGTCGCCGTATCGAACTTAATGCCGTAACTTGTCGGACGCTGTTCTTCGGTTATATCATACGTTTAAAAACTTCAACAAACTTCAAAAAGATCGGTATATTTAAAAAGCTCGGTTAGCTCGTAAAATCCACTTATTTTAAAAGGTCGGGCATTACAGAAATAACAGGGCTTCACCTTAAGAAGGTAAGCCAGTTTTCAGTATTTAAGTGTTGATCAAGTCAAAATTTAAATTAATCAAATGCAATTAATTTTTTTTAATGCGTCAAAATCATTTAATCAGTCAGATTGGAAATTTACCCAAATTTATCCTTGTTCCAAAATTAACTAACGCTTTACGTCTAAATTTAACTACTCTGTGTTTATCTATTGTTTCTTGCAGCCTGTAAGAATCCCAATTAAATCGAAATTGCTTTAATTAAGTGACGTTATTGGACGTCTCCACTATGCTTGTGTTTGACAAATAAGGTTTCATCTGCGCTTGTATTTGTTATATACTCACAATAAAGCTTTAATTGTACAAACCAGGCAATGTTTTCAAACACTCAAATTGACTAGTACATTTAGTAGACATTTTTTTTTATACAAACTCTACAGGCAGGTAACAAAATTACAGTTGTTGCGTACATTATAAGCTGATATTGTATCTATTTTATTGTATACTTTATTTACAAGAAATTTGTGTTATTTTTGCATCATAAACTATATGAATATATAATAAATCAATTATATCTACCGAGACTACCCTACAGTTATGCCCTGCAATGAAAACAATAATTTTCCTATCCAAACCAAATAGGAAATCGGTTTGGCGGTACTTTTTGATCTACAAAAAAAGTGCGTTCCGCATTGTGTTCTTCAAGTAACCTCGAAATAATCTTTTAAACAGCATGCTTCTAGATCCCTTTCTATTTAATCAGCCGTCTTTATTCTTACATCAACATCATCTCATTATTTTACAAAGTAATAATTCTACCAAGCAAATTTATTTTTGTTTTCTGTTTTGTGAAGGCATAATATGTATTTAATGCGAGTAATAACATAAATTGTTTTCTTCGTATTCGCGATGTCTATATTAACCACCTGTAACTTTTGAACCGTAAAAACAATAGATATTGCGGCTTTCTTCTAACTACAGCAAATACCATTCTCAGCATGATTTATAAAAAAACATGAAGAAGAAACGCTCATAAAATGAAGAAGAGCCCATAGTCGGTTGGTCGCCAGTCGACGAGACCTTGACCTTTATGGTGTAATACACAGGTAATTTCCTTAAGGTGAAGAACATCGGGAATGTCGCATCTTATTCATGGTAAATTAAAAATGGTAATTTAAAAGCTCTATACTTAGTTCACGCATAAAAATGTTTATTAATGCTTGTTTTGTTGTTTTTTTTTTTAAAGAGGCCAATAATACCACTAGGTTCAAAATAAAATATTTAAATTATCTTATGGGCCCTAGATGTAAAAAAAACATGTTCCCTCAAATTTACCAGTAGATCTGTCTGTTCGCAGCAAAGTCAAAGAAAAACGCGTTAAATAAAGTTCAAATTTCTCGAAAACGGGGCGGTTAATGCAAATAAAACAAGTATAACTTTTTTATCTAAGAAACAAGTTAGTGCCTTATTAATTTAGAAAGAGGACTGCAAATAGCCCTTCTTATCAGGTATAAGAAAATAGGCATGAGATTCTTATCTTTTACCCGAAAAAAACTGTGTACAAATTTTCAGCATAATCAGCCCGATAAGTATGAAAATATCAATTAAAATAAAAAATAACAGGCTGCAAGAAACAATAGATAAACACAGAGTAGTTAAATTTAGACGTCAAGCGTTAGTTAATTTTGGAACAAGTATAAATTTGGGTAAATTTCCAATCTGACTGATTAAATGATTTTGACGCAAAAAAAAAAAATAAATTGCATTTGATTAATTTAAATTTTGACTTGATCAACATTTAAATACTGAAAACTGGCTTACCTTCTTAAGGTGAAGCCCTGTTATTTCTGTAATGCCCGATCTTTTTAAATAAGTGGATTTTACGAGCTAACCGAGCTTTTTAAATATACCGATCTTTTTGAAGTTTGTTGAAGTTTTTAAACGTATGATATAACCGAAGAACAGCGTCCGACAAGTTACGGCATTAAGTTCCATACAGCGACTTCATATAAAAAATATAGTTTAGAAAATAGTTGATGATCGAATCAGTAGCAAGCATTTTGGCTAATTCCAAATATACTTTGTTTTTAATAAATTAAGCGGCCTCGTCAGCAAATTCACCTAAACACTATAAAATTAAAAGTGCGCCCCCATATCCCAAGATTTACTGGACGGTGTCGATATTTATAAATAAACTCTTTGTGAGTAATGTTAAAATTTTAGTAGCGCTTTAAGAAGGCGTATCTCAATTTTTCAAGCTTTTCAAAATCAACTCCTATATACATATATTAAAAATCCGATAAACCTAAAATTCCAAAACTAATAAAATAGAAACAATAATCAAATCGACTTGACGGAATAAAACTCCTGATAGTGATATCCCCTCTAAACAGGATAATTACATGGCGTCAATCTTCCCGACCGATCCCATTTAGATGCAAAATCAATAGAAACAATTGAAGCCAAGTCCAAATAACGAATAATAATATGAATGAGTTTTAGATTAGGTGAGCGGCAGGCACAGAGCAACGTTGCCATCTTATCACACTTAAGGGGCGTTTTACTTTGAGATACCTTCGTTAAAAATAAATTCCATACCTTTTAATAAAAGTACATTGGATTTTTTTAAACAAAAATGAAAAATGTCCACCTAGCGTACTGGATATTTTTTACATAGGCGGCAACTCTGCTTCGGCTTTTCGTCAGCAGCACAAAATTTATTTATTCCTTATTTTTCTATGTGAAAATTATAAAACGAATAGAAGTACTGACAACCGTTTGTGGGTACAGTTCTTTAATTTAAAAAAAAATTCAATTCATATTGGCCGATTGCAAGCCCATCATGTATAGGCATATCTTATAGCAGTTTCCTCCCAAATTAGGATAATCACATCGTATCAAAAAGGCATGGTTCGAATTGACTCCCAAGACCCTTAAAGTGCCATAAATTAAAAAACCAAGCGATAATACGTTAACACAATTGCTTAAGTTTTGCGGATTAAATGTTTTTTTCAATACGTAATTTCGTCGATTAGGTCTTAATATCCATTCCACAACTACATTCTCATTACCCGATGTCACAAATACTTTCTTTGGACTGCGTGAAATGTAAGTCCAGGGTTTTATGTAGTTTGCCAACATTTTTTGGAAACCAATCTTGTACAGCCCTTTCAAAGCAATTTTTAGATCAGAAAATTAAACTTCACCAATCGAAACTCGAAAGTACAACATGAGGGGCCAGTTAAGTAACTTTATCGGTCCCAATGTTTCACTTTCCGGTCTCTTTTAAAAGAAATAGAAAAAATACACCACTCAAATTATTTTGCATATCTTTATTTCCATAGTAACGGAATTATTTAATTGTCAGTTTAACATGAGAAAAAAACTGTGGTACGTTTTTTATCGTTTCTCATTAAAAATGGATAGTAAACTCTTGTACTGAAACTGAAATACCTATTGAAATAAGAGAAGCTGTTTCGAGAGCTATATACAGTTTATTGCCGCAAAAATATCGAACAAGGTATTAGAAAACTTATGAAATTTTTAAAAGCTGGTGTATACAAAAGAAATGTATCGGTTGTAAAAAAATGTTGTGCGCCACTTACCCGGAAAGTGTCTTCCAGAACTTTCCTCAGCTTGGAAAGTATTACTTTCTGGTCTTGTAACGTAAATAACTATTTCACGAAGAAAGATTCACTTGATTCAGATGACTGAAGGACTGTAATAAACTACCTTGATCGACCGCATTGAGTAGATAAGGGATTGACAATAAATAAACAAAAATATAGTTGAAAGGGCCGAATTGTAATAATTTCTGAGTATAAAAAGATAATTTTAAATGTTTACCTACAACAGGTACATTCACAAATATTTTTGAGAAAAATTGAATGTCTCCCATATTTCTCATAGGAAGTGTTTAGTTGCATTACGTATAAAACAGCATTATGTGGCGTCCGTGGAAAGAAAATTATGGTGCTTCTTTTAGAGTTGCGATGAACAAAAATCATTTATCTGTCGATGCTAGCCTAGATAAAAACTTATTAACACAGGACTTAACGGTAGTGCTGCCGTGAGCGAAACATGTGATTTGACTAAGATAACTCTGACTACAGTAGAAAGAATCGTATCAAATCCCATCACATCAAAAAAGAAGCGTAGGGATGCCAGCTCCACCAAATGTCTCTACGAAGGCGACAATGATTTGATGAGGCCAAAAGTCTACACCAAGAAGATCTATAGTGAGCAACGTGTCTCTATATTAGAAACTCTGAAGCAATGATCTAATGATAAAACCCCAATAAGTTGTAGCATCACTTGCCTTTTGAGAGTTTTGTCTAAAATGGGTTTCATATATTGCACAATTGACGAAAAGCAAGTACTATGGATTCTCAGCAATTACAAAAACGATTTTGAGTATAGAACATGGATAAGAAATTACCGTTCTGAAAATGGTCCAATAAATTACCTAGCTGAGACATGGTTTGACAGGCATGAAACATCATCCAGATTCTTCCGGTAAGGTATAAAACAAAAGCTCCGTCAAATAAAAGGAAAATAACCATTTTGCATGCTGGGCCACAGAAAATGGTTGGTTGGTTGGGTCCCAAATGCCTTGTGGTTTTCTGCGAAGAACAGAAGACATTAGGCTACCATGAAGATACCATTGAAGAATGGTTCAAGAGTTGTCGTTTACCAAACATTCCTCAGAAAAGCGTGACAGTAATGAACAATGCGAGCTATCACAGTCGCCAGTTACATAAGGCTCCAGACACAAATAATACGAAATTAGAGATTCAAAACTACATGGAGGCGAATGATATATATTTTAAAGAATGTTATAAAAAATGCGATCTTTTAGAACTTTTAAAGGCATTCTGTATAAAAAGGTATGCGGTTGTGAGCATTAGCAGAGGAAATCGGACATACAGTGCATAGGACAATTAAAATAAAAGGTTTGGTCTGAAAATATTGAAGTGTTGTAGAATTAATAAAAAATATGTTAATGATATTCTCCCATGTAGTTGGAAAAATTCAGTCCATTACTTAATTACTGTAGAAAATTCGCGAAACAGAACTAGATATAGAACATTATACATATAAATATATACAAATAATATTAAAAAGATTTTTTATTTGATTAAAATTATAATATAAACATATCACACGACTATCATTACTTGTTTTCCTTAGAACCTCAAAGTTTCTAACAATGGGATCTACCCAGGTAGCTTTATTGCAGTTATTCAGTAAAAAACCATTTTTGGCGAAAGGCGCTACAAAAGTTTAGTATAGATTAAAACAAATGCTGATTTTTTTACTAAAAAAAAAAAACAAATGATTGGAGAAATTGCAATATCTAATCTGCCAAACGCAATTAAGGCATAATATCGTTATGCTTTTCTTGGCCAAATATAGATAAGTGTAATAAGCCTTTTAATTCCGGTCGCTACACGAACCGATTTTAATAAAAAGTTACTGAAAATGATCTATTATTCTAATGAATATACAAAACAGAACATCTATCTTTTCTTACTTTATATAAGATATGTAAAAGGTGTATTAAAAGACTTATTTCGACTTCCTGTTAAAAATCTTGTTTTTCTTCGACCATCTGTCTGATTATTTAACAAATAAGACATCATTACATATATGGAGCATTAGAGCGGAAGAGGAATAAGAGCATTTGAAGATTATATCAAACTGGTAAAATGAAAGTGAAGAAATTGCTGACATTTTATAACATTATAATAGAAAAAAAAACGGTAAACTGGCCTTCACCCGGAAGCGTAAAGCCATACCCCTGTAAAATACAGCTATGCCTTGAGGTGCTCTGGGCTTTGTTCAATAGCTATTTCTATGATAAAAAAATTTCCTTATTGACTTTTTCACAAAAATAAATGAATTTATAATTCTAAATACAACAAATAATCTGAACACATGTAAAAAAAGCTATTTCTATATAGACCAGACAAATGCCTTTTCCGATTGCGTTTGTTGAATTATTTTTAACCAAACTTAACCAAAACAATTCAAAGTGCGAGTTAAACGATTAAAGTCGATTGAATACAAGAATAAACGAGACTTTTAACAGGACATACTTCGCCCTACACTGTACAGGGATTTGATTTAAGCCACCTAGAACTTTCCTTGTACCACCACGCAGTGTTATCTATGTGTTTTGTCCAATGTAAGCAAGTGTTCAAGGTGTTTGATATTTACTAGCAAAAAAATGTAATAATCAATCCCAATGAGAAATAAAGGGACGTATGCACTACGCAAATTAATTTTGGAATCAGGCTATAGTAGCACAATATATCCAATTTAAATATTTTCTGTAACGGCTATCTACAGATCTACGTCTTTTGATATATCTAATTGGTTCGAATAAAATATACAGAAATAACGATTTCTGAGCATAAGCAAAATACTTGGAAATATTTTATGACATAACTTGTATAAATGAGTGTCAAAGTCTGCTAAAAAAAGCATTGTTTTCACACAATCTGTAAAATATCGTTAAAACTTCGAAAGTATTGATGCTTTGAAAAAATTATTCATTACCGTAACAACTCGCTCATTTTAAAAATCGAAGTTGGTTACCCTGTATCGTATAATCAAATTATATATTTCATAAACATAAATAATTTAATTATGATAAAAGTAAGATTACAACTTTAGATATAATGTTGTTTAAAACGACATGTAGCCTAGTAAACAATCTATTATATGATTATAGACGTAATTTTGGAAATTATTTAAGTACATTTCTGTCCATGTCTTCAATTTAGAGACAAACATATTAAACTAAAAATATTTAGCCTTTCATATGTTAAATAGCCAAGGCAAACCTTTCTTAAAACCAGTAGAAATAATTTATGAGCAGTTTGTTCATTATTTTTCTATTAGGCGATTCGAATCAAGAAGCTCGTTAGTTCTAATTTTAGCATATTATTTAGTTGTGTTTGGCTTTATGGCTACTAGACGGAAATGGTGGTAGATAGAAAAATACTGCATAACTGCAAATGGAAAAATAACGGAATAGCTTCTAATAAACAATAAAATACTAGAGACTAGTTTTTTTAGTTTATTTCAGATGTTATAGAATCACCCACAGCAACTGTTTTTATGCCGGTTTATAAATATTTGAAGTTTCTAATACACACATCTAGACTCTTCGATAATCTGCGGCTTAAAGTCCATTTAAAAAAAACTAAATTTAAATGTAAATATGACGTACAGAAAAATACAGCTTGATGGTAAAAATATATCATTGTAAATTGAAATTAACAATTCGAAAATATCTGCAATGAAATTTTTACTACGATAATATTATTAAACATTAGACTTACTAGTTGTATTTTGAGATCCTTTGGACAGATGGGGCTCAGCCAGCTGTGTACATTGATGTATCGTTTGGGCAACATCTTTAGACATGGGGTGGCATGCCTATAATCCAGGGGATCCAAAAGAGCAGCCGCAGGGGCCTGCAGGGGAGAACCCCCGTCCTCTTGCAAAACTACCATGTCAGTAGCCGTATTTTACAACCAAAATAATATATAAGTACGTCACAAAAAGTTTTTTAAATCAGCTCACCACTATAGGCACTATTTAACACTTAGAAGTTCTTATACGTTCTTATAAATTTTCAGTACTTTCACCACGGTAGTCCAACGTAATTCTAAAATACGTTAATATAATATAATAAATAAATAATATATAGCTATAGCCTCTATTTAATTATAAAGTAATTTTTGGTCCTTAATTCTTGTACTCAACAGTGTAGTATAAACTATTAGACAAAGTTTCGTAAGCTCTGGAATAATTCTTATTGGAAGGCACTTCAGTGATTACCGTTCATATACATTCAAAACGAAAATTCTATTTTTTTTTATTGTTCATCTTACATCCGCGTTTTCTTCTTTATAGCACAGCCAACGTCAAGGACAATGCGTACTTCTAGAAAAAAAAAGTTTATTTTTTACAGAGAAATTAATTTTTTAGCAAACCTGTACTGAACGGACCTAATTTATCCTGCATAATACAGTGACTGAACAAGATTTATTTTCATCATCTTAATAAAAGAAAAAATGGTACGGTTCTTTGGATCGGTGTACCGAGACTATTCTTTTAAGAATTTATAGATACATGAGAATTTTAATACTAATTCGATAACAATATATAAAAATTAACACAAAAGCTGATGAGTAATTAATATTGTTCTATTGTTTTACATTCAAATATAAAAATAACTCTACTGGTTAGTTAACTTATTGTAGAAATGGCACTGTTTGAACACTTGAAATTGACACACTTTCTCATTCTAATTAAATTCTAAATATTACTATTGGTTTTAGAAAAGAAGGTATGCATCGAAAATCTCCTTCGGGACACTACTAACGTTCAAAAGCTCCCAAAGGCCTATCCCGCTTCAGTCTCTAGTGTGCTTAATGAACGTGATACCTTTTACAAAATAATATTTATTACAGCAAACGAAGTTTTATTAATTCATAAAGTTTTATTAGGCGCAATCTTTCCAGCATTTTAAAGCTGAATTTAACTTCTTCATTCTTGCCTACTCTCAAATATTATACCAAGGGTAGATATATGAGGGCAAAATATATGGTGGCTTATGAATTTTCATTAATACAGTAATTTCTTTTACTTAAAATGTCAGTATAAGGGTGAATAAAGGAAGTAAAATTTTGAATATTAAAACGTCGTCAATGATTCTTATTAGTTGTAAATTTATTCACAGAAACATTTTTCTGAACTGAAACTAACCGAAACACAAAATTAGCACAATAGCAATAACACATTTTATCTTTAAATTTATATGCGAAAAGTGGCCAAAGTGCGAAGCATATTATACAATATCACAAAATTTAGACACTCAAGGGTAAAACTACAAATATATATTTTGAACATTATTCCATGCAATGTCCTTTTCTCATAATTTTTTTATTAGATATTTATTATTTTCCAACATTTGCTCTTTGTTATTTACATTATTTTTCCTTCCCTTGTTGAAAGTTTGGGAATGCTCCTTTGAGAATCCCTTGATTTCGAAAATCATGTGATAATGAATCCCAGTGAAATAATATTTCACTGGGAGTCCCATAAAATTCCAATAGAATCGAAGATCTTTTTAATTATGATTTTTTTCTCGCCATTATGCTTCTGTAAATGTGCCAAATGAATTTATATTATAAACATATACACGACATAATATTTTAGCTTGTTGAAGTCAAGTGACTTTTGCAAAAGAAAAAAATGTTAAAATTTAACCGTAACAAAGCTTTCCCTGAAAGTGACAATCATTAATTGAAGTTATGCGTAATATTTTGTAAAAAAAAAGTCAAGTGCCTCTGGCAGCAACTTCCCCTTACATTGATTCACGTTCAAAATGCAGATGTTGATAAACAAGGTAAGAGTGTATATCAAGTGCTGATCGCTAAGTTCAACTGCGGTGGTGGCAATATAAGAATAAGTATTTTAATATTCTAATCCACTTTTTGGTTTTTAGTAATAATTCTTTTAATATAACATTTTTGTTATTAAAACTACCACTGATTAAACAATCTTTCTGATGTTTGTTAAAAAAATCCTTCCTCATTAAACATATTAATACAGACCCCCATAAAGTGATGAGTAATGTCTCTGGGCGGCTCTACAAAATACCAGAATGACTCAGATAAACACTAACTCATACAGAAAACCTCATATCAGTGTAATATGTCAATTATTTAAAATTAACCCCTATTTAATAGCCCACATAAAAGTAAACCTTTGTTTTGCATCAAATTAGTTAATCAAATACATGGTTAAAAAACGTAATACATATTAACGGAGTTTTAAATCAAAGGTTTCCTTTATACATAATATAAAGTATGGTTTATGATTTCCGGCCTAGGCCAAACGCGGTTTCTTTAGGAAATTGCGCGTTTTGAATGTTAGATAAGGTATCTGAAATCGTATTTACCGAATCCCATAAACTAACTCCTATTGGTCGATATAGCGAACGGTTTACTTTCTGTGGCTTTCATGCCGGGTTTTTATCTGTGGTTTTGTGATTGAGACCGTTCAACAAACCAATTCTTGAATCTCGATTGATATGAGTTGTTTTGGGAGTTAAAAAAATTAGGTCGTTGCCCTGTTAATCAAAAAGGAATAAATCACTGCAGTTTGAAAAAATACTGGAAAAACTATGGCTAGTTGTTTCCACATCTGGTTAACTTGCATTTGCAAAAATATAATAAAAATTTCAAAAGTTGCAGTATACCAAAATGACAATATTGAAATGTTTTACTATATTTTTAAAACAAGTATAGTGTAAGTCAAAAAAAACCTTAGAGTAAGAATCTTTATTCTTACTCTAAGCATAAAATCCTCACCTTTTATACGAATTTTGCCTAATATCTTGTAATGTTTATTTCGTTTTGAAATGTTTAATAATGCCCATAAAATAAAAGCAAAGATATACTAATATAGTTCTAATTATTCATTTTTACATTTTTGGTTCTCTTATTGTTCTCTTTTTGATATAAAAGTGTAGCTCATTAGGTAGCTATACAACACGGCAACTGTTTACGCGACCAGGAAACTTTTTTAATTATAATTTTCCATTGTTCCTACCCTACGCAAGTCAAAAACGTAAAAATTAAAATTCATTGGGTCCTTTATTTTGGTGTCTGTCAGTCATTTAGAGCGACAAAAAACTGTTTGGGAGAATTAATCCACCCCTTTCGAAAAACGAAAGGCATGCGTTTGGCTACAAAAAGAATATTCCTTAATTAAAATTCTATTAGCGCTCCCCCTTGACGTCGAAGTTATAAATTGGACAGTAAAACATATTACTTAGTAACTTGCGTTTTTTTTTTGAAGAATTAGTCTTACATTTTAATAAGGCGAGTCTTAAAAGTCTCTACTTTGTGAAAGCTTGATTAAAATTCTTTAATCAAGCAATTTTGACCCAGAAGGAAATTTAAAAACTTGCTGATACTAGAAATAGGATAATTACAATGTTGCCAAAATGCTTTTGGATTTCTTGACAACCGAAGTAGTAAATGTGATACATTGAAAAGTCTATTAAAAGTGTACCGTCTTTTATGTTATGTCTCTAACGGTGATACCTACAAGCTATCGACCTCCGACTGGTACCACGTAAAAAAATATTATCGGATTTAGATTAATACGCTTTCTTTGTATCAAATAAAAAAAGCTTGTTTTTGTTTAGTTAGCCTGGTCAGAACAGTCTGTTTTCGTTTTAGTATTAATGTAAAAATGTCTCAAACTAAATCCGATATGGACGCGAAAAATACAGCAAATCAATAACGCATAGGCTTAAAATAAGACGATTCATTGATGTTGACCTCGATCCCTAATCGCTCGACAATTACATAATTCTACATATTCCATAGGCAAAACGAAATTTACCTTGACAACACCGCTCCATAAAGAGAAGAACACGACTATTAATAGGAGTGATTGATTATCAAACCAATCCGACTGTAGCGTTACGTGCGGTGTTTTGCTTAAATATATTTTTATTGTTTTATTTATTATATTCTTATATTATACATTATTTTATGATACATGTTTAATACGAGTACTTTAAAAATATAAAGTAAACCAAAGTTTCGGAACACTCATGCACATGCATGTATAGTATTATTGATTATAAATTATATGTGTTAATTCATTGATGAGTATGATCTCTCGAATCGGATTATTGAATCGCTCTTACGCATAGTGAGTAGCTGTTCATTCGAGAGGTATTACTTTGAACAAATATAGTGCAAGTGTTTCTAAAAATAGAATATTAAAAATAAACCCTAACTTCTGATAGAGAAACAATTCGCCTACATGGTAGAACAAAAAAACAATTGTAGAAACGACAATAAATTATGGTTTATTATAACTATTTTTTCACAACTCACACATTTATATTTTTTACCTAAAACCAAATACCAAGTAACCGTAAACAGTCAATCTAAAAATACAACCTTTACAAGAGCCGACCATTTAATGAACTTTTTCTGTGATTACTTACGAAACTGACAAAAAACCACACTGTTAACTGGGCTAGAAAGTACTATATGTTACACGCATATTGAAAAAAATTTCAACAAAACCTCCTAGTTTGAAAACTACCACTTTCAACACTTGTTATGTAATATATTATTACGGCATTACCAACAAAAAACCGATAAATGCCCTTTACCCGGAACTTCCCTCGTTATGAATCTTTCCCTTTTTATAGACAAGTGTCACCCAATTTAGTTCGGTAGTCATTTAGTAACACATACTTTTTTATTGGGCGTCATTTTGTTCCACCATTTTGGATTTAGACCAAAGTTTCTAGCTATGCCACACTTGATTTTTGGGTATAATTTTAGGGTATACTTTTTTATTGGGCGCCATTTTGTTCCACCATTTTGGATTTATACCAAAGTTTCTAGCTAGGCCACACTTGATTTTTGGGTATAATTTTAGGGTAAGTAGTTTTTTAGCTATGCCGCGAACTGATAAACCGACAGACAGACAGATGGAATTGAGAAAACATGTTTTTCGGCATCTAGAGACCCTGAAACGTAAAGATCTGAAATAATATCGTAGGGTGGTTCTTTCACGACTAAAATACTTGCCTTTTACGAGGGTAGTTAATAACTGACTTTCCTATAATTGTAATCAATAAACAACATAATTTTATAACTTTCTTGGGATATGTAAATTTTTTGTCAGTCGGAACTTCCCATTAGTTTATAGCATTTACATAAGAGTGAAATTATTCAAATACTGATTAAGTAACTTTAACAAAATGAAGTTGTTAGCAGAAGTTAGCAGCAGACAACATCATTTTAATGGTGAAAAAATACAAAAGTATGTTATCACCTTAGATGTTGAAAAACAAAAAAAACATATAAATGAGAGTCAGTATTCTGTGGCACCCGGTATAAGAAAGGAAATGAAGCCATATACCATAACGGATTAGCTAGAAGCAAAATGATTAATTTCTACCAATCAGTTGAAATGTAATAAGGATTTCGAGTACATAGAACGAAAAAACGCACTCAATAAATTATTTCTGATTTTAATTTGTTTGTCGGACTGTCGGTGCAATCTTTAATGAATCAAGTCTTGTTATTTTATAATTAAACGAAAGTAAAAGAAAAGTTACACAACAATTTATCTATGCGCCTTATCGTTCTTATTAAATCGTGCATAAATACCAGTCGTTTTCTATTTATTAGAATGCAATATTAACATTTTAGCGCATCAGGTATTTCGAAAGTACAATTTTGTCTGCAACGGGCAATTAAAACACATTAAAACAGGACATACATACTAAATATTGAGTGAAATTTTTATTAATTATATTAAAAGTAAAAAAATACAATTTTGCCAGACGATATTTGATGAAACTCCATAATACTCCACTGGTCAACACTTATTTGCATCAACTAAAGGGTGTCCAAATTTGACATTCCGACTTAAATTGGCCGCCATTTATACCAATATTAAATGGTAGTTTTGCCACAGTGACAGATAAAGAAAAAACTTTGCGATTAGTTGTCTTGTTTATCATGGGACGATTATCCATTGAGAGACGCATGTGAAATTACCAAAATGGCAAGATGTCGTAATCATTTGGGAAATAATGCGGCACCATCCGTTAGTTATTGAGAATCGTTTGAAGAAACTGGGACAATAACAAGTAACAGACATCATATTTACAATCGCGGTGTCTGATCAGAACATTGCTACCGTAAGAGCTGCTGTTAATGAAAACCCGAAAATGTTCACAGCAAGTCAACAGACTCAAGAATTAAAACCAAACGAACATTTAACATGTCGTAAGTTTGTTGATAATTGGGTATTGGGGACAAAATAACAAGAGTGATTTCCTTCACAAAATAATCTTTAGCGACAAAGATCATAGCGAAATTCGTAGCTTGTACACAAGCAATATTGCAGAATATGGGCTGAAGAAAATCTAAGAGATATACTGGAGAAACGACTACACTCGAAGCGTAACTGGTCCTCATTTCTCACAGAAAAAAGCTGGTGATGCGGTTACTGTGAACGTAGATCGATACAGGACAATGAAAACAGATTATTTATGGAATGAATTAGAAGGGATATAAAGAACATGTAGTTTTGCAACTTGCCATACTGCGGAACGACAACTGAATGTTGTAAGGGAGAATTTTGGTGATCGCATTATTTCTCGAAGAGCTGACGTAATTTGACCGCCTAGGTACCTTACAACGCTGGGTTATTTCCTGTGGAGCTTTTTAAAGCAAAACATTTTAGCACGTCAAAAAAGCAGAGGACTACTGGACATCATTATTCTTTATTAACCGCAACAGTTGTACTTTAAAATAATATAATAAAATTGCAACTTTTAAAGCATGTATGTTTCATTGCAAAATTAAATCGAAAGATCAAATTTCGACACCCATTTTTGTATTTTGCTCAGATGAATTACTGTTTGCTCTTGCTCGTTTTTTCAGCGAGTACGCGCCTTTACATGTATTCATACCTAATGAAACCTACATTTGTTTATCGCAGGATCCGCACAGCACCATTTGCGAGGTGACTTTGGCGAATTTCTGATTGAGCCATTGGAGGACATTAAATTTATTTTAAACAAATTTGATTTCGCCCAGGACTGAGAAGGGGACTTAATGTTAATTAAGTCGTTAATGGTTGATACAGATACCATTACTACCAACACTAATAACCAGTCAAGTATCGTCATACAGTCATAAGAAAAAAAAACATAGAAAAATACAATTTAACGTTTGATGTTAAGGGTAATTTAATTGTAGGATTTTTGTTTTGAAGATTTGGGCAATTATCTGAAAAGGAAATATATTTATAAAAAACTTTCAATTTAAACCTAGGCGTAACTTCTGTGTTTACTTTCTACACAAATGGTTGTCCATTCTCGGGGAAAATTTCTTGCAGACATTTGTAGGATCGTATTTCAAATTTATATTTAAATTGTCAACACAAACGCCCGACCTACGCCAAAAGTTTGTCAACATTAAAGCAGAAATTTTCAGAAGTAAATGGCAAAAATAAGGGTTTTTTTTTCGTAAGAAACTACTTGTAAAATATAAAAAAATCTGAACTAGAAAAAATCTTTAAATAACGACATCTTGTGTATAGCAAGGGTTATAGAAGAGATTAGTATTATTAAATTACCATTACCAGCTGAATAAAATAAATTTTAAAGACACATTTTGATAGTCAATAAAGTTCAGTCCCCAAATACTATTTTTAAACCCTCATAAACAATTTAATTCAAATCTAATTTAGTAAAGTAACTCGTTAAAGCCTTAAAATTGTATGAGGACTGAGGAGAAATGCAAACCTCGAACTCCAACGGTATGTATATACAGGCGGATTGAATAGACCAGAACTTTATAGGGCATAGGACGAAAAGACCGATTTCAATGCTTTGGTGAACTTCATGCTGTTAGGGCTGCGACGTAATTCATTATAGAGGAATAAGGGTTTTCTTAAAGTGAACTCAAACCAACAAGGGGCAGCGGAAACGGGAGCAGTTGTAGTGCGGGAACTTCTACTAATAATAAAAGAGCTTCCTACTTATCTGATGAAGATGAATAATAATTATACATGATCCGAACAAACACTTTATACAAATATTCAGCTCCCACTAAACACGTCAGTAAATGCAGAGCAACTCTTCGTTCCTCACCGCAACCGTTCCGGCGCGAAGTCTCGAACTAGTTTGAGTAGACCTATATATCGCACTATAAAGACAATTAGAACCACGCATTGAATTTTTTGCAGAAAACTCTGATATATTGCTAATTATTCTATGAACGAATTTCAAAGTTTTTTCTACATAAATAAGACAATGTCATTTATAAGCGTATATTAAGTACTTTTTAATATTCTAAAATTGTCCCCGATTTAGTTTCCTCTGCGTACGATTTTAACATTTATTCAAGAACCCTTTGTTAATGTATAAATGTAATAAAAGTAAATAGAAATTTCAAAACTCCTTTAAACTTTGGCAGCTGCTAAGTATTGTTATTTTTCTAACCCTCAATATTTCTTTATACTTAATAGACGAAAACGGGATACAAATGAAAAGAATTTAACAAACTTTGTAGAGTTCAGGAAATAAAAGAAGAAAGAGAAGCTTTTTGTATGAAGGTCTAATGATCCCATCTAATTCTTTGAAAATACGCCGAGAATTTTAAAAGGAGGCCTCATTATTCTCAAGCTTAAGATAACTTTTAGTGGATTAATTAAACTTTAATTACACAAAAAAAAACTTAAAGCATAATACCTACGATGATAAAAATGTAAAACAAGTTTATATAATCTATAAATGACGTTTTAGTAATTTTTATTATTTATATAATTAGAAGCACACATTAAACACGATTTATCAAAATTTCCTCAATTTAATATTTGTAACAATCATCAAAATCGGTAAATTGTAAGATAAACATCCAGAACTAGCTATTACACCTTATCAATATACATTAATATTGTTACAAAAGTTGCTTTTTGAAAGTAAACACTTGTATTTCATTTATTATTGCGTATAGGAATTAGAAAGGGACTATAAATTATTAGGAAGCCTTCTTACATATATCTAAATATTATCAAAATGTATGTGGGGCAGACGTAGTTAATTGTAAAATACGACACATATTTAAAAAAAATGTTCTGTTTTGGGATTAAATTTGCAACTTATAAACCATAGTAGAAGCTGAATTATTTCTTTTCCAAGAACAATTTGCAAATATAAGTTTGAAACACAAAATCCCAAACAGACTTTATAAATATTTTCAACGTGGCCTCAATTTTCTGCTAGCCTGTGTACGTAATTTAATTGGGAAGAACAATCCACTATTATCCCAAAAATCAGGAGAACAATACAGATAAACTGATTTTCTCGTAACGGTAAAATATAAAAATAATGGAGAATGTTGCTGTAGTTAAATTATTAATAAAAAACAATCGAAAGTAACTATAAGATATGTATTTTCTATTATATTAAAACTTGGTGCAATTAATTAATACATTAATATATAACGATTTTCAACTAACCAAAAGGAAATATATTTAATTTTATGTTGTAGTTTAAGATAAAATCTTTAAAGTATACAAGGAAATAGCATCGACGCTAGATATAACGTTAATGCCATTTTTTAAAATGCTTTTTGAAAAACTAACAAAACTTTTTTTTAGTCCACGTCTTTGTCTCTCTATCGCACTATTAAATTTACTATTTTATTATAACGCCGACTGAACAGCTTCAAAACAACATTTTTCAAATAATATTTGAAACTAACCCTTCTAATTCTACTAACTGCAAAGTATTTTTAACGACGTATAGATGATCGACTTTGGGATATCTTAAGATGATTTATTACCGGTACATATAACAATATGCTATACATTTTTAAAAATTGGACATTGCCCCAGATAACGACTTCCTAGAAGAAATAAATACTGGCTATTTATCGTATAGTTGTAAGTCGTCGTAAAAGTACGTTGCAGCAAATTATATTCCCAAACCAAATTTCCTAAATTAATCATAAAACTCCGGAAGTTATTAACGTTGTTGTAGCACAATTTCGTCCCCAAATGCGGAAGAGTATTAAAAAGGAAGAAGAAAATGCGGCAGTAAAAATAAGACTAAAAGGGATTAATAAAAAACAAACTGTTTGTTTACATGAATGGCCCAACGTAATTCCTTTTACTCGAGGCATAACAGTTTATTACTTGAGCTTTCTTGCATAATCTGAAAAGCATGCCGCGAAAGTAGTTAGTTGCAAACAAAATAGTTTTCCACCCGGACAGTGGTATAGACAGGATTTTCGAAAATACTAGTTTGGGTTAACCGCAACGTTACAATACAAAATATTAAATTAAAAGTGGAAAAACGCTACTTCTAAGTACAAAACATTACTAACTTAAGAATATGTAAAAAAGTATATCAATGATAGTAATGACAGGTATTTGCAAAATAATTTGTAGACGAGTACCGATATTGGTCGGCAACTGGGTGCAACTTTACCTTCGGCTAGCAAGTTTATTACGGGTTTTATCATATTTCAGTTTTCTAGTTTATTCTTTTAAGTTGTGTGACGTTTTGTTTCTACTATTTTCTGTTAAATTAGGATAGGCTAGGTTTGCTGTAAAAAAAATCCGATAGCGCGCCAATTACCCCTGGCTTTTAAATATTAGCTTTAACTTTGTCCATAAAATGCTGCACAATGTGGCAACGTTGAATATTTTCATACTACAAAATTGTACATTTTTTAAATTTGAACTACGTTTTTTTAGGTAAAACAGCATTTTTTTCATGTGAAATACTATTGAATGTGCCTAGTTTTATGAGAATTGAACAAAAATTAACCGATAGTGGGAGAGACTCCCTAGTTTGAACCCAGGCTAACCATTATATTTCTAAATAAAAGTGACATAAATATTATATGAAATTGCCTATATTTGAATTGTACGCATGGTGAAACTAGATCGCTTCTCACTATTTGGATCTCTTAAACGCACAAGACACATAAAAAATTAAATAGGGAGATTGTGGCGCATGTTAAGGCCCAGAAATTTGATGTTTTGAGGTACGAAATATTAAATTTTCGTTATTATTGTGTGACGTTATTAACCCTGGGAAAACATAACTCTTAAACGGTATATCCTGTGATATCAGGAAATCAAAATCTTTTTATTTTTAATAGGTTTTTAAAACCGTATTTTTTTTTTGCACACCTGAATGTTGATGCTGCGGCCTTAACAAGCCACCATTTTCCATTCCAAAATACAAAGAACCAAAATGTCAAGTAACTGGCAATAATAGATGTAGTATTATAATTTAAAAAATATGCATATACTGATAATGCTTATTCTATACACCAACTACATCATTAAATCAAAACACACGTTTTTTTACTCACGTCTAAGTAACTAAAATTAAATAAGACGACAAATAAAAGTATATTATATATACCAAAAAAGATTTATTTTGGCAGAGTAAAAAACACCCTGAATAACGATGCCTTCCCTTGACTCTTATTCATATTCCCAACCCCTTCTTTATGAGAGTTTCCGAAAAATAGGCATTCAACGAAATGAGTTCTGGAGTAAAAACATTGACTGTAACATTCTTCAAGCATTAGTGTAATGAGAAAATGAAAACGTGTTTAAAATTTTAAAGAACAATGCTGTTACCTTAATAAATAAATTATGAATTATTATGTTTAGGTGCATGCAATCTAGGGTTGTAGATTTCTTTGAAAATGTGATTAATATAAATATTGGTGATCTTGTGTGAATTTCGTATTTTCGGCATCATTACTTAATGCGTTCATTACCTTTACAAAATGTACTTTGATTGCTAATGACCTTACAGATAAAATTAATTTATATGTGAAGGGTTTGTTCCGCTCTACTGTTAAAAGTACTGCTGAAACAAAATGCCCAGCTAGGGTTCATGATGATGAAAATAAATAAGATCCAAATTCATCCCTGATATAGAAATCCATAAGGATTAATTATTCCATCACAATTCGTGAGCGTCCTATAATTTTCAAATTTGGCACACATAACCTTAGTTACACATGTCGGGTAGGAATTTTGTTAATAGTATTATCTTCGTTTTAGGGCTCTTATCAGCAAATCATCAGTTTGTTCAGAGTATTAATCCTATTTTTTATTTGTTGTTTTTTTTCTTGCAGCAATTTCTGCCAAGCAAATATGTGTTTTGATGGATCTCTGTAATGTTCTGAATGCTGTTTATATGAAGTAAAATTTTCAGTAGTTTGAACCAATAGCAAATTTGAACTAAGACTGTTCATATTATTTGTTAATAATTGTCACCTTTAAATTCCTTGGGACTAATTTTGATTTTGTTTTTAAATTATAAAAATGGTAGAATATGATAATGTATTATAAGGGGAATCAATCCGTTCACTGTGCAGATTTGTTTCTTTATCACACATCGCGAGAATCTCATTTAGCATCTTCAAGTGATGTTGCCGTAAAGTGACACTCCATTACGGCAACATCCCTTAAAAATGCCAAATGAGATTTTGGCGAAACGTGATGAAGAAACCAATGGATATGTAATTAAGTTTATTTCTAATACCTATATATATATATATATATATATATATATATATATATATATATATATATATATATATATATATATATATATATATATATATATATATATATATATATATATATATATATATATACATACATATATATACATATATATATATATATATATATATATATATATATATATATATATATATATATATATATATATATACATATATATATATATATATATATATATATATATATATATATATATATATATATATATATATATATATATATATATATATATATATACATATATATATATATATATATATATATATATATATATATATATATATATATATATATTAACTATATTCAGTTGCATTTAAAGCATAAAAGTTTATAATTAATGTTATACTTCTTTGTACTCAGATTAAATAAGACAACCAGTAATAATTATATTTTACCTAAGTAAATAGAAACATTTCGAACTAATAAATAAATATTTAAAAATTCATCGTTTGTAGGTCCGTTCATTACAGAAATAGTTCTAACTGGGTAAAAAAAACCAAACTGACACATTTTCCCATTTGACAGGGTACGAAATTTCATGTCGATTTTACTAATCGCCTTTGTAGTTTTAGTTGCCCAACTGTTGGCCATAATATAATAATACCAAATGCGGTTGAAATGTTTTGTATTCATAAATAACATGTTTATTCACAATAAACTTTATTGTTACAATAAAATAATTAAAAAACACATAGAGAAATCTTTAAAATGAAATTAGACATTCCACGTAAAAAATAGATCGCACTCAATAAGATTAAATTATGTAATTTGCAATGTAGAGTGCGATCAACTTATCTTGATAATATTTTAACTTGCCATATCTCCTTTAATTTTAAAGTTAGCCCTCTGAACCAAAAAACAGATTGAGGCTTGCTTAACAAACAATAAATCAAAAAAACAAAATATTTATCGATTTTACAAATTCACAAGTTGTATTTTTAAACTGAAACATTATATATATATTTTTACTATTTGGATAGCATTCAGTTCTGATTGGTATATCGGCAATATATCACATGTTAGGTTTTCACCCAGGCGTTTTCGATTTATTGGCAAACATGTAAAACAATATATTGCTTGATAAAGAGAGCCATGGAAATTACAAAATGTTAATTGTTGTTAATAGAAACATAAAAATACCTTAAAATAATTGTAATTATTGTTACTATAATGTCAATATAAAAACAAACAGAATATATTTATTGTATTTCCATGATACTCTTAAACATGCAATTTACATATTTGCTAATAAATGAAAAACAGCTGTATAAAAGCATAAAATGTGATATACCAATGAAATCAGAACGGAATATGCTATCGAAATATTAAAAAAAAATACAAGGTGCCCCATTAAAAAAAAATACAACTTATGTTGATATCTTCTAAAACTGATAGTCTTTTGTTTTTCTAATGAATAAAAAAAAACTCTTGAGTAATCCCATAATTTGGTTTTTGGTTCATTCTGGTAAGTTAAAAAGTAAAAATGTTATTAAGGTTTAAAATGTTATCAATATAAATTGATGGCACTGTACTTGTTATGTTAAAAAAAAATCAACTCAACGTTTGTTCACCGACTTTGTACACCAACGATTTTTAGGCAGACTATTTTCAAATTGTGTTTTTTTCACTATTCACAGCTTTCTGAAATGTAAACCATTATTTCTCAATTTACAAGATTTTTTTATCTTTTACCAAAGCTACGGCTCAGAATTATTTTAAACATAAAAATTACTATTGCATACTGGAAATAAACCACTAATTCTTTGGGTAAACCGAACCAATACAATGGTTACATAAAAATATTACCTATTTCAATGTTGCAACCGAGTTTAACAATTAATGGTCCTAGACCCTTCGACCAAAGTTTTGCATTAATCGCTGCGCGTCTGATAAAATGATGCATGATCAATTGTGATGTTCTGATACTGATTTTTACGCCGTGCTATAGTGTTGCATGGAAGTTGCACGAAATGAAGTGCATGTGGACTCATCGCTATGTATGATACTATAATTTTAATAAAATATGGGTTACATATGGCTAGGTCCACAATAGTGAAGTTGCTGCGTGAATAAATCTTCTTTTCCGCCAAAAATTTCCTTTAAAAAAAGTCATTAGTTTACGTATAAATTCTATTTCTTGAAACTTCCCTCCTCATTTGCCGACTACCTACCACAGACTGGACTCTTGTACGTATGAACCTACGAGAGGAATCACAGAATCATAATTAACCATGTATCAGTTTATCACATGCGTTGTTCTTGGGAAATGGGGGGGAAAAATCAACTGACACCAAAAAAGGACTCGTTTTTTGTGTTGGTAATACTCACATAATCATCGCCGATGACTTAAAAAAATATTAATTATACTTCCGCGGTGTGCCGGTTTTGCTTATTTGTAAATGTGTCTTATAATTTGCCCTATAATAACTCAACTACAACTTAGCTAACCGGTGCGGTAACTGAGCACAGTAGTGACGCCTCTGGGGTTGACCTTAATTACGAAATTGTGAAAAGACCTACGATTTACAGTTAAATATTCAGGATCTACGGATAACCCTTAAGTATTAGGGTTAGTATTATGTATAAAATTATCATAAAACCATAATAAACCTAAGTAGTTCTTTTAATTCGGCTTAAATAAAAAAAAGTTAAAAATTGTATACCTAATTGGAGTCATTTTATATTATATTTATACCGAGATTTATACTCAGAGTTCAGAGAAGATTTTTTTTTAATAACAAGGAAATTATACTTAGCCATTGTGTTGTTTTAGTGATTTTCCAAACAACACTATTCCTTTACCGATGTTTGATATTTTTTATTGAATAGCCATTTTGTTCCGCGCCATCTTACACCTGTCATAGCACACTTAGATTATCGTATTTTCGTACTAAATATATAGTTGTCGGGTTGTGTTCCGAACACGAATCTCGGAAACTATTTTTTTACGATTACGATTCTTCCTTCTGGGAGTGAAGTGAACACTTATTTATGTATAATGAAGATTATAAAAGGACCAGGATACTTAAATTACAAATATCTAATCTATCTAAAATTATCTTACAGAACTAATTACGCATGGAATGGGATAACTGAAGAAAGACAGTTCTGTTCAAATAAAAAGGTAATATAAAATATGAATATGGAATTCAGAATGCATTATTTTCTACTTGTGTAGGCAATTGCAAATTGGCATAGTAGCCCATACCAGCGTTAAAATTCTGCCTGGTAACGTTTTGTTTTTTTTTACAATAATTGATTATAATATGCTAGGCAGAATGATACTCTATCAGAACGACTACCTTAAGAATATGGTAATTGTCCACCGTAGGTATAAACGAAACGAGTCTAGCAATATCACATTTACATAAAATAGTCAAGGGTATTTAAGAAAAGCGCACAAGTCTTCTTATTATCATTACGCAAGCTTACGTGGTAATTTACATTTTAAAGAATTGTATGACGCACTGTGATCATTCAATGGTAAAATATAAAAAAATTAAAAATAAAATTAAATGCAATCAAAATGCAAATAGATATAAGTTAAGGCTATTATGTTATACCTCGTTTTGAACAACACACTGTTTAAATATAGGATTTCGCGGACTTCTTGTGAACTTTAAGAATTGTTCGACAAAAACCGACTATAGTGCCGATACATAACATTTTTCGCAGTTTCAACTGAAACCAAATATTTCTAAGGGGATATTGAAACAGTCATAATTATAAACTAATATAGCAGGAAACTAAAATACGGAACTAATTAATTATTTGAATCCGTTAGTAAGTAAAGCAGCATCAATACAGCACAAACACTTTCCTTATTATTATAATATATTTTTACTTATTATTATCAACTAGGGGTTACCAACAATCCGTAGTAAGTACAAAAATTCTTCTAAATAACAAAAAGAAATTAAATATGTCCGAAATAGACCAACCATAAACCGAGAGTCAGAACGCCCAATTAGTTTTACGGATATTGAGGGTCGTCGACAATCTTGACAAAACCGAACGTCACAATGTATACAAACGGATTTTGAGAAATCTGAGAAACTCGAAGGATGACAAAAATTAAATTTGGAGAATTTGTATAAATTAGAAAACGGGATTTTTCCTATCGTTAATTTTATTCTTGGGTCCTTCAATTCGGGTCACGTAAAAGCGACTTAAACAATTTTAAAGCCACCCTGTATCATTTTTCGCTTTTGAGACAGTTTTCATTTGTCAGCGGAGAAGAAATCATGAAAGTCAACCAGTTCTCAGATCCCCAAGTTCTACGGTCTTCCCAAGATACACAATAACAATGTACCACTTCAACCTATCGTCAGTGCAATATATTCGCCCACATACAAATTAAGTAAATATCTTTCAAATCTTTTTAATCCATTGACTTGAAAAACAGATTCATTTATAAAAAACTCATGCATAGTTCGTAGAAAATCTTGAGACAATCTAGTTGGATCCCGAAGATATTTTGGTCAGATTCGATGTAGAATCTCTATACATAAATGTTCCTGTTAACGTCTCAATTTCCATTACATCAGACATACTGGAACATAATAATCTTGATAATAACTTAATAGACCTAGTGGAAGCTTGTCTTACATCTACTGCTACTTATTTTACCTGAACACACCTCAGGGAGAGCTATGGGATCTCCTCTATAACCTGTGGTAGCGAATATATTTATGGAGGCCTTTGAAGATATTGCTTTAACATCCACTCCACTAAAACCAGAACACGGGTTCTGGTATGTAGGTGATACTTTTGTCGTTTAGCCTCATGGACAGCAAAATCTCCGCATATATGTGGATCACCTTAATCAATAACATCATAATATTAATTTCACAATGGAAACTAAATCTAATGGAACAATTCCCTTTCTAGATAATCAAAGGAAGGAAAATGGTACACTAGGACATTCTTTGTATAGAAAACCTACATACAAATAGATAAGATACTTAAATGCAAATTCCCGCCACCACCCAACACAAAAAAAATCGGTCATTAACATTAGAGTATTTAGAGCCATTTCGATTTCTGATCAAAATTCTTTAACATCGGAGACATCGAAACTGACCGAAGCTCTGAGAGGGAATGGCTATTGCATTGAAGACAATACGGGTTCAACTAAAAGATATAGTATTCCAACTCCGCGTAAGGGAATGATAAGGAGCCACCGTTAGGTAGCACCTATTCTTCTTCCTTACATACATGGTACTGCAGATAAAATAGGACGATTACTTACTTCGGCGGTCCAACATACGTACAATCTTTAGTACACATAAGATTGGACAATGCTTGTGATCCCCGAAATATGTTGTGCCCCTTTGCAAACAAAAGGAGTATATAAAATGTCTTGCTCCTGTTCACTAGAATAAAGGAACATGAAGGATGCATTAAACCATTGTTTAATCTGCTGTAGCTGACCACCAGCATACTACTGGCCATATTATAAATGTAAAAGAAACCAAGGTTCTGGCGTCGTTTCCAGGATTTTATAAATGGAAAATTAGAAAATCTATTGAAATTTTTAAATATACAAAAAACTTCAATAAAGATACGGGTTAGGGTATATATCACACGTGGAAACCGACTTAACACAGGGTCACAGTTCGGCGATCACAAGTCGGGTATAAAAGCCCGCCTGGATCTCTCCGACCTCATTCACTGCTCAGAGTTCGCGGACTGAAGATGCCTCGTGTAATCCAAAGCGAAACATAGGATAGTAACTCCAATTTGACACGGACATATTGTCAAGGCATACTTGTCAAAGCAAACTGTATTTTTTTTGTGTCGTCTGTTTTACTGCCGGAGAATAGGTGAATAGGGTATGAAAAATTCAATATATTTACAATAAAAAAAAATCAAATCTCTTTGGGGCACCCAGTATATAAGCTAGATTTTATATTAATTATTAATAAATCCATTGAGGTATCAAAAACACGGAATGAATAGACTAATATTTTGATGCAGTCATATGAGGCCAGTGACTTTCGTAAGGACCGTTACCATTAATATTGTCGAATTAAACTAAAAACATTCAATTTTAATTTCAACTGAAATCAATTCAAGTGGAGTTGGATTGTTGTATTTTTATGTCGTACCGGTCAAAGCAAATTGTTGCTTTGAAAGTTAGTATTCACAATTAAAAACGTAATCGCATCAAATTTTTTTCAAAAATGTGACGTTTATTACTGCCGGAGAATAGGATATAAAAGAATTAACATCTAAAATTAAAATAAAATCAGTTTGAGGCATATAAGCTAGATTTTATATTATTTACTAATAAATCCATTGAGGTAAATGCTATGTCGAAAGGGTTATAAAGACACTGTATTTAAATAAGTTAATTAAACATATACAAAAAACCCCATAAAAGCGTTTGTATTAACCTCACAATAGATGAAATAAGATTTTATAGTATTCATCAAATTAAAACAAAACCTTGAATTTATAAGATTTCATATACAGTAATAAATACATTAGCTTGCTTTCTTCTTTTTAGCCAACTAGTAGCGAGGCTAGTAGGTATTATCAGCAAGACTCCAATCTAACCAATAGAATCCTATGGTTTTTTTTAAATACATAATTTATTAACTTAGTCATTAATAACAAATTTTAAAAATATTAAATTTTTGGTGAATAATGAGAACAAATCGTGCAATTTTTGTGCGTCACCCCAGACGAAGAAAATATTTTGAATAGTTATTTGTCATTGTTCGTATCCAAATTAGTTGTGTTAATATATATATATATATATATATATATATATATATATATATATATATAAATAAATTGAAAACCTATTTAACTTTTTAAATACACAGCAATATTGCCAGTACTAATTGTAGGATAAAAGAAATAAAACTCTCTTCGAAAGTAAGAAAGTGACAATTAGGTATTCTCCATTAATATCATTCTTTCTCTATAGTTCAAAACTTTAGAGGCAGAGCTCCGCCTTTAAAGTATTTACGAAGATGATGGAGTAACTTTAAAATGCGTCGATTTTAACCCCCGTATTCATTACAAAGGTTTAAAAGTTAGGTCTAGTTACCATGGTACTTAAAACTCTTAGGGCGGGTTGCAGAAAGCATTTAACTAATCAGACGGCTCAGAGTGTTGACAGACCGCATAAGAGTGTCAATGTCAAAAATGATTTTAAACGTCAATTAAATTTATTACGTGATTAAGGGTTTTGTGCAACCGGCTATTGTACTTTAAACTCTTTTCGCTTATGTCACTGTCATTTTGTAATTGTAACATTTAGAAAAATTATAAAAACCTATAACTGACAAGTTAGACCCGGTGTCAATTTAAACCTCTTTAGTGAATATGGGTGTTAACGTCTTAGTTATGAATGAAGGAAAAAATGTCACGAAGAAAAAATATCAGGAAATTGTTATTTTGTCATTAAGAATACTGGAAAGGATTTTTTCATACTTTATTTTATCTGTTTCAAAAAAGTTCTCCTTTTTATTAATTGAAAAACTGTAGCCTTTCCGATATTCTGTTAAAAAATTTAGATACATTTTATTTTAACTTTTTTTAAATTTTAAACGTTTTTTTTTTAAAGACAACGCATTTTTCAAGGTCAACCATATTATTTGGGAATATGCTGAACATCCCGCTTATTCGCTACACTAATAAGGTTTCTGTTGGTGTTCCACATCCACTTGTCACACTGTATATACTATGGGATCTTTATGCAGCAACAGAATAGAGAATTAAGTAAGTTTTATCTGAGCCTGCGGCAGAAAACTTGACTATATTGTTCAATTAAGTTTTTATTGCTTTAATTATTATGCCAGACTGAAACTATCTGTTTAAACTCTTATATCAATAACACATTTGGGTAACCTAATAACTTGATCATCAGGCCGCCCACAGATAGGAGTGTTTTCGCACTGGTTTGAAATTTCTATTCCTCACGTATATTTTTCCGTAATATATATTTTTCAATACACTCACTTCAAAGAATGATTGCAGCGCGGCACCTGATAAAAACTTCAATTTTACTTTACTATAAACGTTTCATCAACACCCCTCATTTTAACATCCAAAATAAATAAACTAACAGAAGTGGATCATAAAGATATCCAGAAACCAGATAAATTAATTTTCCGAATGATTATCTAATAATAGACACCTGAATGGTATTATACTACGGATATTTTTAGAAGGAACAATTTTGGATATGAATTAGTTGACCAGAATCTAATTAATTTAGTTTACGAGTTGGGTTGGACTGAACTAGGGCAGCTCTCCATATAATTTTATTTTCTTAAAATGTCTTTTGTCTTTTCTTTTGCCATACATTAAAACCAATGAAACTAAATCACCCGGGACCGAGGTAAATATTTAATATTTTAAAAGTATAGTCTGCCCGGATTTCCTTTAAAATATTGTTTAATGAAAAGTCGGTCTTCGGTAACCGCCTGCAGATTCCCAAAAACCGTTTCGGAAGCAAGGCCGAAAGTTTTGGGATTTAATCTGGAGAAAAACTTTTGACGGGTATCACTCGGTCCAAATTGCGGTGCATTTGATATTTTATAATTTCGAAGTTCTGGAGAAACTCTCCCTTTGCGAGAGGTCTCAAAATTGAAATGCATCAGAGGGTTGCTGTAAAATGTAACGAATAATATACGAATGAATATATTCAGGAACAATTTGACATGAGGACGTTGTATTTAGAACAACGTTACCGCATTAACTTCGGAATGGAGTTTAGTGAGTGGCAGGCACATTCTGACTGGTTTAACTAAATTTAATATGTTTATATTTCGGCGCGTTTGAAAATAATATATTACCACTCCAAATAAGCACGAATTTATTTTTCACCTACAAACATAAAGTTATTACTAACGCAGTAAATCCTCGCTTTTCTACCAAATATTTAAAGGAGCCAGTAACAAACCAGTAGGATTTCTCCGATTTTTGCAATGATTAGAGGGACGTACTAGTGATACTTACTAGCTTGGAATTTAAATGTAGTTGTTTTTTTATGAACTAGAATCAACAAAAATATTGAGCGTACCTTTCAAAGAAACTATATTTATTGATTGTCTGGTTTATCTGCTGTTTTAGCGTGCTAGGTGCAATTAATAAAAGAGAACTTTTTTCAAAAATCGATTTTAAAAGTGTATAAATACCATAAACATATGTAATAAAAACGTTTGCCAAAAAATTAAAATTTTAATTTTTCGTGCTGAGTTCAAAAAAATCCTTCACAGGGAGTTATGAGCATTCGATGAAGTGGTTATTTTTATTATATATCGGAAGATTGTAATTAAAAATAAGCCTAAAATAACCGCCCACGTTCTTGATCGATATGCATTCTCAAACATATTTTTCACGAGATCCTGTTCTTTTAAGAAATATCAACCCTGATTATAATAAGAATTAAATGATTGTGCTAAATAAGGATGACTATTTTTTCGCTTTGTTTTCACGCAACACTTAAAATTCAGGCAGCATTTTGGAATGACAAACTTGGCCGGAAAAGAGGTCATTTAAATTTCATATGAATAGCGGCCTGTAAAGTACGAAATATAATTCAAATGTATCGATGTTACTGACTATGAATTTGTAGTAAGCATAAAGCGGATATATATATATATATATATATATATATATATATATATATATATATATATATATATATATATATATATATATATATATATATATATATCTGTCCTTTCCAACGAACAGGATATCTTAGTCTTAATTTGACCATAATCAGATCAGATGAATACCTGGTAGCACAGACACTGAAGACTGACGCCTACTTGCAATATGTTGGACACTTGTTAGGCGATTTCTAAGCGGAATTATAGGGCTAAACAGTATAAGGTGGCATGGATTCTGCACCTTCCGATTGAATGAGAAAGAAGATCCCAATTAGGCCGTATCAGTCCAGGGTACCAGAAACTGAAGACTGATAAGGTTGTTGTAAGCAAATGATAGCTCTTTTTGTTGATTGGTGATAAACTTAAGATTTTTGTTCATCCACAGATATTTCTAAAGTGGAAATGAAAAGTCGACGGGAAAATTAAGGTATTTTACCTAGTAATTGATATCTAGACAGCAAATCACATATTTGATATGGTTTTGATTGTCTAAACCCACTTATAAGACAACATATTTTTATATCATATTGGCAGCTATCAAATATTCACGTGCTTATATATATTGTATATTGTAAATATGTCTTCCAAGTTTTATATGCTGCTTGTGACGAAATAAATAAAATTCAAAACGTACCTACAAATAAATTATAATAATATCTATTTGCTTGTTCTAAGAATTTTAAAAACGTATTTCAAGCGCTTTAGAGCATAAAAACCGAAGCATAGTATCTCTATTCCCGTTTCAGACGTCTTGAAATAGTTACCTGAAATGTTCCCCTTTGAGAGAACCCTTTCCCTTTCAAGAGTTGAGAAAAAATATTCTAATTATGTCATTTCCACTTCGTGCTTTAAGAGGTTTTTATGATTTGGAGGTATACACAATATTGCACATACATTATGAATATGATGTCACATAGGTGAATCGGGACATCCAGAGCGCGGCAGCACTATTAAAGCACCACATCTTGAAGAGATTCTTTATCATCTCTCCAAGCCGATTCAATGTTTAGATATCGCGAAGTAAAGATGTTTGAAGATGCCTCGTGCAATAGAAGTCGAAACGTCGGGTAGTAATTCCAATTTGACACAAAACTGTTCAATCGACTTTTTTTTTAATGTAAGTTAAAGGGGCTGTAATCGGGGCAATAGTCCGCCACATTAAAAAAAAAACAACACAGGTATAATAAACAAACAATACGATACAACATATTTTAATATAATGGCTGTGCGCATATAGACACTGTTACGGTACACATCTTTGCCAGAGAAAGTTTGCGAAAATTGTGCCTGTAATCTTAAAAGTAACCGATGACAATTTGTATAAACTAAGTAGGTACTAAAGACGGTTGTCTAAAACAACTTATACGCGATACGAATTTAATCTACGAAATAATTTTTTATTTCGGTAGACGACACTAAACAAAACAAACAAAACTCTTTGTTTAAAAATTTGCACCTACATATTCTTTAGATAAAATGCAGGGGTATACATACACGGTGCTAGTGCACCAGGAAATTCAAAATATCACAAAATCAATTCTTCTAAAAATAAATAAGCATCAAGATCTATTTCAAATCTTTAATTTGTTATGCAGTATGGTAAAGTATTTGTTTTCTTTTTAATCTATTTTGTTAGGTTAGGATACAGCAACCTTTCCCAAACTTCATCTGGACTTCTAAACATAAGGTATATTTTAAATATTTAATTTATTATTTAAAAGGATAAAATATTTGTTTCTTTAATATATATAGAGGTTTCAATTTTCGTTAAATAAAATACCATTTAAAAGCGAACTAAACTTTGAACCTTTCCTCAAAATAATAAAAATATATATATTTCTTAAAATCAACCAGGACATACTAGTTTATCCTGAAATATACCAGGGTATAATAGTACGGCCTAGTAAATAAGCTTTTATTTCGTTATAGTAATTTTTTAAGCGCAGGATCCAAATTAAATATATAAATCGTTAAAATGTTAGTACCTTAAAATAACTTTTAATCCCCCAAAATATAATAAATAAAAAAATAAGCTTCACATATATTATTTATTAAAATTCTTCATTCTGGATAAAAACAATATAGAGAGTACATATACAAATAATAATTGCACGCCCACAAAGTATTTTATACTACAGGTTTGAGCAAAACACCACTGCCAATACACCTAATTATTATATGAATTCATCAGTAATATTTCATAATAATTATTTGATTTCGATTAAAAATATTCCTTTAAAAACAACTTATTATTGTGTGCTATTATCTAATTTATTATGAAAGTAATAATAATCTTACTATTAAACTGACAGTTAATAATTGAAAATACAGGATGACAATATTAAGGGGTTTCTTTATTAAATATTGAAGCGTCCTTAAATTAATTCAAATTAATTCTGAGAATTATCTTCAAATTTTACTACAACCTGCGAGATTTCTAACAAATTCCGTAAAATGACACGAAAACCTACTCGAGAGTCCATAAAGGGTTATCTCATAAGCAGCTCACTTGAATTTATTACCCCTTATTGCTGAGCCAAGAAAAAAGGTTAATACAACAGAAGACAAATAGTTTTTATAATATTTATTATAACCTTATTTAGTACACAAGGTATTTAGAACATACATTTTGATTGTATAATGGATGTATAATAAAAAAATACATTTTAAACAGCCTTGAAAGTGTGTTGAATTATAGGTACTAAGACAAACGATTTATTTGACATTGGTTACCTTCCATTAGAATGCATAATTTTTCAAAACTATGTTTTAATATCTGAATTAATGAGTTAAATTTTCAAGGCCGCTTGAAATACTTTTTTACTTTTTTTAACTTCATGTTCTTTTCTAAAATTTTATTTTTCATTAACGATAGTTTTGTCATTATTATTTTTACATTTTGTATCTTTAAATTTGATTGAAAATTAATTTTTGTATTCTTACTTTAATTTTTTATATATAAGGAATACGAGTTTTTGTAGGTTGTGTACTATTTCTTAACTATGCCAACGGAGTTTTTTACGATATTTTCAATTGATTAGTTTTTTCTTATTTGAATTTTATGGGGGGCAGTACAAAAACTCTTTTCAACTATATATTGATTTTTAGTATAGATATTAGGTATTTACTAAGACAACTTCCTCATTTATTAACGTTAAGATCACTTCCAATGCGGGTAATTAAGAGTTTTTAAGATATTACCGTTTTTTCACATAGTCTCTATTACTGCCCCTGATAACTTGAAAAGAACCTTCTTTCTGGGTAAAAAATAAAAATTATGTAAGACACCCCAATCTTGGTAGAAAGTTTATGAATTAGAAATAATTTCTATATACCTATAATATGACTTAAGAGCGGTTTGCACGAAAAATTACACCTACTGATTAACTAACCTGCACTGGTGCAATTCGCTAGAGCTGCTATTCAAAAATAAAGGAAGTACTATAGAAATTCAAAGGTATATTGAAAAATATATGAAGCAGAACTTTTACTACTTGCATATGCAGACAACCGAGAACTAACAGTAAAAAGTATATAAAACAAGAAAAAAATACTACAAAAATCTGATGGTATTTTATACTATAGTCACAATTTTGAGGATAGAATATGAAATCACTTTCCGAATTATTCGTCTTCTTTTTAGTGTTTTAACTGAATTCAGATGTTGGCGAATGAACATCCCCCGATCGGAAAGATAAAGATCGGAAGGCAAACGTTCTTACCTCTGCCCAACCCACACGACTCGTACATATTATTAAACCTCATAAAATAATATCAACGTTTTATATTTGCAGGACGACAAATATTATTTGATTGATAATAATAATATGAAGCCATGGGGCTGTTTTTTCTACGTTCGAGAAAAAAACTCAATTTCTGTCAGGAAAAGCTGTAAAACAATATTATGAACGAAAGACTCTTTGATACAATTTTTCCTTCCTTTCGAACAAAAGGGTAACCGTAAAAAACAGAGCAAACGAATAGTCACACTGTAATTTTAAAACAAAAAAAATTTAATTTAGTTATTGTCGTTTTGATTCAAACCTTTATACTTACCGTAAGTCGAATAATTACAGACAAAAACGGCGCTTGAATTGTTTCCACATTTCAGACGCCTTCTAATTAAATTAAATATCTTTCATTTTATTCTCTGACTACCAGCAAAGCACCCTATTTCTCATTTTGATTTGAAAAAGAAAATTCCGGAATTTGAATTAAGTGTGCCTCAAGTCTTTAATAAAATAATTAATTAATATGCCGATTAAAATAAAAATCATATCGAACATAGCAGAAACTGTTGTTAATTTCAGAATTTAATACGGCGAAAAATGAAAATGAACATTTGTTTTATAAGAGTTTTTTACAAGATAGTTTTAGCTCTTGATTCCTTTTTGTCGTCATTTAGTTATTTCTTGTTGGCTTTACATGTTTCCTTAATTTGTGTTTCATTTAGATCAATTACGTCCTAGTTGTAAATGACATGATTAAATAAACTGATCACTGTAACGTGTCTTACGTGTCCTCCACATACAAAACCAATTACTCGACACCCTAATATGACCAAAGACGTTTTTCAAATGATATTAATTTTATTTAATAGATGAATTGATAGTTAAAATGTATTTAAATTATATGTAATATCAAATGAGTAAAGATGGAATTGCACAATACTGAAAGAAAGCAATAACGAAAAGTAAAATATTCTAGTGTGGCATTCCGCGCAGTATTTACTAGATTCTGGTCACTAAGAGTGATGTGCGTTTTGTCGATATACTGATAGGTGAGCGATATATCGAAAAAAAATAGGTAAATAGAAAAATATCGATGGTTATCGATAAGTGTCGATAGATGTGCAACAATGACGATAGGTAGCCAATAATATCGACAGCTGGCAATAAACTATCTATAGGTAGGAATATCTATCGATACATCAATAACTATTGACATATTGATAAATAAATAATATCGATACGTGATGTGCTATCGCCTATTGATAGGTAAAATCTAATACTGCCTATCACTAGTTACCAGAATCTTCTTCCGGTTAAAATGTTTAGAGTTGAGGCTCAAGAAATCAACCATCAGAATGAAGTGTAGATTTTACTAAGTGCTCCATACATGCTAGAGATCGATATAGAATTAAATGGAGATAGATTTGTATCCAGTATTTCTTTATATACATATACATTGAGGTGGACTCATGAAACATCAGTTCAATTTGCAAATTTTTGTGTTGCTTCAAAGGTGTTTTTTCAATAGCTGATACGAACTTTTATTTTTTAAATGGAATAGCCTGTATTTTATTATGATCGATTTTACAACTTTTCTTATTCTAAAGGTGTTTCCCAAGACACCCTTAATTCCTAAGTTCAACAAAATTTTTTTTTGAGTAAAGGATCATTTTTTTTATTATTAATGTTAATTGTTCATCTAAATCAGTATCAAATACCAGTTGAGTTTTATGAACGTCAAATTTGAACTAACGGATTCGTTAAGCGAAATTCTAATGATACTGGGTCATGAGGACTCAAGAACGTTGCAACAAGTTTCTGAAATATTTAATGATAAATATCTTAATAGAAATCCAATAGCAAAGTCTATTTAAAAAAATGTCGACATAATTCAATTATTACATTTTCCTATTCTATTAATTATTCTAAAGATGTTTCCTAAGAAAGATTTAATTCCTAAATACAACGTTTTTTGAATAAAGGATAATTTTTTAAATATCTAATAAAAATACTAAATACTAAATACCTAAACGAAATATTAATAACGGAAAAGAAAGTAGATTTTGAAAAATCACATCAAGTGCTTAAAGTGTTGTCCATTTACTTCTTGACAGTGAGCTAAACATTGTAAAAAGGCATTCAAAACAACGGCTTAGTTTTGAAAACAACATTCTTGAGGTGTCCCCAGCAAAAAAAATCAAGGTGTGTCAAGTTTGGGAACCAAGCTGGCAATACTACCCCTTTTCCCTATCCACCGTCCAAAAAACACTGTTATCATAACAGGTAGTGGTCTAGAGGCACACGGATCGCTCGACGGCTCCGTGTACCTCTAGACCACTATATGGTATGATAACAGTTGTGTTAACATGTCAATTGCAACATACAATTCATTTTTCTTGTATGCATAGCAAAAATATTACCTTTAGAAATAATGTTACGTTTAATAAACATGACTTAAAACTTATGATGTTTGTGAAATTTTAACAATTAATGTGGTCATGTGTTTGAATAATTGTGTTTTTTTGGTCATGATGTGTAATGTCTATGTTTCTGTTTTAGGTAAGTGATTAAAAAAAAAACTCACTTCAGAGAATTTATATTTAAAAACGTTCTTTTAGTTTATATGCAATTTTGAAAAAGGCTGAAATAGCCCAAACGGCAACTGATTAAAAGTTGAACTCTTATATCATTATAAGTATATAAGTGTTTTGAATTTCTTCCATAAACAGGGATAGAATGTGTATTTATTCAAAAAAAATCATCCTAAAACATACGCTCTGACATATTTTCATAAACTGTAGTATCGCCATATGAGAAACCTAAATCTATTCGTTGCAACAAGTAGAGATTAGTATCAGGTGCATGCGCGAGGTATCGAAGTGTGACGCCAATGATATAGATGGCATAATACCATTGAATACCAACACAGACAAATATACACGGTGAAGTTTATGTGGAGATATTGGTATCTACAACATGTATCGATATCGACATCAGCGCATAAGGGCTCCTTAAAATATTAGAGTAGAAATTTAATTAATCTGTCAAAGTTAACTTTTTAATAATACGAATCAGGGTTTTGTTCATAACAAAATTACAAGATAATCATGAACTAATGCAAATAAAAAAAAAATAAGTTACTCGCAATTGCCAAATTTTAAGCAGCAAATATAATATTTATTACTATAGGGCGCTATACAAATTCAAAAGCTAATATTTATGTTTATTTTGTTATATTAAATTTATTAGCATATCCTAAGATCAGTGTAAAATAAGTCTCGAACTTGAGCTGTTTTTATCCTAATTCCAGCTAACAATATTTTATGCTACACAAATCAAAGTTTTTCAGTACTATAAATTTATCTTCATCACAAAATTATTGCCAGGGCCATTATTCAAACAGGGGAAAGGCAACAAGCAAAAGAAAACAAGGCAACTAAGAATATTTCTCAAGAGTCGGTATGCATCGTTAATAACAATTTGCCGGTAAATTATTAATGATAGAAAAGAATAGCTTGTCCGAAGATTGATTCAAAAATCAAGCATAGTCAACTGCGCCAAAAAGTTCGCAGTGTTTTAACAATTACAATATATAACCAACCCTATATCGGAGTGAATTTAAATACTCGATTCTACTGTTGCACCGCATGTCTATTGAGCAAGTTGAATCTTCAGCCAAATACCAAATAGTAGGTCTGATGATACTCGAAAAAGCGAAAGATGTAACAATTTAAATACAAAAATTTTATAATTGAGACTAAGACTTTGAATTGGTTTCAACAATTTCTTTGATTAAGAAATCATGGTTTTTGGGATTAGACAGACCGTGTCAAATTGGAATTACTATTCGACGTGTCGCCTTGGATTGCACGAGGCATCTTCAGGGATCTTTACTACGCGAGATCTGAACAACTTTGTTCAGATCCCGTGGACTAAAGAAAGATGCCTGCTGCAATGGAATTGACACGGTCTAATCCCAAGAACTATGACTCCTTAATGAAAGAAATTGTTAAACCAAATTCAAAGTCTTAGTCTGAATTATAAAATGCTTTTATTTATATTGTTACATGTTTCGCTCTTTCGAGCATCATCACACCTATGAACAACAAAACCAATTTTATTGTACAGGAAAAACAAAATGTTAAAAATGTTTCCTTCCCCAGTGCCATTTTTATGTAAGCTACAATGATAAAAATAGCATAAAATAAGGACCTTTTTTTAATTGGAGGGTAAAAAAAACCCTCTAGTTGTTCATATTATTTACGCTCAATTAGATAAAGAACAAGAACTGGGTTATGAGTTTCGCCACCGGTGGCTATATGCTGCTCCGTGGTAATAGAACGGTATCAAGTCTGGCGAAGACCTCGGATGTTCTGTTGTTAACCACAAATGTCGGTTTTGCTGCTGTCGGTGACAATGGTGTGGTTGAGCGTTTTAATGTTGGGGCTAGTTGCATTCGTATCTCAACTAGTTGACTATACTGATAAAGACCTTAAGTCAGAAACACGCGGCTATAGTTGGCCAAATTTCATTGATTTAGCGGTCATGACAAAAAAATCCTTTTTCTACTATATAATCGTTCTTGCCGCGTTAATGTTTTAATTACTTAGCTTATGAATTTCGAGACAAGTGGCTTTATGCTGCTCGGTGGTGATAGATCATCAAATCCGGCAAGATTTCGGATGTTCCCTTGATAACTACAAATGTCGGTTATGCTGCTATTGGTTACTCTGGAGTGGTTGTGTGTTTTAATTTTGGCGCTAGTTCCATTCGTCTCTTAACTAGCTGACTGGACTGAGGAAGACCTTAAGTCGGAAACACGTGTCTATGGTTGGCCAAATTTTATTGCTTTAGCGGTAATCTCAAAAAAACTCCTTTTTCTATTATATAGTTTAATCTTTTCCTATTTTCCTACTTTCGATTTAATTCCTCTTGGTTTATGAGTTTCGCCACTGTAGGAAAGAGTAATTTTGGCGACGTTTTTTTAAATTTTTTTGGGGAACTGTGAAGCCTATGTGGCAATTTCCGCCCTTCATTCCTCTTAAAAAAAAAAAATATATATATATATATATATATATATATATATATATATATATATATATATAAAAATAAATATAAAATAGTGAAATATAGTAAGGGCAAAAATAGTTTTTTTTTTAATTTCGACCGCTTTCTCGGCAGTTGATGTATAGGCATCCTATATTAATTTTGAATTTCTTTTATATTCCCCATCGAACCCCTGTCTTATTTTGTCAAAGTAGTCAGGGGTTCGACTCCGCAGAATGCCTTCAAAGTTGCCCATTTTTTACCCCTTTTTTACATTTAAGCAACTTCCCTTTCTCCGATATTGCCCGTTAACGAACTTGTCCGATATTTTTGAACGAAAAATCCGAAAAAAAATAGCGACCGGCAATTTAAATAATCGGGTTTTTTTTTTTGAAAAGTGTCGACATCGAACGCCAATGGCGGCTTATTATAAACGGAATCGCGTTTTGTACCAAAAGGAACGACCATTTAGCCTCTACCATCGACCTATAAGATTTTTTCTCGGAGTTACCCGAGCTGGAGAGCGTCGAAGGTAAAAATTACAAATTTCAAAAATTTTCCGGTCCACGAAGAGAAATGCGCGCGTAGTAACAATAACGGCCAGCGCCTATTGTAACAAGAAACTTATTTAAAATTACATACAAAAATCAAGAAGAAAAGAGGTTGAATCCAACTACGGGATATGTAAGTCATCTTAAATTTAAAATAATTCAGTAGCAGAGAATCTTAGTGGCAAGAGAACAAATAATAAAAAGAAGTACCTAAATGATATCTGTTACAGCTGTTTGACGTTAAGAAATGAAATATTATTTCAGGTCATTAAAAATAAAATAGGGATCAAACGCAAAGACATTATTAAATGAATCTAGTTTATTGCACTCATACAATAATTTCACGCTATCAGATGAATTAGAATGATGTCCCGAAGCAAATGTCAGAGTTTATATACTTTTCAAATTGTTTCAAGTGCTCCTGAACCCTAGTTGACAGTCTACGACTCGTTTGGCCAACATAAACTGCTTCACATTTATTACACTATAACAAATACTCTCATTTTGAAAGTGAATTCTGTGTGTATTTTGTTTGTAAGAGGTTACTCGTCAAGGAATTGCTATTTTAAAAGCGGCGGGAATACAGGTTTTAAAAATTTTTGTCAATTGAGACAAGAAAAGTTAACAAAAAATGTCATCGAAAGGTAATTACTGAGTTGTTTAATTGTTAAATGTATTATATTGTAAGACAATATGTGTTTTTTTATAAATTTATAATACGTTTTGTTTAATGTATTAGGATTAGTTATTAGAAAACCAAATAAATTGCTTTAATGTGTTTAATTTCTTCTTAAATTCACCACGGTTTAAACATCTTATAAAATAATACTGGAATTAGAAGAAATTGATTTAAATTATCGGTTAAGGTTTTCTAAATATTTTAAATTCAATACCTTTATCAGTGCGTCTTAGCAACAGATTTAAAAAAACCTGCGTTTAGATTCATTCTGTAAAATAAACCAAACTTTTGGGACCCAACTTGTTTATATATTAATATAATTAATAAAATAGGTAACTTTTTCATCATTTCCCGTCCATAAGATCCAAATGTCTACTACGTATATTTTGTAGGCTGTTATACAGATACAAAAATGACTGATTTTTTGTTTTAGCTTATTCATGGAAAGCTCACTTAATTTAGCGATGGTGCTGTGAAATAAAAGTCATCAAATTAAACAAAATCGTTGAAGAAAGAGATTTCTTTACATTTTTTTTTTCATTTTTTATTGTCTGTAATTTTAAATAAGGGTATTGTTCGATTTATTCATGTTACATCTGTATTTTAGTTTGCCTTAAGGTAAATTTTTTACACTTTATTTTCTCCTGTGCAAGTTGTTCTTGTCTTGAAATAAACTTGTTTTGACCATTTTATAAAAAGTTCCGGTCATTCAATATATTCATTCAAAAAATAACCTTTATCTAAACTTCAAAATAAATTTTAATAGGGACCATTGTATTTCAAAACATTTTTTAATCTACTTTAAATATCTAATACGTTCATTGTTTGGGTACATTCATATTACCGTTTATTCTTCAGAAAAGATTTAAAAGAAATTTGAGATTTTATCAAAACCAAAAACGATAATAAATGTAGCTATTTAAAAGAATCTATAATTTCGATTTAATGAAATTAGTATAAGCACCCCAATAAGTTCCAAGTTTTAGTTTGCAAAGTTCATTATCATAATACACTGCATGCTTATCTACATCTATACGAGCAGACGCTTTCACGACGCTAACCGACCTTAAGATAATGAACTATATGTATACTGGTGTGAAAATATGCATTAATTATAGTAATTGTTGTGACCTTATATAAGATATAGGAAGTTATTTATGGGCTTCAGTTCCTTGTTTCCATCTTCTAGAATATGAGAACTATAGAAAGAGCGGACGAAATAATCCTTTAAATATCTTGGGTTGACACCTAAGTTAATGTGCATTTTTTTAAAATATGTATATATAATTCTGATTTACATTAATAACATGAAAAAGGGCTTTTTTGAGTTAATTATAACTGCCTGTCCTTTTAGAAATGACCGGAATCGATTCTTTTTTACGATAAAACATTGACTTTCAGCCTGATTACTCCTACCAAAATTGGACTCCGTCAACCCATTTGCATGTTATGACACCTTAAGGGAGAACTGCACGCAAAAAGTGAAAAACTAGAGACAAGGTCTAGTCAAGTTCAAAGTAAGATGAAAAGGTACCTACGTATTAGAAAAAACTTCCTGCAAGTCCCATCTCAAAAAAATGTGTTATGTATAGGCAATTTAAATTACATTTCGTTTAAAAATGGGTTCAAAAGACATGAGTACGATTTACCATTTCAAATTTTGCAGTTACATAGACAAAGGATCAATGCAAGGCGGTAAAGAGCCATTTTATGGAAAAAAAAATTATATGCGACGGCATTTTCGTCAAAAAGTGGTCGAAAAATGGTCGAAAATGGACAAATCTACTCCTATTTTATAATTCTAGATTTGATTTTTTTCATAAAAATCGTATTTGGCGTCCAACTATATATATTTCCCTATTGAAATCTCATTGAAACTAATACATATCTCTTATAGTTTTAACATAATATTGCAGCGGCGGAAGGCTTGCAAATGATTCATAATACTGCGTGCAGTTCCCCCTTAAAAGAAACTGTTCTCGGCACCATTAAAGAAGTATTTTGTTCTACATGCAATAAACAATATTTAATTACCATATCTGGATTTTTTGCATATGGTCTTTATCGATGTCTTATCTCAACATTATCCAAGCAATCTTCTTGACAACTGAATATTTCTGGTTCCAATGATACCACCTTATTACGCGGTGCTTGTCAATTAAATATTTTCTGATAAGTGAATTGGACGATGTGATCACAATGAATTGCCTCCAAGTTCACCTAACTTCGACCAATTGGATTTTTTCCTGTATGGATGCTTAAAAAGTAAAGTGTACTTTAACAAACGTTAGAAACCTTAAAGGGAATATATAAGGGGCAGAAATACGCCTATATCCAGATCAAAACATGAAAAAAATCATATCAACCTGCAATATGACATCTTAAGGATTATTTACTGAAGAAATTTACATATTTCTAAACCAGAAAGCATTGAAAACAAAATATTCATTTTAATACATTCATAAATTTTAAAGGCTTCAAACAAGCTGATGGAATGGTACACAATTTTACGGACGTTCTCAGGATGAAAATACCATTCGAAAGAGGCACCACAAGACCAGTGTTGCCATTTGAAAAAATATAGATATGTCATAACTTTGACAACATAGAAACAAATGAGTGTTATTAAAATATGGGAAATTTAAAAACTAATTGACGTTCTTTTTTTTTCCAAATAATGATTACTTCTGACATATTTCGAGGTGTCTCGACTTTAATGCTACATTGTACATAAAAACATTAAGTTTTTAGTTTGTACTAGCTCTAAATTCCAACCACTTCCAACTGGAGAACCAACAATACATACATATCTACCTAGATTTCCCTTCCAGAAAAGATGTTTTCTGTGGGAAAAGTAGCAAATGATTTGTTTACATTTCAACTTTTTTATAAACAGCAAAATCTAAGTATTTAAGATATGCTATAAATAATTAACAATAACGGCAGCAAATAGTAGTCTCACGGCTCTCACCTGTTTCGAATAAAAGCGGGCGCTAATATAATAGTCAGGTTTAATTTTATATGCTTTAATATCACGACTATTTGGACAGGTATTATAGCGCAGTAACATTCTATCTACTAATATATTTTTATTATCATAACGAATCGATTTATTAATACATTTATTCCATATACGAAAGATGATTATTTGTAACCTAATCATGATTAAAATCTGCAAATTTTATGTTAAGGATGGTGAGTACGTGCAGATGAAACTGTTATATGCATACATTTTAACACAGCACACACATTTGCCTTAGATATTAATTCCAGATGATTTTCAATATTCATCTAATAACGTATGCAGTTATTATGAAATATTATTTACAATTTAGAAAAAGGCTTTAGCTACATCCCATATGAATATGACACGCCATTTTTTTAAACTGTTATTCTAACTATACATTTTTCGATGGTGTGAAGGCGTTCTTAACACGCAAAAATATATCTACAATTACAATATAAAATTTCCTTTCGATTTGTTTTGGTGGTCACTTCAATGAATTTCTTTTTGCTGAATACTACTAAACTAGTAATTGATGTAATTTAACTATGTACCTACTTTAAGCAACGTACGATAAGATTTATAAAAAAGTTAATTGTCGACAGATAAACTTCGTAGAAAAGGTCAACCCATCAGGAAGCACCGGCAACGATAACCTTATAGGGAACGTTTTTCTTCGTTGAAGTAACGGTTGTTTGAAGCATTTTCGTAGATTAATTTAGCGTTTACACGTTTTGAGAAAATGTGTCAGTTTTGAAGAATTTTTATTTTAAACAAATTGGAGCAAAAGATACTTATACTTAAGACAGCTGACATCGTGTTGAGTTAAGATACAATTTGATTAATTCAGTGTGTCAAGAATATTCCGTTATTTTCAATAAATTCTACATATATAGAGTGATTCAAATTAGGCGACCTATTAGATAGTCTCAATTAAATAATCAAACAAATTGCTCACCTGTGGTTATATTTAACTTTTTCTATATTCAAATTATACTTCTCAGTGTGCTACATATTATATTAATATATATTAAAAAAAGCTAAAAATATGACAATATTTTATTTACTTACGAATGTGTCATTATCTTCAGTCTGATTTCACAGCATTTTAACAACACGGTAGATTAGAATCGTAAATATATAAATACAATATTTTTTATAACCATTTCTTAAGTAAAAAGGTTATTTTTTTCTTCGTTCGTAAATATCAAGAACACAATAACTATAAAATATCTAATATTTAATCATTAAGTAAAAAATTAATGCCAGTTTTAGGAGTCTCACTTTTTTTCTTAAAATATCATGCATGCTTGATATGTTTAACACTTATTATTTTTGACAGTGCTACTCAATATTTGACTTATGAGGTTCTTATCATTTTTACTATTTTGGCCACATAGCCTGATTACCTAGATCATAACCACGATTTAAGACAATGTCTACAATAGTTCTATAGAAACATGGTTTCGAAAATTTAAATTATAAAGTAGTCTTTTGCTCCAGATTGCAGAATACCAAAATAAAGGAAAAAAAAATTTCAACGCACCTTTTAAAAACACTTAGATCCAAGCGATTTAAGTTAGCGATCGGTATCATATAATACTTCTTTAATACACCTTTCTCTTGATACACTCTAATAAATTTTCTATAATTCTTAACAACTCATAAAATACGTAAAAACTTAACAAAAATAGTCTTAGGAATGCTTTCTTGCCTCGGTTCACTTAAAAAGAAATCACTTGTTGGTGACAGCGGACACAAAAACGAAATCCATTAAATTACACAACGAAAATGACCGTGGAACAAATATTTTAATAACCGTGCACTACACTTCGATTAAGTCCAACAAACTTACAAATCATTCTTAGAAAACACATCTATAGATCAAATCCGCATTGGCCATAGGAAGTATTGTCATTTTAAGGATACTTATGTTGCACTATCAAATTCAGCAAGTTTTAACTGGAGAAAAGTATGGATGAAATTAAATCACCAACTCCTGCTGTTTTTGTTCACGAGAACCCGAACCTTAGTTAGTATTGTTCGTTACATTTCCTGATTGCTTTTTTTAATCGAATAATTCGCGCGTATTCTGCTACAGCAGCCAACTGAAATTTGGAAATTATAAATTTTTTCCTTTAACAAATTCGACGTAAATTCCGAGGTCTTTCGGCAACGTTATGATCTGACGACTCTACCTCTCTGCGCGCGACTGAACTGAAAGACGGTTGTTGTTTGCTGCAGGAGCAGGGAGCTTACAGTTCCTGCTGCCAAAGCTCTGCTGTTCGGCGATTGGTCCTGGCCGCGCCGGGCCTACGCTCGTTATACTGTCCGGAAGAACGTAGCTGAAAAATGTCAGCTTTCAGGTGGTTGTTGCGTCGGGTACTCCATGTCGACTGACCGATTCTAAGAGGTTATTGATTGATTTTTTTATTAGTAATATTCTGAATTTAGTTAAGTTAAAGAAATAACGTATTTAAAAAATACATTTTAAATACGATTTGTGAATGTATTTTTTCTTATAAATTTTGTATATAATATATATAAATAAAGTGTTTATGTATCAAAACATTTTCCTTTGACTATCTGTATTTTCAAAACATTGATTTTTATAAAGTATATGTTTCACTTAAATTGTTTTCAGACCTGGTTTTTTATAATAAGGCATTACGAAAATAATGTACATCTATTATATACCTTCTATTAAGTATACAAACATTTTTAAAAAGTGTCATAACAATCTAAATTCAAAATAAAAGTAAAAAACAACTATTTAATATGGTAACAAATGATAAACTAGATTCCAGACCCATGGCAAAATGAAAAGCCCAGGCACTTAAACGTATCTTAGGTAACTAAAACTACGTGAGGTGTTTCAATCTGGTTTTATTCAATAATTATGCCAAAAGTTATTTACGTTAAGTTTTTAATTGAAAAATTAAAATTGAGAGCGAACTTATAAATTCCCTTATAAATGAATATTGGTTTAAATATCTGCTTTACCTAAAATCAGTATAAATAAAATTTACTATTTACTCCTAATATACACTACTTATATAAAGTAGGCACAAGGGTCTGTATTTGGGAGGGTTCTGGAACCTTGTAAAGAATAAACTCTCAGCTGTTTTGATAGATGCACAACGTATTTTTTTGAGATGATACTTGTAATACCAGATGACAGACACGTACAGTACCAGTATTTTAAAAATTTGAGATACCATATAATGTGGTGAAAGTTGGTATTGATAGAAATGGAAAAATAAGTAGATGAGTTAGAGTGGAATTATCAGAATCACAACATTGTATCTATTCTTAATAATGATTTTTTGTGCCTTCATCAGGGTGTACTAGATCAGTGCCTTTTAGTGTAAGAATAACCATTTATAGGTTACATCTAATTAAAAAGACTAAAAACTTTACACCAGTAAAAAATCACTTTATCACATTTTAAAACCAAATTAATTTTAACGTTTATCTGAAGAACGTAGTTTACAGACAATGACCAATCGGACTTGCATTTCTTTTTACTTACTTTGCATTATTCACAACGTTTCGAAGATCGATGTAACACAAATCGTTTTAAACTTGATTTTTTTCTACAGTTTATAACGCCATACATCATTAATCGAAACTTTCTTAATAATATAAATCAACCATCTAATTTTACTGCAAATTATTTTGTCCTTGAAGATAGCTATATATCAGCGTTCTGTTCTAACATTAAAAAGTAAAAAATAATATTTTATTCCACATTGAAAACATGACTTTATGAAGTTGGCGTCAAATTCTTGATTATTTAATAAAAAACAGACATTCATATATTGAGTGACTGCATATATACCACACAGTCTTCATTATCTTGATACCGACTTCATGAAGTCAAATTTTTAATGCGGAATAAAATATTATTTCTTACTTATCAGTGCTTTTTTGTTTTGACGACGCGACGGTACTATTTTTTTATTAAAAAAATTATTTATTTCATCCTTCTTAGTTCTATTTATACAAAGTTTAAGCCTAAACTTGAGTTAAAATTTGGACGTCCCTAAGAAAATAAATAAGAAGCTACTAGGTTCATTGCATATAAATTTTGCCAACAGGACTATATTAATATTACATAAAAGGCGCCATCTACACGTTTATAAAAAATTAGCAATAGATATACATTAACATGCATGCATTTTTTTCCTGGTGGTATGGTGAACGCCATATATATTGTCTCTGGCGCTCGCGCAAACAATTCAAAATGGCACCAATCCGCTATTTTTAACACTTTATTAATATGATTGCTATGGGACCACTTTGACAAATTTTCATCCAAATTGGTCAAACCATCCCGGAGTAATCGATAAACATACATAAAAAAATATACAGGGTCAAATTGATAACCTCCACCTTTTTTGAAGTTGGTAAAAAATTCAATTAAAACTAAATATAATAACGATATTAAATCCTAGAGCTGACTTAGACTTATATATATATATAATATATATATATATATATATATATATATATATATATATATATATATATATATATATATATATATATATATATATATATATATATATATATATATATATATATATATATATATATATATATATATATATATATATATATATATATATATATATATATATATATATATATATATATATATATATATATATATATATATATATATATATATATATATATATATATATATATATATATATATATATATATATATATATATATATATATATATATATATATATATATATATATATATATATATATATATATATATATATATATATATATATATATATATATATATATATATATATATATATATATATATATATATATATATATATATATATATATATATATATATATATATATATATATATATATATATATATATATATATATATATATATATATATATATATATATATATATATATATATATATATATATATATATATATATATAATATATATATATAAATATATATATAAAGAAAAAATATATATATATATATATATATATATATATATATATATATATATATATATATATATATATAAATATATATATATATATATATATATATATATATATATATATATATATATATATATATATCCTAGAGGTAAACTATCGTATCTCCACATTTAAGCAAATTTTAGATTATATCATTTTACCTCTCAAAAAACTCTAAAATTTTCTGTGGTAAAAACATAACACTCCTAAAGCAACGAGGTAAATAACATTATCTCCTTACACGATAGTACACATAATCGCCGCGTCTTATTTTCGTAGTGGTAAACAACCGTATCTCCAATTGCGTCTTATTTTGTGAGTGTAAAAATTAGTTTTTATGATGAGTAGAGGACAGAAAATTGCAAAAATGGCTTTGCAAGCAACAAAACAAAGTGAAAACACGTACGGTGAGTATTATACATTAGATTGGCTAAGAAATAACCGTTTTTAACATATGTTTTAGACATAAACAAAAAATTGGAGGTTAGGTTAATACATTAATACATAAAAATAGGTAAAACTAGAAACAAATTTTAAGAACACATTTAGCAAACGCATAGCACGAAACCGTTTTCATTTTATAATAATTAAAATTGTTGTATTATAATAATACTGATTATTATTAAGGTTTTTTTTAGAGATACGACTGTTTACTTCTACCAATAAAATTTATTTTAGAAAATATAGCGATTGACTATGGACCTAGGAAAAATGACGTTTTAAATAATATCAATAATGGAGAAACTAAAATGATGGAATATAAGAAATATGGTAAGCAAAAAAAGCATAAAAAAGTCAGTGAAAGTATACAGTTCAGTAGTGTAATTTGTGGTAAATATCTTTGGTGAACACAAGTTTACCTTAGCTTATTTAATTGTTATTTTCAGAAGATACAAGAAATAGCGTCGCTCTGAGCCGAGCTCTGAGCCCTACATCTGTCATAAAAAACACATCAACATCAAAAATAATTATTCTTAGCAATGTGAGAATTGGTAAGTGGATGTCGATATTAATTAAAATCAATACAGATGGCTGATAAGTCGCATTATTCATTATATTTTAGACAATGCAGCCGAACAGCCTATAATTTTAGAAACCACTGGATCCAAATCCGATCTTGGAGAAAATTTGCGGTTTGAAAAGAAAAGTTGTGCCTCCAACTCTGCAACTTTAAAAACCACTGAATCCGAATATGACCCTGAGGATAATTTGCCACTTGTATACTGGACCAAAAACGAAGGTCCTTTTAATAATTGTCAGGCTACTTCAACATCCACAGAAGTACAAAAAGGTAAGCAGTAAAATTACAGAATTAAATAGAATAAATAAAAATTATCATTTATATTTCTCTAATTATTGGTACCTTAATTAAAGCAAAATATTATATTACAGAAGCTATTGACGATCAAACTGAAATGGAATATGAACAGTTCGATGACATCGACGGAGATCCTGATTACGTATTAAGCGAGGAAGAATCGAATGCTGAAGAAGTTACAAACGCTGTAAAGAAGGAAAAAACGAAAGAGAAAAGGAAACAAGTGAGAAATATCGACAACTGGAAAGCAACAAAAAGAATTAAAACATTATCTGGAAAAGAACATACTTCTAAGACCGGAAACTTAATAAGAGAGAAGCTTATGAAATCAGCTTGCCAACCCTGTAAAAAAAAATGCCCAGAAAAAATAAGCGAAGATGAACGAAAAGAAATATTTAGCCATTATTGGGATGAGTCCAAGAACTGGGATATAAAAAGACAGTTCATACTGAGCCATGTCAGAAGTGAGCACATTAAGAGAGAAAGGCGCAAAGATTTTAGTAGGTCCGGAAAAAAACAAACAATTTTTTATAACTTTGATGTCAATGGAAGAAAAGTTGAAGTCTGTAAAGTGTTTTTTCTGAATACATTAGGGATTTCGGAAACTGTAGTAAGAACGGCTCTGAAAAAAGAAAAAACAGGCGGTTTTATTCACCAGGATATGCGGGGTAGGCATACACCCACAAATAAACTTCAGGATAGTGTTCTCGACATAGTTAGAGCTCATATAACTTCTTTTCCAGTATATGAAAGTCACTACACTCGAGAAAAGAGTGCAAAAAAATATTTGGGGAGTGACCTAAATACAAAAAAAATGTACGAGTTATACAAGCAAAAGTGTATTGAAGATAGTACTCCAAAAAATCAAATAGTCAAGCATTGGGCTTACAAGCGCGTTTTTGATAGGGAGTTTAATTTAGGTTTTAAGAAACCTTGTAATGACACGTGTGATGCATGTGATAGTTTCATTTTGAAACTTAAGAACAATTCTTTGAACCAACACGAAAAGGGAGAAGTTCAGAAGGAGTACCGTACTCATCTTGACGAAGCCGAGAAACGCTACCAAGAAAAAAGGAATGACAAACTTTTGAGCGTAAATAATGATAAAACTAAAGTGATAATGTTGGACTTGCAGAAGTGCTTACCAACTCCGTATCTGTCAAACTGTCAGAGCTTCTACTTGCTAAAATTGTGGACACTCAATTTGACAATATATGATGCTACAGAAAAGAAATCATACTGTATAACTTGGGACGAGTCCAAAGCCGGAAGAGGCGGTAACGAAGTAGCCTCGGCACTATTGAAATGGGCTACAAATATTC
>JAUTXW010001654.1:0-70000 GCA_030620095.1 Kuschelorhynchus macadamiae | reverse complement strand
AAAATCGATAATTCAATTTATAATAAAATAAATCATTTTCCCTTTATTAGCGTTTCGATATCGGTTTTGTTCTGAATCGCATATACTCGGCCAGCGGTGAATATTAATGGTTAATGTATATTTTGAAGGACGGTACTGGAAGTAAACCGATCAGCACTATCCGTGACACGATTAATGTGAGAGTTCTTGTAATCTCGTTTACCACGAACTAACAACATAGTTTAATGCTTCACTTCGTGAGATATCTTCGCAGCTTCTGTTTTCTTTCTTCCTGATCGCAATGATGTGTCTTTAAATTTGAGAGTAGGTCGCCCAGGTAAACGTTCTGAACATTCAGTGAGGCCTTTTGGTTTTATAAACACTGTTCGCGTCTGAAGCCAAATTTGATGCTGCGGTTTAAACCTATCTATAGAATTCAGTTACTATCCTTCCTCCTAGTTAACAAGATTTTCGAAGTTTTTCTCCTATTTCAATTAAAAAAAAATCAGGTAGATCTTTCTGCCCAAAACTACTTACCTTTAATCATATATTTGTGTCACAGTTGTAATTTAATATTGTTATAATAACTTCCAATCTTGACAGTAGTTGTTGTCGTTATATTTTGCTATGTGATTTTAGTTAAATTAGCTGAATGATTTTGTTACACGACACGGCCAAAGTTTACTAAATAAAATTTTAGTAAACTTTGACAGGGCCAACTAGAATTTTTGAATTTCGCGGTTCAGTGCTGCCATGTATTTGTGTCGATGTCGCGTAAATCGATGCGATTTCCAGCAGTTGCCCCTTGCTCGTTACAGGCGTATCCACGGCTTACCTACCTAACCTACTTCCAACGTTTGTGGATTTCCACAATCCGCCATTTTATTGTGTGGGTTGTACAATGTACATTGTACTCACTATCATAAACTTTTTTCTATGCTCACTGTGTGTCAATAGAGGAAGTTAAGCAAATATTAGATGAATGGAACCTTGGACACCTGTGTGACATTTTTTAGGGTAAGTAATAAGTATTGTTTCATATGCTTTTCTAAATTAGGTAGACTTTTTTATAGAGTTCTTATCCACTTTTGATGCGAAAATAGAATAAATTCTATTGTTTCAAAGTTCATTGATCAGTGAATAATAATATTGCAAAGAGAATGACACAAAAAATAATGTCGGTCGACATTTGATATTTGCCCTATAAAAATCAAATAAACCTATTAAAAATAAAATGTTAAAGTGGGTTCATGTAGCTTTTTACTTTTCTTTCTTTAGTTTTAGATTTAGATAGTTAATTTATTAATATCTTTTACGGCTGAGGGTTAATAATTACTAAAACTTGGCTGATTCCGATTACGACTATCTGTTAACATTGACATTTGATATTTTTAGGGGGGAAAAGTTTGCAAATTTAACCCAACTTTTTTGGTTTTTGGCGGGATCCTGGCCCAGGCCTTAATTTCTTTTTTACACAAATTAGGTAATATGTTTTTTCTGCAAGGGAGGTAGTGTAAATTATCCAAATTTAGTTTTTATACTTTACATTATAGTTTTTTTTACGAATCAAGCTGTGGTTTGTCAGATTTAAGAATAAAATTAGGTAGTCATTAATTTCAACATGAACAGGGTTAGGCATTGTGGAAAAAGTTATTACTAAAGTTACGGAAAAAACTAAAGAAAAAGTTAAGTTATATGAACCTTTATCAAGGCCCATTAACTCTATAGGTTGCCTCGAGCGATCCTGACCTATACCAACTGGGTGTGAGCGATCTACGTCACTCGGCGACCGGCTTGCTTTAGCACGGCATTGTCCATATCTCTTCTGTGTGCGTTTAATTACATATATTAATCTTTTTTTGTTCAAAATTGAAACTTTTTTGTTACAATACAATACAGGCTTAGTTTATTATAATTTTAAACTTATGTTTAGGGATGTTGGATCAAATTTTAACCAATTTTTTTTTGCTGAGTGCATTTCAAAAAGTTCGCATCGTATTTGAAAAAATATGATCTATTTTCAAAGTCTCAAAAAAATATTCTTGTAAAAAGTTTTAGCATGACAAATATTTGAATAACTTTAGAAAATGTACATTTTTTATACAAGGTATCCCAGTAGTGTGTTCACAAGTAGCACTTTTAGTTATTATCATTCATCATTTGTTTTTATTGAAGTAACCCGAACTTGATTTCGCCACGTTTTGTTTAAGCTGAGACTACGTAGTCATTACCAAAATAGGGAACCATTTTAGGGTAACTATTTCGTGAATAACGTGTAACTGTGACTATTACGTAGATAGTACGGAATTGTGTAGTTCCATTTAAGTAGCCGAATAGTAATAATTTACCCTATTCGTCACTTCCTTATTTTTGTCTTTATTTAATCCGTTTTAAAAATATGTATGGTTTGTTTTAATACAAGCAAAACAGTTATGGCGACTACAAACACTCAAAATGGGAATATGGTGTAGAGCGTATAGAATAGGTTATTGGTATTTATTTTGAGATAGGATACGTGCGTTTCACTTAGTTTTCTGGCCATGTTAGACCTAAAATTAAAACGCAGAAAATTTCTCTGGTGGATATGTTGATGATGGTCGTAAAAAAATTACGCGCCTTTAATATTCGTTAATTTTCAATACATTTTGGTCAAATATATTGGCCAATTTAAATCTCAAAGTGTACTTTTGGACTTTGGCTTAAATAGTAATTATCATTAAATATCTTATTATAAAGAGTGATTCTTTTTGTAACGCAATGTTTAATTTGTATGCATTTTTAATCTTTATACTCACAGAAACAAACACCATAGCTAAATATGTATAGGGGAGATGAAAATAAACAATGGCGTTTTATTGCACTTTTACTTTTAGGTTGGCTGCATTTCTTTACTGAGAAAATTACTTAACATCAAGTGTCTACGACTGCTCCCATACACTTTTATAGTTTTGAATTCTTTAAATACGCAACTGTCACTTATACCCGATTACTTTGAAGTCTACTAGTTATCTATAAAGTTCCCATTAATTCCATACTATATATTATTACCAAGCTGTTACAATTTGCGAACATTCTGCCGGTTCTTTAAAATTTAATGCATTGTGTCGTAGCCTGCGGTACTTGAGTCACTACTATAATTCGGCCATCTATCATAACCATAACCCTTTGTTTCGTTTTTATTTTTTGTTTCCTTAAAAAACCGCTTTAAGTTGTTTTGTTCAGGTATCACATAACCAAGTTGTGGTATTTTTAATTTTCTGTAAAATGTGGCTGAGTGACGAAAGCTACTTTTTTTTCTTATGGTATGTGAAGTCATTGTGAATCATTTTAACATGTTACTCGTAGACGATAACACATACACAACTAATTCATAGCTGACAGTGGCGACAATGGAAGCCCACCCGCCAAATTGATGCAAAATTTCTAAAGGTTTAAATGGGGGCACCCATATTATCGCTAGTTTTTCGCAAAATATGACTAAATTAATCTACTTTTATATAGACAACCTCTGTCCGCGTCAGTTGTAAATGTAGGGTTATGTTAATGTTTTAGTTTAATAATCCATTCGAACTATCTAGTACACATTTATTTTTTCATTTAGATTTTTAACAAATAACAATATTTGTGCAAGCGATTAATGAGAGCTGCCTGCAAGTGAATTTAGTAATGTAATATGAAGAAGGGCTACAAAATAAAGTATCTTTTATGCTAACTTTAGAGAGCTTCTACCTCAAATTGAGGTGCTGAATGAAGTAAACTGTAAAACATACACTAAGACATGAAACAATATTGTCTTTTACAGCAAAGTAAAACCAAAATATAATAATGTGCAATATTTAAAAACTTTTCTTGGAGTAAACTTAAACTTAAGACATTTACTTTACTGATACTTAAAAGTTGTAATTTAGTAAACAGATTAGAAACAATAACTTTGAATAATTACTATTATGTCACGGAAAATAAATGACGACCTTGGAGTCAATTCCTTAAGTAGTTGCTTGGCAGTAGTTATTATATAATTACTTTACCTGAAAAATTACTATAAAGTATTATTCCCAGTAACAAATACATATATAATACTTAAAAATGTGTAACCCAAAGTGTTTGCTGATATATAGTAGGATTATTAGTAATAAATACGTAAAAACACTTAAAGACTAGTAGTGGAAACAGTTGTAGCTACTTTAGTGCTAGCTGGGTAGAGATAGAGAAAAAGTTTAAATATAAATATTAGTATATAAGGTAACTTATATACCTACTTAAATAGTTTTTAATATATGAAACACCCTAAACGTCTGCTTCATATATTGTCCAGAGGCCTAATTGTTGTAATTGTTTTCGAGATAGTGACATTTAAAAACTGGGATTTTTAATTTTGCACAGCTGTAGGGTCTAAACTAAATGGTTCAAATTATAACAAAACGGTTTACACTTTCCTGATTTAGTTTTTAACAGTATTTTCTAATTGGTACCAAGATATCAACCGAGAACACACTATGGGGGCAGTTTATGTATATTATAAGTATTTTTCATATTTCAAAACTAACGCAAAGCAATGGGTATGGTTATATTTTTGCCGCCATCCGTTAGAGTTTCCGCTAGCCATCGAAAAGATGGCGATCTTTAACTCTGGCGTAAGCGGCTGGCGAAAATCGACGTTTGTGTTAAGCTGCAACCAATGAAATTGCTGGGCTTTAGAGGGCCTTTTAAAACGTTCGTCCTTGGAAATAAATTTGACATTAAATTATAAACATAACATACTCGTCTATTTAAAAATAACTGCTTGGGGTAATTGTTTTTAAAGTTAAGAAAATGCTTGTAGGAGTTTTGAGTATTTCAACCCAATTAACGGGCCGAATTCGCCATTTTCTTTGCCGTCAATAACTTTACAGCTGCGACACATTAATATCAATGCCTAGTCTCTACCAGGCATCATTACTTTGATTTTGATTATCAATGCTCAGCAAATTAAAAAAAAACGCACATAAACTGAAAAACAAGCAAGACAAAATTGCATTACACAAAAAGGCTATAAATATAAACACTAAAGTAAATTTAAAAAAAAAATATGTTAATTGTATAGTGGATCGTTTAGCCAACATAAAATTAACCAACTTACTAATTACAAAAATCTATTTTTGTTGGTTCTTGTCATAAAAATGACCATGATTACTTTGGTCTGCACCGTAACAAGTAGATAATTGCCCAAACCGTTAATGGATTTTTCTATTTCTGGGTTTAGTCAGAGTTTACTTAAATATTTACAAATTAGAGAAATTTGGGTGGAATAAATTGTTTCCAATTTTTTCTAGTTTTGAGATTATTAAGAATTTAAACTGTGTTATTCCATACCACTTACAGTTACTCTGATGAATACGTTTGTCAGTTTACTGTTTTAAACTTGTTTATAATTTGTAGTTTATACTATATAATTTTTTTCGTTATTTTTATATTTATTAACAATTTAAGATATTATTTTGTTCCATGCCACTTACAGTTACTGTCAAAAATACATTTGTCAGAGTTAACTTTTTCAAATAAATATATTTGTTATAAAATTGTGTATAATATGTTTTAATATCCATATGAAAACTTTATAACTCAAAGTCAACTTCTCTATTACATAAAATACTCGTGGCATTATCAAATTAAAAATATGACATATAGAAAAAATACTTTATTGTTTATGTGGATGTGTGTACTTACTATTCGCTAACTGTTCTAGTAACGCAAATTTTCTACAATAGAATGTTACTATAATAACATATGATGGTTATTTCCAAAGGTGATGCTAACATTTAAAGGGACCTTTCTCCAACAAGTTTTAATAATTTAATGTCAAACCAAATTTGAATGATAAAGGAATTTTAACAAAGTCACACTGAACCTGGAAGTTTCAAAAAATGGAAATTATCTCCCTGTGTCCTAAGAACGTGATGTTTTTAGAAAACCTATTCATTAAAACACTAACCAAGTAAGTTTAACATATCGGTTTATTATCACATAAGTATACAGTATTATATTATTCATAATTTACAGAATAAATACTCACATAGTAAATTTAACAACCTGATATTGTCAAAATAGCAAACATTATTTTCGAATGAACCATACAGACGGTAAAACTAACTTTATTCAGTTAGTAAGTATTACAATAAAACATTGTAATTTCGATAATTTAATATTGCCACAAGCGGCAAAATTACGATATTTTCATAGTAAGTTTAACGACCTGTTATTGCTGTTATAACTATGTACATATCTTCAAAATAACAAATCTATATTTTGTAACGAACCATACGGATTGTAAAACTAACTATAGCCGGTTAGTAAGTATTACTATAAAACATTGTCCACATAACCATTTAAATAATAAAAGTAACGATATTCATCAAGTAAGTTAAACAACTACATATGTTTGATTATAATGAAATACTTATCGTTAAAATAACTAAAAGAAATGTTTTAAAATTAACAATTGCAAATATAGTTAGATTAGCAACAATTGTTTAACTATATTGATTCTGCAACAATGACTATAAGTTCTGCTGTACCTATACTAAACACACTGTATAGTTACTTTAACTTTTTTTTGCTATTTTAACTGATTTTTGTTCAGTGTACTAATAACTGCCCAGAAATTCATATGGTATCCATGTACTGTGACTTATTATGATGCATCAATTTGTTGCTTTAGGTTAATTAATTAACTACAGAGTGCACGAAAAGCAATGACCCTGAGAGTCCGGGTAGTGCTCCGGATGGTCTATCTCAAGAATACTCATAAGGGTCAGAGCACTTGCCGTCGCGACGCCATATCGTGTTTACCGATAACCGACGACGCTTTTGTTCACAAATAGAAACAATCCTTTTCGTAATTATCTATGGATTGTAAAGATAACATATGTTAATGTATATTAGATAACACACAAAAGTTAATACATTCTAGAGTGTGCTACAAATTCCAGTGTACGCATGGGATTTCGGAAACCGTAAAAGATACGAGGTCATTTATTCAAAGAGACATTTTAAAATAAAAGACACTCTATATAATTGCAACTTTTCCAGGCCTACAAGATGATGTCCTTATTTAAAATATGATTATATTTTTTTTAAACAGGGACCTGGATATTATATTGTTTTGAAAAGGCTTCGATCTCCTGAAAGTAATATTGTACAACACTTTAACTATTTAGCAATCAAGGAAGTTATACCAGAGGACTAAAGTGCTCTATCTCCTTCTAACACACAAAAGTCCGTCAGTTTCCTGATGCAAAATTTCTTGAGCGGCGAATGGAGGTGCTGTAGAATGGTCTGCGAAGTCTCCAAATTTTTGGCCGTTAAATTTCTATTTGTGGGTACTTACTAAAATACATTTATAAAATACAAATTCATACTTTATGTTGAAAGACAATTTTGCATGTTATACTAGGTAGATAGAAAGAAAATGATCATGATAACAGCAATCTCTTTTAGCACCGCGTAGAAATTAATGTTCATGTTTTATTAATGGTGTTTGTTGTACATGCGAATGTTCTTTTCAATAAAAATGCGTGACAATAAAAAATAATTTGTACTGCTGATGTAACGGAATAAATTATATACGTTTTTAACTTGCTTAAAAAACATATTTTTTCTTTGTAAACAGTTATTTTCGTTAGGGTAACCGAAACTCGTGTTTTTATAAAATCTTCCCACGGTCATATTATCAAAATGTCTTAAAGATAGATCATGCCCAGAAATTAAATCAAAGATCTTTAGAAATGTATTAATAATTTTTGAAAACTTGCAAACCTTTATCAAACTAAATATGTTTCCTGTTTTATTCTTTATAAGGTGGCTTGAGACCAATGGTTTATCCCTTGAATTTTATTCATTTCTATATTATTAGTTAAGGATTAATTATATATATATATATATATATATATATATATATATATATATATATATATATATATATATATATATATATATATATATATATATATATATATATATATATATATATATAAAATCCGATGATTTACATTAATCAATTGCTAAAAGAAATTTGCATCTTTTAAGATTTGATTTTTTTTTTCAAACATTCGTTTTTAAGATTATAATTTAGTTTTTTTTAAATAATTACGAAATTGTAGTGGCGGATTAATGGTTTAAAACTATTTTTTGGGTTTTTCGCCTTATAAAATTGGAAAATAAAAAAATAAAAAATCTGTCAGAGATTAGCCATTCTGGTTATATTTCTGATACGAAACATAAGAAATATTCTGCTTTTAGTTTTTTATTTGTAGATTTGCTGAAGACGGAGGTAGACTTTCCCCCGAAACGTGCAGAAAACAAACATTTTTCAGTGTCGTTCCTCGGGTACCTTCATAGTGGATCCAGAACTTAAGACTATCTATTGATTTTATAAGGTAAATATTTTTTATTTTTTTATTCTCCAATTTTATAAGGCGAAAAACCCAAAAAATAGTTTTTTTTTTGTTACTAATTTTACTTTTATTGCTTTGAACGAGGCTTTGAAGTATATACATCAATTTCTTTATTGCTGTTCTAAATTTAACTGTGGGTACATGGGAGTTTACACTTTTATACTCTACCCTTTAACAATAATTTGTATTTAGTGTTCAGAAAATAAAAAGTAGATAATTTATTTTAACTTTCTAAACTAACCACCCACATTTTGAAAAAGACCTACCCTAGACTCCTAGAAACCAAATTAATATTTTTTTAATTACTAAAGTAATGACTAAACTTAATTTTAAGGTAAACAGTCTTCGGTAAGGCTGTAATTATAATTTATCCAATAACGTTGGCAGGTTAGCCGTTATCAATTGGGTTGTTAAATTAATTGTGGCTTGTCTTATTTCGCTTTAGCGTTTTTATTAACGATCGATAAGTTTGGTTAATTGTTGGATAAAGTTATAGGTATTAGGTTAGCAAACTCAAGGTAATGAAGCAAATTCAAGGTGGTGAAACTCAACACAATAAGTATATAATTGTAAGTTTTAAAGATATGATTTCCATGAATGCAACAACTAAAGTATACCAGAAAAAAAAATATAAGACAATACTGAAGACACAAATTACTAACAGAACAAAATGACTAAAATTTGAAGCGCAAACAGACATTAAGTCATTTTTAAATTTAATATGTACAGGGTGATTCATTATATTTTGACACCTACCTAATTTCAGGGTTTAGAGAAGAGTTTTAAATAGAAAAGTTGTAGGGTTTTTTCTTGTCTATTACTTTTTGGAAATAACAGATCTCAAATAATAACTTTCGAAAGTTAAACAAATTATATGACATACTTTTTCAAATCGAACACCCGATATATTATTAGCTAGAATCAAAGATTTTTTCATTCTTATTTCAAAAATATATAGCTTGTTGATATTTGCTTCAGCCGTTTTCGAGCTATTTCAGTTTAAACATTATCGTTTCGGTTAACGCGATTTCAGGCTATATTCTCGGTGATATGGTCAAACCTCGCTGGATGGCAATTGTTTCAACAACTGTACTTCGAGCAACCAAATACATGTTTCTCCACTTTTCTGTTATTTATGGATTAATGTATTCGATATTAATCATTTAATTTTGCTGAAAACCATTCAAATGGGTTATTCTAAGAAAAAAAAAAGAAGTAATAAAACTTTTATTCAAACGATAATACCGTTGCAAGAGTTCGAGTCCTGACGAGCATACCCGTTAAGAATTTCTTCAATAAATACAATGAAGAATATACTTAATCGGTTCGAACAACAAAATTCCTTCAACGGAAGGCCAGAAAAAATTTAGATGAAGAACTTAACGTTTTACTGCATTTTCAAGGTAAACCTGAGTATATTTTTTAATTTCGTGAAAAATTACCATATTATTTCCTCTTCTAGAACCTCCACACAATATCCAATTAGCCACCGATCACCGATATGGTAAATACCCACTTTGGATAGGCAGACATGGACCTCTCAGATGGCCACAGAACAGCCCGGATTTAAATCCATTAGACATTTTTTTGTGGGGATAGGTGAAGAACAAAATTTATTACAATAGACTTTACAAACCATAATAGAGAACTAAATTGTAAAATTTGAGAATTAAAGAGAGAGCACGCAAAATGTATCAGTTCATGTATAAATAGAAAGTTATTAAAAAATATTAGCATGTTTAAATGTATTAAAAATAATGGAGGCTATGTAGAAAATATGTAGTTTTATAAGCATTTTTCAAATTTCGTTTAAAAAAGTTAATTTCATTAATTACTGAATGACAATTAATATTTAGAAATGTTTTCTACTTTTCTGGCCTTTGGTTAAATGGAATTTTGTTGTTCGAAACGATTCATTATATTCCTAATTGAATTTATTGAATGAATTCTTTCCGAGTTTATTCGTCTCTAACTCTTGCAATGTTATTATCGTTTGAATAAAAGAGTTTTATTACTACTCTTACTACTTACTTTTCTTCCTTATTATAACCCATTTGAATTATTTTCAGAAAAATTAAATGATTAATATCAAACACATTAGTCCATAAATGACAGAAAAGTAGAGAATTATGTGTTTGAATAACTACTGTTGTTGAAACAATTGCCATTCAACGCATTTTAGCATCATTACTGAAACTGAAATAGCTCGAAAACGGCTGAACAAAATATCAACAACCTATATATTTTTGAAATCAGAATGAAAAGAACTTTCATTTTAGATAATAAGATACAGGGTGTTCCATTTCAAAAAATACATGTCATATAATATTTTTAACTTTCGAAAGTTATTTTTTGAAATCCGTTTTTTTCTAAACCCTATAATTACGGCTGTAGGTGGGTGTCGAAATATAATAAATCACCCTGTGGCCTGTACGGGACAAATAACTGATAAATATTCTTAAATTTATTTATAGTGTAAAACTTATAAACTAAAGTAAAACATATTTAACAATGTTTAAGTATAAATGAAATTATAGAAATATTAAATTATTAATCTTCGACTGAACTAAGACTCCTCGAGTTTCATCTTTTCTTTTTCGAACTATTACGTCTTCTTTTAGAAAGAAAAATTCACCCGCTTTATATTCAACTCAAAAGATTTCAGAGACTATAATTTTAAAGTTTCTTACTCCACATAACTGATTCCCTAAAGGCAGAGGCAAAAGATAAAATAACGTTTGTCTAAAAATATGAATGAGGAAATAGGATTGCAACCTTGGGCAATGTTTTGTTTATCCAATACATGAAAGTTTCAGATTTCATGAAAAAAAACAAAACCTTAAAAAAAATATTCGTGAAAACAAAAACAAGTAGTATTTTCTGTAGAAATTTCGAATGCTTCGAAATTATTTTAGGTTAGGGTGGAACAATTAACAGGAACAAATTCTACAACTTGATAACTATTTGTAATTTGTAAAATCCCGTCAAATTTGACTATATATCCTTAGGTGATACCAGCTTAATACTTGTCGCTAATGGTTCTCAACCTGCGATTATTAAATAGAATTGGCTGGCATAGTAATAGCCTCGAAAACAATTAAGTAATATAACAAAAAAAATCGGTAATTTCGTTTACCCGGAACTTACCCCATGAATATTTACTTTTATTAGGAATAATGAAGTGTGACCCAAATTAGTTCGGTACCTAGTCATTTAGTAACACATATATTCTGTCATTTCAAACATTTATATTGGGCACCATTTTGTTCCACCGTACTTGATTCCTACCAATATTTTACCAGTTTCTACCTATGTAACACTTGATTTTTTTATATAATTTTAAATAAATTGAATAAGTAACTTATAAATTGACACACACCGCCACTTTGTTCCATGTTGAATTCGTACCAGTTCATCCCTATTTTGATTTTTTAGATATTTTATTTGGCCTCCGTTTTGTTTCGCAATCTTGCATTCGTATGTCGTAAATAGTTTTTCCGGGCTGATTTTTTAAATAATTTATTAGGCCGCCATTTTGTTTTCCTATCTTGGATTCATACCAAAATGTAACCAGTTTAATTTTATATAACACTTAATTTCTGTGCAAAATTTAAGGTAAAATCAATTTTTTAGAAACATCTCTAGACCGCCACCTTTTTCCGCCATACTAGAATTTTACCAAAATACACGTACAAAATGTACGTCGAAACAAAATAGCGGCCTAGTGAAATGTTAAAAAAATGATTACTTAAAAACTACTTATCCAATGAACCTCAAATTTTGCACAAAATTCGACATTATAAGAAAATTAACTGGTAAAATTTTGGTTCGAATCCTTTTATGACGGAAGTAATAAGACATTGCAAGGATAGATACAAGAAGCAAAATATCGTAATCAAGAAGATAAGCTTCATTAGATCAAAGAGCTACAAAATAGCTAAATCGTATAGAAAGGTAATTAAACTTCTCAAACAAATGTGTTTCTATATGTCCAATTAAAGAACACGCACAGAGTAGAGATAACAAAGAGACTAGTAAATTGTTCAATCTAAATATTTTCAACCTAGTTCTGCTAACGTAGCATCGGCATTCCTGTCTAACTGACACCATCTTATATTCTGTAACCATGAGCTGCTGGCTGTTGAATTACAATTAGAAAAGTTGCATAAGGGTCCAACCGGGTCTAGGTGATGTTTATTCAATGTGCCACCCTCCCGTAATATATTAACATTTTTCAATCTATATTTAATGAAAGGATAGCTTAAAAATGTCCGGAATCATAATAAAAAAACTTTAAACAAAACGTTCAACTATTAATATATCTTTTTTTAAATATGATGCTATCCGTAAAATGTTAGATAACGTAACCTATTTAATCGGTAAGATTAATGATTAGTAATTACTCTCCAAAATAAACATGACGGTTGGGATTAAATGAAGTACAAGCCCTTGCCGTATTTTATATTTAAAGTCAATTATTTTTGGAATTCATGCATTCTACTGATAATAAATCGAAGTGTAATTAGTGATTGCTCCCGATTATTTATTTTAGTAATCCCATTAATTTTGCTAGAAAGAGCCGCGATGGTAAGCATCTTTGGCGATATCACGTTAATGAAAGTTTGTTGTAAATAAATAGGACTTTGATATATTAATTTTGATAATGTGTGATTACATAAAAACACTTGAAAAATAGAAACAAAAAAATGCCATCAAAATCATCATAGTACCGAGAAGCTACCAAATATATATTGACTTTATAATTAGAAAAATATAAGAAATTCAAGCACCGACTCTTCTTGAAAAAATAAGACAGGTAATCAGACTGCATTACCTCCGGTTTCTCACACCTTAATTACGCTTTAAACTTTATAGAAAATGAAAACTTAGAACTAGAGTAATTATATCATTTGTAGCTTTTAAACTTAACAATTCATACCCGAGTAATATAAGACAAGCGAGATATTTTCGAGAAGGTAGTAACCTTGTCACTATTTTTTCTTGTTTAAAAAAATCAACTAAGGGGAAAAAATTACAAAATATTTTGTAAAAAAACGAATTTTGATAAGCATTCTTAAGAATTTAGTATTAACTATTTTTAAATTAATGCCCCACGACGAACTCCAAGAAAGACTTTTAAATATGGTTCTTGACTTTTCGAAGATATTAGTTAAATTTTTGCAACAAGCAACAATAGAATTTATTTTAACTTTCTCAATATATTAACAAACACCTTAAAATATATTTACCAATAATTTATTACTTTCCCTGATTAAACTGAATCACTATTATATAAAAGACATTTTGTCTGCAAAAACTTAAATTATTTTGAAACCTACCGTTAAATATTAAGTGAAAAACTAAATTAGTCGTAAAATCCTCATTGACAGCAAATATTTCCAAAACCACCAATTCTCACAAAAAGTATTGTTATTATAGAATTCTTCGCTTCACTCCTGATTTGTTTTCTGTCACAAGAGAGTCATATCTAAATAACCAGAATACAGTGGCGAAGCAATTAACATTAACACAACTTAAACCTAACGAGATTCTATTTCAAGAAACTGTCTGCGACTGATACTAATAAAAATACTAATTTTAAATGTAATTATTAAAACCAAGTTTTTTGTTATTAGAGTTTAAATTTCAAATTCATAAATTGGTTTTATATACATTAGTTTTTACAGTCGTTAACAATAACAAATGCAAGGTCTAGCTAAATTAGAGTTTAAAGCAAAATGATAAAATTTAATCCTGTATGGAAAGGGTATCCAAATTTCGATGGTTTTTTTGCACTTTGTTGCTTTCTTGTAAAACCAAAGAAGCCGCATACAGATTTTTCATATCCCTCTTTGTTTTTTAAGATATAGAGTGGAACTGAAGACCTTGCTTTTTCAGCATCCCTCGAATATCGATGGTCTGAAAAGTTGAAAACTAATATCGATAGAGTTTTTGAGTATAATCCAGTGCCATAGTCAGTTTTCGGTTAGATGGTATCGTTTTCGAGGCGAAGACTAAAGGAGGTTTTTTAAAAAAGGGAAACCTGTATATTTATTTCAATCCGATACTATGCAAGGGGCACAAATTACAGATACTGTTCGAACTGTTCCCCATTATACCTAATACACATACTTCTTATTTTTCTTAGTGTGTTAAGGCAGAACTGCACGCAAAAAAATGTGTTATGTACAGGTAATTTAAATTACATTTCGGTTAAAAATGGGTTCAAAAGGGTTCACGCGCTGCAGAAATACAAAGACATGAGTACGATTTACCATTTCAAATTTTGCAGTGACATAGACAAAGGATCAATGTTAGGCGGTAAAGAGCAATTTTGTGGAAAAAAAATTATATGATAAGGCATGTGCGTCAAAAAGTGGCCAAAAAATGGTCGAAAATGGACAATTCTACTTTTATTTCATAACTCTAGATTTGAGTTTTTCAAAAAAATTCGCATTTAGGGCCCAACTATACATATTTCCCTATTAAAATCACATTGAAGCTAATACATAGTTTTAACATAATATTGCAGCGGCCGGCGGAAGGCTTGCAAATGATCCATATTACTGCGTGCAGTTCCGCTTAAGCAGATTCATTTGGCGCGCCTGTAAATATCTAAAGATTCTTCTTGTGTCGAAGTAGATCTTCAATCATGTGGTATTGCCTTCGCTAAATGATGCCTTCACGATATCCCCACAGAAAGAAGTCTAGGACCGTCAAATCTGGCGACCTAGGCGGCCATGTTATAGCCCCTTTGCACTAACTTCATACCTGGAAATTTATTCTCCAGAAAGATACTAAGAATCCCTGCATTGTACGCCGGGGCACCATCTTACTGAAGAAATATATTTTGTAACTGTGCTAAAGGAACATCATTTAGTAAGTAAGGAAGTGTGTTTTCCAGTATCTCTAGGTAAAGGTAAGACTACCTTTATAAATAACATATCTTATTATCAACTTTTTGTCAGGAAGTTGACGGATTGATTGCAACGGCAGCTAAAAAACACTGATCTCTTCATTTTCTTTGTAACAGAATTTCAGTCCCGGCACCTTGTAATTGATCAGATTTACTTTTGTCTCCTTTCTGGGTATCTAAGAATCAAATGAAATCTAATAATAATAATATAAAATTGGCAAAAATGAGGTATTATGTAAGTAATTTTAGTAAAACGCACTTCGAATAATCTCTAATCCAGCCATATATATGCTTGTTTTTTTAAAAACACTGGTTTGACAAGCAAAGTTGCTTAGATATTACTCCTATCACTTACAGATTTAAATACATTTTCGACGTTTCTCCCGGATTATCACTACTGGAGAAAACAAACAAGCATGTTATGTTTCTCGAAGTTTTCGAAATTCGTAGCCATTTGATATTTAATAAAAAGACAAAGTCAACATTTAATCGAAACAGTTTAACAATGAGCAAACGTCAATTAATGTCACAATGGTTCAGCAGAATCTATATAGGTATTGTTTTGTTTAAACAAGTCATGGCCACCTTACTATTTTATTGAAAATAGATCTAGGGTTTCTCTAATAGAAAAATTAAATAGTTGGTATCTCTATCAGATTCATTGTTTCTTGTAAAAATAATGATAATATAACAGATTTTGGCACAGATAATTTAGATTTAAAAAACTAACACAAAATTTCCACGGTCCACCAGAAAAATAAATTCCAATTTCTTTAAATTTCCTTAATTATTATCGGTATCGGATTGAAATATATATCAATTGTTGACATTAGCAGAAAATTGTTTTTGGAAGCACCTTTTATTTTTGCCACATGTACTCACTTTGAGATGATTAACTGTCTTAATATACCACTGATGCTGTTTTAAAATTATAAACTACCGCATAAAATTAATTAGTACCCGATAAACACTGTATTTCATAAAGCAGCAATTTTCCACTACAACTAAAGATTTACATTACACAATGACGAATATTATGGAACATTTTATTATACAATTAAGTTAAAGTTATTAATTTTTGTATTGTGTTTTTTTGAAACATATCTGCCAATGCACTTCTGGTTGAGGATTTAAGAAAGTTTGTAATACAATACGAAAATTATCACCATAATCGCTTTTAATTAATAGCGAAATTTCAATATTATTTAATTATTTGTATTAAATTTTGATCAATTTCAGTAGTATATAATTAAAACGCTACAAAAAACCTGAAAGTCAAAAAAACATATAATAAATAAACTTTAATAAATGAAAACATTTTTAAATAGAATTATATATTTACTGAAGGCACCATTTAAGGTTAAAATCAAAGAATTTTAAAAAGAAATTACACATATTCTCCCGAGCATTTTACCTAAAATGGGGTGAAATACCCCAAAATTAAAAAGTGTGTTGAAGTCGCGAATAGTAGGTATAAAGAAATTTAAAGGGAAGCTCATAAGTTTTTGTCAATAACTTTTCTGTTTGGGAAACTTTTGTGACACAAAATGGTGTTTTACCAAATACGGATTTTATGAGCATGGCGATTTTGGATATGTAATCTTTATGGCTCGATCGAAGCCAATGTGCCTAGAAAGACTTTCTGTGGTTTCAAATTTCTATACTACTACACGGATGATATTATTTATGTTTCTTTTTTTATTTCGAATATAGTCTTCTTTTGCCGATTGTAATGCTTATTTACTGATAATACAATACTCTAAAGTGTTTTTGGCATAGTGGTCTGACATAAAAATAAAGAAAAAATATCTCAGAATGCCATAGAGAATATTTTTTTTTACATTAACTTTGTTACAATTTCAAGTACCAAGGTTAGATTAAATGAAAAAAAAAAAGCTTTTTGACAACAAATTACATCTTTAAGGTGTGGGATGTTAAAATTTGATCCAAATCTATTTCTTTATTTTTTATTAATATTATTTTATTATTAATTAATTAATTTAATTGTGATGTATTTTATATTATATGTTAATGACTGTCACTCGTGGCAAATAGAAGGAATGAAAACTTCGTATATGGCTATTTTCATGTGTTTTTTTTGCTTTTATTCTATAGTCAAGAGATATTTTGTATTTGAATAATGGAAATAAACGTGTTTGTTATTACTATTACTCAGGGTTGCTTTGATTAAAATCATATCATATTAAATCATTGATATTAATCGCGATTTGATTTAAATCTCTTGACTTTTTTTAAATAATGAGTGATTTAAACCACAAAGTTCTTATATCCAAAAAAAATATATATACATTTGCCTTTACCCATAACTTCCATTGTAGAGAATTCCACTATGTACAGATACCACCTCGGATACCACTCTTTAATAATAATGTAATTTTTTTAGTTATTCAGAAACAACCATATGGATTCATAAAATGGGTTATCTGTACGTAGTGGAATCCTGTATTTTAAATATAATTTATATGTTAGTATTATGATTACTATTATTTAATTTTCGTACCATTATTTACATATTCTATAAAAAATAAAATGACATTTATAATTTTTCTCCATAAAAAGGTTTTATTCTAGAAAATGGAGCTTTACCGAGAAGACTATACCGAATAATCGCTTCACTCCAAATTTTACCAGTTTATACCTAGATTTTCGTGCAGATTTTGAAGCCCATTCGATAAGTAGTTTTCTAATAACGATTTTTTAACATTCTGTAAGGCCGCTACTTTGTTCTGTTATATTATTGAACTTTGGATTTTTACCAAAATGTTACCATTTACCAGTTTATACCTAGATTTTCGTGCAGATTTTGAAGCCCATTCGATAAGTAGTTTTCTAATAACGATTTTTTAACATTCTGTAAGGCCGCTACTTTGTTCTGTTATATTATTGAACTTTGGATTTTTACCAAAATGTTACCATTTCATATCCATATAAGTTTTGATTTTTGACCAAAATTTAAAGTCAATGTAATAAGTAGTTTTTGAGCTAGGCAGCGCCCAGAAAGAACGACAGACCGATGGAAATAAATGCAAAGATCTGAAAAAATCGCGGATGATAATTTTTTCACAGTAATAATACTTCTCTCTAACCAGAGAAGTAAAAACATGTTATTAAAATAAAATGAAAATAATACAATTGACTATGCTACCGACTTAAATTGACAAGTGAGAGAAAGAGAGAACCGCGCGAAATGCCAAAATTTCCTCTACGTACAAATTACAATTTCAGCTTTTTTTTCTGGTAATATTTTTTAATAAAAAATAATTAATATAAACGTTGGATAAAATTTGTTCGGATGCTCTCATACCGAGCATTTTTTATGGGCCTGCATTTTATATTTTCTCATTCTTTTTTTGTTTTCATTTATTTTGTATGTTCTTAATTTGTTCTTTTGATTAGAATTTTACTGTTTATGTTCCCTGTGTTAACTAGATATATTTGAAATAAATTTAGTTTGTATACTCGTTTCAGTAATTCTGTATTATTCATCTAATGTCAAAAATTTGATTTGAATAAAAAAAATTGGATTAGATTTCTTCACAAAATTTAGCAACTCTACTATTATTATTACACCTAAAAATTATCTTTCTTGCGATATTTTGCGACCGAATTTCGAATAAATTGTTTTCATGTTATTACTTCAACCATATTACATGTGTTACTATGTTTACTTCACGTTACACCAACGTACTAACAAGGACACTACGATCCTTGACTGAACAGGTCCTGCAATGCCGAAGGCGCAATGATTTATTTTAAAAGACGATCGAGATTTCGCTCTTTTTAGAGCTCATCAGGCCGCCGTCAATCACATGTTTTCGACAATAATTGTATACTGTCTTCGTCTTATGTCATTAACAATAAAAATTCGCTACTTAGTAATAGCTAAACAACCGTAAAGACATCTAAAACATTTAAAATTATGCTTTTCTCCCGAACAAAAAGTATTTCATGCCTTGGCAAAAAGCTGTAAGTAGATAGATATAATAGAAACCAGTTATTTCGCCTTTTAATTTTAAAAGTATTAACAATATATAATCATTTCCTGAATAATTACGTAAAAGAGAGTGTCATTTCATTTTTCTCCTAATATATGCCTCAATGCTTCTTCAAATCCCTTGAAATCAAACTTCAGCTAAGTTATTATTTAAGAAACGAACTATATGCGACTAAAGCTAACTATATTAAAGCATCTATACAATTACTATAACAATATTTTCTTCTTACGTAATATATCATTGACGTAAACGCGATTCAACCTAGCACGCAACTGATACTTTCTTCTCTTTCTTCTGAAACTTTCTGTACAATCGCTTGTCGTTTTGAATAAACCAAAAACTGTCGTAAATTGTCTTACAATGCGGTATCTTCCATGAAACTTAACTCACAAAAGTTTAGCGTACTTGCTCAGTGCTACTCAAACGTTTTATTTAAGATGACTGGTAAGTACCTCTGCAAGTTATCCGGGAACCGGCAAAATTTAATTTAGTAATCACATATCAGACATGTTTATTGAAATTAACTTTAAAATTCATGTAGTAAGATTGTTCTTATATAATTATCTATGAATCCTAGGATTTATTGAAAAAATCAGCCGCGTACGGTTTATGGTTATGTAAACACAGAAATACATTACTTCAGGATTGAAAGTAATAACATATTTTACTTATAATTCTGTCCAGCCTGAAAAAAAACAAACGAAATTGTATTTTTGTAGTACTTTTTAGGGCTTACATTAGCAAAGGGATCAATTAGCTTATCTTGCAAGCCAACTAACTAATTAACAGCATCTCATTTAATCAATGAAAAAAGGAAGAATTACATAAATTAATTGTTTTTTTTTTGAAATATGATTACGTTTTAGGAACAGTAAGGGTAAAGGATGCGAGCAACTACTGCATTACTCATTTGGTGATTGGCTAAAAGTCTGCATATTCATGGAAAAACGGCCTATTTTTTGGCAATCTTTCTCCTTTCCTCGCGGCCCACTATTCTTTTGGCGCACTTTGCCCGACCTATTATAATTACAGTACACAAATTCGTCTTGATTCAGTCGTCTCGTGCATTAAATATTCCTGAAGATACCTCGTGCAATCGCAGACAAGACGTCACAATGTAATTCCAATTTGATCCGGTCTAAACACAAGAACTACGATTTTTATAGACTAATTTATAGTCATATGACAGATATGACCTTTTTATTACAACTTTCATTGCTAGAACAATATGTTGCCAGTCCGTCTAGGAAGGTGTATTACGAGTATTTTATATATTATCTGAATAATTTCAATTGTGCTAATCTAGATTGCCACACTACAGATCAACTCCGGTCCTTCTGCAGGCCGACACTGATCTAACTAGTGTTTGGAGACAACTTTTTTAACCAGTTCTTGCCTTAATTTGTTTGAAATCTAACAAGCAAATTTTTTTTGGAAGGTAAGGTGTATGATAGTAGTAGCTTGTAGCCACATTTCCCTAGCTAAAAATTGTTAATTACATTCTATTTTCTCCACATTCACATCCCATTCTGAGATTTCCAACAATTTTGATTTAAAACGTGCGCAGAGTATTGTTGATACTATAAAAAACTTTTAGACGCCATAAAACCTTTACGAGGCAACAGCACACAAAAGTCATCTTGCTTTGTTTCTGCTCGCTGGAATATTATATGTACAGGGTATTTTTAATTTTAGTTAATAAATAGAAAACTTTTCTAGTATCAGTTTTAGCAAAAAAAACGTATTCCTCATGAAAATTGGCTTATAAAACAATTATGGCGTAAAAAATATAAAACGCAACTAGATCCAAACAAGAAATTGTGAAATAAATACAGGAATATTGTTGTTTTGTTCAAAAACCATTTTTAGATAATAAAATAAAGTGAAATCCTACATTTTCATATTAAACTGTAACATAAGATATTTTGTCGCCTCTTTCTTTAAAAGAGATTTTTAAAAAAATAAGTAATAAAAAAATATGATCGTAAAAAAAGGTTACGATTATAAAATAATTATTAATCCGGCAAAATTTTATGCTAAATATTACTATCCATTAAAGCTATACGTTGTCCCTTGAAAATGCCTTTTATGAGGAAAAAAGAACAGTCACACCAAGGAATAAAACGCCGCTGCTAATGAAAATTAATACTTCTAATCATATTTATATTCTTATTCTTCCCACCCCTACACTGCATATGTAAGAAAACATTGAAAAATAGTAAAATTAAATTCTCAATTAAATTACTTCATGCCAAAAGTCTTATATACAACATATTTGATCCCGACTAATTTTGTCAATGAAAATTATATTAAAAGTAGAAAATATTTTTCTCTTATACTTTAAAACATGTAAAATTTTTATAAAAAAAATCTATACTCAAATATGTTTTAACTAAATGATATTTCTCAACGTCCTGTATGTATGAAATGAATCATTTAAGGATACAATGACTTTATTTTAGTCATGTTTCATTTGAAAGTGTGATCTTTATAATATTACAATGAAATTCAAGCCCCAATGTAAACTTGTCGATAAAGAATATCTTTGTTTAAAACCCCACTGTTTTAATAGCCGTTTTCTTCCGCAAAATTCGCCGCAAACACGTGTTGTCCGAGAAGAAGACCGCTGGCCAAAATCATGTAAAGTGCGGGACACGAAAAAAAACCGGACGCAGTCAATAGGTTTAGAAAGGTCGGCCAAGAAATCTCTTTAAACCAGTGTTGTCCCGTCGTTGTTTAAATAATATGGCACTCTTTTTGACTATACGCATTTCACATAATTAAAAAATGTAACTATGCTTAATGAACCTTTATCTATATTTGTCTGTTTTCTTTCGTGTACCGCACTTCTATATCTCTTTTGTGTTGCAAAAACGGCGAACTTTCGAATTTTAAAATGATTTAATTTTGATTGTTCTTGATCGATTTACCTATAAATATATTTTTTCTTGAGTTCTGTCACTAACGGTTCCCGGGCTACTGCCCACGTCCACTATTATTGGACCACCGAGTATAGTGATACACGATTTACAAGTCCAGATTTTACAAGCCAGCATCAGATCCAGTGAACGAGATTTATCAAAATTTTAATTTATGCAGTGGCCGTTTGTCGTTTGTCATATTACTTTATACGGGGGCCGTCATTGTGAAGTATTATACAGGCCGTTTCCTAATTGCGTGCTGATGTTAAAGGGGGTGTTTTTATGTCCTAAAAGTCTTAACTTTTGAGATACAGGATGGTAAAGTTTAAAAAGAAAACATTTTTTTTCATCCCAATTTTGATGCTGTTGTAGATAACTGCATGAAATTTGATACACGTCTTCTAAGCATTAAGGAGCATACGGATTTACCCAGGTTAATTACATATGCACGCCGCTGGTAGAAATTTCAAAAATTGATTGTTAATAAAAAATGCTCTTTTGTGCATAAAAGACGTGTATCAAATTTCACACAGTTATTTATCTATAATATCCCGAGAATTAGGATTTAAAAAATGTTTTTTTTTTAAACCGTGTATCTCCAAAGTTAAGACTTTTAGGTTCATATTAAACTTTTTTCTTTAAAAGGTCCAAGAATCACCCTCCTTTAACATTAGCACGCAATTAGGAAAGGCCCTGTATAGTACTTCACAATGACGCCCCCTGTACAAAGTATTATGACAGACGGAGACAAACGGTCACTTTTGGCATACCCGAATAGCCCAAAGTCGAACTGCATAAGTTAAAATTTTGATAAATCTTGATCACTGGAATCAGTGCTGGCTCCCCTACTATACCTACATTGATGTGTTAATTTTGGAAAAATATGAGTTCTGTAGTTTTTCAAATATTAATTGCAATATTAGATATTTTTTGACACCCGGTATTGAATAGAAAATTAATTATTTTGAAGAAGTTTATTGACAGCTAAGCCATTTTTGAGGTTGACGGCTGTGATTCTAATAGTTCGATTCCTTCCAAATCGTTGTCTTCCTCTGAAAATGATGAGGTTTCTTCGTCACTACTTGAAGATCCCAGTGTGATAACTAAATCATCAATAACTGTTTCGATTTTGCCATCTACTTCCCAGTATTTATCTTCAATAAAACGAACATGTTTAACATACGATTTCCAATTTTCAGCCGTTATTGAGTCAATCGCTTCTAATGTTATTTTATTTAAATCTTTAATTGAAAGTTCACCGGCGTTGCGCTCTCGAATATATTCTTTTACTCCTGCCCAAGTTCAATAGGGGTGAGGTCGCACATGTATAGTACAGCACAGTTGATAGATATTTCACCCGCCAGTGAAAAATATTTGATCTCTCAATGATCAATTCTCGTTTATTTTGGCACTTGCGCCAAACAAAACCATTTGATCGTAAAAGCCGATTTAAGGTTTTATACCCGTGCCGAAAATCTATTTTGTTCTTTACAGCACGAAGTAGGGGTTTGCAGTTCGGAACCTTCTTCAAGTTTATATAAAAATCCTCTATTGTTCTTCGAATTACTTAAAAATCACCATCGTCAATTTTATCTTTGTACGATAATCGGGTTTTTTTTTTATCAGGAGATTTTAAAGGTGAAGTAGAACATGAGCGATCATTATGTTCTCTTTGAATTTTTCTTACACTACTTTCCGAAACACCAGTGTAAAATACAGCGCGTTCTGTTCCATTTTGAACTGGAATAGTCAAACTATTATTTTCAGCTTCTCTAGTACAGGCCTCTATAACGCTCGCAATAACTTCACGTGCACCGCTTCGAATTGTTTTTCCTCTTTTGCTCGCCATCCTTACTTCGAAATAATAATTCAAATTCAACGCAACGCATTTATCTAGAAATGAAAACAAATGCTCGAAATGTATAGGCGCCACTGGAAATAGCTAGAACCTTCTAGCGGCAAGTGCATGGAGACTCTAGGCACATCCCAAATACAAGTGGACCAGTGCGAAATCCTCGATTAATTTTCCGTACCGCTTAGCTGGCGCACTTCTTAGGTGAAGCGGCAAACTATTACAACAAATAAAACATAAAATTTATTTGCGTACACAAATTTTACTTTTCCGCTTGGTTAAGACTATGAGCCTTTATTTTAAGGACAGCCCGGTTTTCTTTCGTGTCCCGCACTTTACATTAATGCCCAAAATTCTACTTATTCCTCGCAATGCCCAGCAATGCCTCGCATTGCCCTACAATGCCCGCAATTCTAACGAGTTTATTGCCAACGAAACGAAGGTGGCTAAAGGAACGGTAGTTTTGTAATTTAGAATTCAGTATAAAACTCAAGGAAACCCTAAAGCGTAAGAATCGAAGAAATGATACAGTTTGAGGGTGAAAAGGAAGAATTGTATTTTCTGAGGTAGCAGATATAGCATTAAAGTACTCAGTATAATACTATATTGTGTATAACACAAAATCTATATATTTAAAACACTAAGCGGGTCCGTTTTTCAGCAAGTTCCTGAGGCAGTTGTACTGCACCGATTTATATATATATATAAATATTTTTTTTTAAATAATCGTCTGGTGACCGAGACCTTTAAACACTATTTTTTGTATTGTAAATTTATACAGTGATTCTGCTCAAACCGCGGATGTAAAGGTTCGATAAGAAGGGATTGTTCAAAACTCAAATTTCAAGAGGGTGAAATATCATATTTTTAATAATTGATTCAAAAAACGGTTGTTTTTTCGGAAAAACGCTTAAACTCGTATGTTTTGATTATTTTAAAATTTCTTAAAAATTAATACAGGCTGTCTCAAAAAATCGAGTCACTAATTAAATCAAGATACTAATCAAACCTCTTGACGTAAAAAGCTGAATTTTGGCACATAGGTTTACTGTAGGATGTAAAGGTTTGCTAAGAAGGGATTTTTAAAAACTCAAATTTCAAGGGGATGAAACCGCCCCTTAAATATTACAATATTTTTTATTTAAAAAACGTTTAGTTTTTCGAAAAAACGCTTGAAAAGGTATGTTTTGTTTTATTTTTTTATATATTTTTTAAAAATTTATACAGGGTATTCCAAAAAATCGGAAATAATTTATAAACGAAAATCTCCCAAGACCCTGTTGACAAAAATTTAAAGAAAATGCAATAAAAAACGTTGTTTAGAAAGAGGTATTTAAACAAGGCGTTTTAAGTACTTCCTTATATCCTTTTCGTTACAGCCATACGCGAACGAAGTCGCGGGTACTCGCTAGTACTAATTAAAACTAAAATATTCTTGTATGGGGTCATACAACGAAACCTAAGCAGGGCTATTTTCTCAGCATAATTTTTTTATATGAGAAAACTAAAATAGTCAGAAGAGTTTGAAACTGCCTATACAATGACGGAAACGAAAAGCTAGGGCATAAAAATCATGTTTTTAATGAAATCCATTATTGTTAAAAAAGCCAAGACGCTGGTTACTCTGAATTTTTAATTTTAATCATTGTTAGGAGTGTTACCTGCTACAATATTGATTCTAATCTTCCAAGTTTTTAAAAACACATTTTAAAATAATTCTAAATGTTTATTCTATTGATTAAGATATATTAAATACATGCAACGATTTCAAATATGAAATAAGCTACTTAAAAACATATCATTCTGTGTCATAGCCCTTTTGTGTCCATTTGACTTTTATTAACATTTATGACAAAAAATAAGTAAAATGTCTATTTTGGTTTTTCTAACATTGTCTACGTTGAATGACCCAGTACTTAAATAAGTATGCCGTAAATATAGTTTCTTTTATAACATAATAAAATCCAAAATTAACAACATTCTTTGGTTTTGAAAACAAATGTATATATTATATTATAAATAGCTGAAGTAAAATGATTTTATGCGTCTAAAGAAAGTTTTTCCGACTTCCGGTTTGACCGGAAATGGAACAAAGTTTATATTTTTAAATGGAGCATCCTACATATGTTTACGTATTTCGATTCGCGGTTCAATACTGTACAAGCCTACTAAGCTTTGTCAATTTTCAACCACCGTGTCAATCTTTTTTTTAAATTTTGCATTTAAAACTATGTATTTAAATTTTTAACGTATATTGCGCGTTTTTAACTACTTCATGTCGGTCTAGATGCAAAAGATAAAATTCAAATAAAATTAACAGGGTTGTCAAGAACTGACAAAACTTAGTAAGCGTATACCGCGAATCGAAATATGTAAACATATACAGGGTGTTCCATTTCAAAATATAAAGTTCCTGTCATTTCCGGTCAAACCGGAAGTGGGAAAAAGCTTATTTAAACGCATATAGTTGCGTTTGTTCTTACTAATAATTTCATATTTTCAATTTTTTTACTCAAAAAATTTAAGAATTTTGGAGCACCCGGTTTTCGTCGACACCCGGAATATATTCGTGTCATATATCCGGTATCTTAAAAAAGATTAACTGCTCCACAGATTTCCTATATCTCTAGTATATTATCCAAACTCTATGATTTTTTTTTTAAATTGCAAAACTTGACAATCACTAACTTATTTGAAATATATTTAGTTCGGTAAAAGCATGTACTTTTAATTAACGACAAAGCGCCTCACGCTTTTTGGCATAGTCAATGAAAAAACAATTTTTATTTGTTATTTGTTGGTATATTTGTTAATGCGTTACTCACAAAAGTGCATTTTCTATTTTTTTAAAAACTATGATTTATTTTTAGTCTTAAATTCGGCCTTAAAATATCATTAACATATTACTCGTAATGTATTGGATTTGTTAAAACAAATCAGATTACTAACTAGCTGGTACTATTTGGTACCATCGAGCTGACCAGATTAATTCGATGGTACGAAATTATGTGTCAGGCACCTCAAAACATAGAACAGATCAATCATACTAAAATATATACTGGACTTCTCAAAACAAACCAAATAAGCCCAGATACGAGGAGTTTACTAGCTGGTACCATGTAGCAGGTCAGATTAGCTCGATGGTACGACATTACGTATTGGACTCGTCAAAACATACCAAATGAGCCCAAACACGAGCCAGAGAGAGAGAGTTTTCAATTTTTCTATTAAGCATATCCAATTTAAGACTGCTTGTATATAAAAAATCGTTTACTCTTTCAATTTTTTTTTAAAGATAAATGTAAGTCAGAACGCCTATGGCAATTTTTATAACAGGGTTAGTTTTTTTTTAATTGAGGGTATTAAACAAAGAGGTAACATTTTGTTAATAACTATCCGAAAATACCGAATATCCTCAATCTAAACTACCATTCCTTATGGGCTGTAGATTCAAAAAAATTTAATTTTCGAGTTTGAAAACCGACTACGGAACACAAAAAATATTGATTTCATTCGACATTGTCGAGAAGGAAAGATCCAAAAACTACCATATAACTATGATATTTCAAATTATGAGTGGTACATTTATTCGGCCTTCCGCGCCAAAACGACACTTGACCATATTTGACATTTCCACCATCCAATAAACCCTATAATATAAATAGTGCAATTTTTTTAAAGGAAATAACACATAACAATACCTGATAATGCCTCGAAATGCCCAATAATGTCCCGCAATGCCCCGCAAAGCCCCGCAATGCACAACAATGTCCCGCAATGCCCGGCAGTCGTACACCACAATGCCCCCAGCAGCGGTTTACTCCTCGGTTTTAACAATGTCTCTTCATTTCGGATTAAAAAATTATCTTAAGCGTCAGAAAGAATATTGTAAGCGACAACGTTTACGATTCTTTCGGTAACACATTGGCGCTTACAATATATTAATATTATATTGGAATAAACTGCCATTTACGATAATAAATAATATATTTTTAGAGCACTAACGATAAAGTCAGCATAAAAATATTTCGCAATTATATGTAGATGATCGAAAGAAATATTTTGGTTAAAAAAACTGATTTTCAGGAATTGTGGCCCGACAGCATAAGCGTACGATTTTAATTGTATAATTATTTGCAATAAAATATTATAATATTTACAGAGTGTTATATTAATATAACAGTCACGCTTAATGGCACCTACACACCTATTAAGAGACGAGAGAACGTGAAAATCCATAGACCCTGAAAAGAAAAGCTACAAAAATCAGATTTATCAACATGAGCAGATAAAAATCCCTCAGGTGAACTCACTGGAAAGAAAAAAAGGGAGAGAATAATAGAAAGACTTAATAAAGAGTCATTCCTGTAAAAATGCATCTTAGTTTTTATTCCTCAAAAAAAGTCAAGTCAAAGTTTAAGGCTCTTTTTCAAAAGATGGACTTTATGGAACCAGAGCGAAAAATAGGGTTAGTGACCTGTTGGCAGGTGTGTAAATAATAAAACTTTAAACATTCAGAGGCATTTATATGGACAAAACTTGTCAACCTGACAACGTAGTTCGATTTTTTAGCAACATCACTTTTACATTATAAGTACGTTCTTAAAAAATGGTGATGCATGCCGTGCAAAGCTTTTATAACCGGCTCAAATGGGCGAATATATTTCCAAATCGCATTTCTATGGATTTATTGCAATCCACCGGACTATTCTGAACCCATAAACAATAATGCACATACAGTTAGGTAACCAAACCGTCTTTATATACATTTATAGGTAAACAACATAAGTGTAATCTTATGTATCGTAACCCTATTAGTTTTGAGGCAGGTAGCGCGACAAAATTACAATGGCTCAATGTATATGTTCCTTTTTTCTGAATTTATACAGTTTAGCATATACCGTAGTCACCAGTTTAATGTGCATAATAATACATTATGTTTTTTCTAACGTCAAGACGTTGCATATTACGGCACTAAGGTGCGTATATTGCAAGGCTTGTTAACATATCTGCTTTTTACAGTAAACAGAATTTGTTTACTTTTAGAAGTAGGCCTGCACAGCAGTTAAAAATACGGCATCAGGCTCACGGTTTGCGGTCCGATCTTCGTGTGGGTGCATCTTTTTGCATTTTGTTCGTGTGTTAATTACATCAATGTTATAATATTTAGTTTCATATATATCTTAAAATACAACAGTCGATGCTCATTTTTTATTACTTTCCAATGTGTATTTGTTATTTTTTTTAGAAAATCACGACGGTTCAGAAAACACCTTAAGCCCTTTGTACTATTTTTTTTAGAATCCAGACGTGGTTTTCTGCGCAAGGGCAAAAATATCGAAACCACTGTTTTTATCTGAACAAACCAAGTGACCATAGCATCAATAAGTGACTTGCGCAAGCGCAGAACGTTAATTATCGATTCTACATATTTTGTAGAACAGAGACCATGTTTCGAAACACATTAATCAAAACTAGATGTAGTTCCTAAAGTGAACGCTAAGCTATCACAAAATTTATAAAAAATCAAGTGCATCGTCTCATTTTAACTGAAAAGCCACATTATTATCAATTTTTTATATGTGCCTAAAAAAAAAATACTTCAAAAAGTTATAGGCATCATGCATTTTGCGGCCTGTAGATTACCTTTTGGCGCAATATAATGAAAAACAAATGCTGCTTTCAAGTACAGATTGAACCATATAATCAATTTTTTGTTTGCGTTACGACTAAGAAAAATAAATGTCCTAAAACTTTAAAACCTCCGATTTCATCAAACGTGCTACAGAAACTACCTAACGAACTTAAAAAAGTTTTAAAACCGAATCGAAATTTACCGTTCATGCAAGTGTCGTCTGTTCTAAGTTCGACTTTAATGAAACTAAAAGAGTTTTTCCGTGTATCGTGCAAACGCCCATTCTCGTCGAATGTCTTTTTTGAAAGGAAATTGACACTCCGAAATTGGACTAGAACTAGAAGGATTTCTTGCACGGGTAAAAGCTTTTAGTGATTTAATATATTTGAATATAAGAAATATCTTTTTAATAATACGTTTGCCAACAAACAATTGTGTTTTTATTGTTACATTATTATTACTATTATTACATTTACAGCCAAATTTGCGTATTAATTTGACGTTCTTCTAGGTGTTCTCTTTTTTAATTAAAATAAAAACAAATTAGTGTCCGTTTACGTCCATTTGAAAATATTATTATTCGAAAGTCCGCTATCACGGAATGCATATAAAACAAGCAAAACTATCTTTTGAATGAAAGTTTAAGTGTCTTTTTTAAAACAATTATACTTATAGCTCCATTTATATTAACAGTTCTCCGAAAAGTATTAAATAAAGTGAATTTGGAAATACAAAGTAAACTAATATTGAATTGTGGACTAAGTGTAACAACTATGTAATTATATAATCAATAATTAGATTATAGCTTCATTATAAACAATAATTTTAGTTATACCATCTGAAGTTTTCTGTTACTTACTCTAGATGCTACATGAAATTGACCATGGAAAAAAGCGGCTGCATGAAATCAATAGCTGTCATACTTAAACTTTGTGCTTGAGCTTCATTTATTCTAATTGCCAAAAAAACTTTAATTATTGTAGTATTAAGGGGTAGTCAGAAGGATTATACACTATTCCAAAATAAGGAGAATAATAAATCATTAAAATAAATGCAAATGAACCAGAAACCATAAGCAGAGGTTATGTAACCTTTGATTTTAATAACCAATTTATCTAATTATATTTGAGGTAGGTACCTTCAGACCCAGAGTATACTCGCATTCAAAACAATAGAATACCGTATTATTCCCAATAATACGAATTGCCATTGACCGCACTTTGGGGCAATTTGTACCTTGGGATAAATGTGTTATTAATAGTATTTGTTATTGAGATTCAGATTAGAACAGAAGAATATAGTATTAAATATAAATCCAAAACCAATTCTTATGAAGAGCCAGTTATCAATATATAGCATTAACCTATTATATTAGGTGTTCGTACAGATATTACTATAATAAAATGTAGTTTGAGAATATAAAAATAATATTGTAAGATATGTTTGATATCAACAATTGACACACACGCGTTTAAGTGCATAAATCTAAAAAAGTTTTAAATTAATTATAAATTTCTATTAGATTGAATAATAATCTTCACCTAGTTCTCTGTCCTAATCTGTATCACCTAAGCTTGCATAAAAAACAATAGGCTCTACATTCTCCTCTACTAAACATTTTTGTTTATTATTATTATTATTAACAGCATGTTTAACGATTTTTTCGGTTCTCAAGTGTTACGTCTTGCAACGAACCTATGAAGTAATTTCGGAGCTTAAAAGTTACATTTTTGCGAGCTAGTTCATCTGTTATTTGAACCCAAACAAGTTCTATGCGGTTCAGTTCACAATGGTAAAGTGGTAAGCGTAACACAATAATGCCTCGATTTACGGCTAATCATCAACATGTCGAGTATATTTGGGTTTGTGTTCCCCACTATTGCCAACAGTTCCTTTTTCCCCATATCCGTGGAAAACCAGATATTTTTTGAAATTAGACATTTTTGGTTGGGGCGTTAAAGCCCGTTGATAGACCGTCAATAAAAATTTGCTACGAACTTGCGACATTCTTGTTTTGCCAAAAATGCGTGGCTGTCTCGGTGACAGTATGTTCTTCCTTGATTCAAGTTTCGTACATATAATGCTGTAATTTTAATGCTCCTTAAATAATTGCTGCGCCTAACAAACAATTTCCTCTTTGTCAATAAGAACTGATTTTTGACCAAGCTTTTCCCATGAAAAATTTAATTGCCGCAGGGTGTTCTACAATCTTCCTGAGCTGATTTCTGTAATACTACCTTCTTCAATCAAGGCTTTACATATTTTATTTAAGTTTGGAAACTCCTTTTTAAGAAGGAATGAACTTTTTTTTCTCGAATTATACTGTTAGTGAAATCTTCCACAGTGTGCTTTTTCTTATCTGGGGACGGTTGTGGCTTAAGGACTTAGCCATTTTTTCTCTCTTTCAAGTTGACATATATTGTTGATTTCGAGACTATAGTCAACTCAGAACACAATTCTACCATGTCATCAACACGTTTCGATGACTTCATGTGTCGAAGGGCATCGTCGAGGACATCGCAGACGTTTAGCTCAATATTTTTTTCATTTGGTAATAGTGGACACCTTCACAAACGTTTGGTGGCTGAGAATCCTTCCATTATGGCGTTATTCAATGAATGAAAAGTAAATGAAAAAACGAGACTGTCCATTCCTATTTATAGAAATTATTTGGTATAGGTACCTGACACTTTGTTACACCCTACTTACAGGAATTTCTAAAAAACTAATTAATGGATAGTGGTATAGAATTATTTTTCAAAACTCTTATTTTGACGGTAGGTCATATTTGCAGATAACTGCAGTTTACAGCTATTACTATGAAATGCAAAATATATGAAATTAAACAAAATACATCTATTTTTATCAGTCCTTTCATAATAAAAAAATACAAAAAATAAAAAACTTAAAAATGTGTACACCCCTGATATGAATGATATGTTCATATTACTCCGTTTAATTTTGAAACAGACTATAGATATTCCAGGAATATAGGTCACCTATAATATCGGTGGGTAATTAACAGTCACTGTCATTTAAAAACGTATTAAATAACTCATATATTCTTTCTTCACATTCATGGTCGGAGTGGCCCGGGGGACTAGGAGTCCAGAGACTCCAGATCAAATCTCGATAGGGGACCAAAACTATATCTGGGGCCAAAATCTCAAATATTTACTATTCTGACTACTCAATTAAAAGAGTATACAAAACATTGTGGATCTCTTTTCAAACCAGAATTATTTAATGATTATGAATGCTGAAAAAGCATTTTTGAGGAAGACTGATACAGATAGAATTACAAATAAACTAGCAAAATATGGCACGTTAGTTTCAGTTCAATAATACAAAAAAAATAAAACTTTTACTATCTAATAGCAGACTCAAATTTCCTATCACATATATATTTCGTGATTAAAAATTTCAAGATGAGAGATGGAGAAAAAAGTCAAATAACACATATTTTCAATTCTAATTTATCCCCAAAATATGAGAATGTTAAAACTACCTATTTAAAAATGGCTGTTATTTATAAATATAGCAGATCTAAAAACATGGAGAGTAAAAATTATTTAACCTTACAAAACTCAAGTATTTCATTAAGATATTTTTAATTGAAATGTTCTTATTAGCTTAGGGTCAAATATTTTTATAAAAACACCATATATTATAGGTTTCAAAGCAAACAAGAGTCTCTCGACCTCTCTTTCATTTAATTTTTGTCTGTAACTTGACGCCCAGCTTTCATCCTAAATTTTTTAATCACGAAATCTACACAAAAAAAGAAGCATTTGATCTGCTGATCTATTCTTGAGACAAAGCGCTCATTCTCCGAGAGAACGAAGTGTATATTTCTTATGAAGCGTCCCCAAAGGAATCAAGCATCCTGTTTCAAATCGGGGAGCCTATGATGAAAGTTTTTTAAAGTTTTTTGATGATTAAATATCTCAAAATCTTTTACATCTTAATAATGGATCAAGCACATACTTTAGAGAAATCAGCTTCAGTGAAATTCGCTCTATTTTTGATATATTGTTGAAGTTCTTGTTCTAAACAAAACAAGTACGTCAAAATTGTGCAAGCCCCTTTTAGAAATATAGCCTTCCGAAGTGGCCTTCTTTAGATAAGCTTAGTAGTGCAATAAATAAATAAATAAAATATTAGTTTTAACCTTGTTTACCAGCAATATTCGATTGGGATGATTTTGATTTAGCCCTTTTAGGATAGGTCAAATATATTTTGGTTGATTTTAGACTGAATTATATATATGGTATCCACGAAAGGTTAACAATAAGACCAAATAAACCAAAAATTGAATTTTTAGAGAAAAATTTATTATTAAAAAACGTCTATACCTTTCACGTTGAGAATCCTTAAATTGGTACATTTTAGTAAGTTACGTTAACTCCATTTGCCAAAAAAAAAATTAAAAATAGAGATTTTTTTTTTAAATACACACATAATAAAATATATTTCTGTTTTACGAATATTTCAACCATTTTTTTTAATCAAATTCTATCCCAAAACTGAATGTGTGAGTTGACCTTCAAAAAATAAAATCTGAGATACTGTAAACTCTAATCGGCTTAGAGCACAAATAATTGCAGCACACTTCTATTTTAGTTTTTTTAATGTTTTTTCTTCCAGTATTAACTTTCAGACTAACCAAAGGTTAACATACAGACACATACCAAATGTTATATGCGTTGATAAGAAGGAATATTAGCGCCACGAAATAGACCATAAAAAATTAAGATAAAATGTGCAATGTGTCTTTCCCTAAGTCAGACTATTTAAAAAATTTTCTTTTTATGTCAATATTCCGACAAGCTGGATTTTTGTAAAAGATATGATCGAAACGATATATAAAAAATGCTAAGAATTAATTGTTAGATCTATATATTATAATACACAGGGAGTTCTATTTAAAAAAAGCTGGGAAGGCACCTTATACCGCGTTTTTGCGACATCTCGTACAAATAAAATACTCACAAAAATCACCATAAATAACCGGTATCTTTCCTTTTTAGGGTTTTCTTCTATCAATAATAGATAGCTAACGAAATATCCAAAAAATGCCAAATAAATAAGCTAATTCACTAAACTATACCAAATTGGAGTTTCTAAATGTGAAAAGTATTTTTCCACCAATAAGATTTTTTATAAAGAATCACTTTTACTCGAAAATTTAATTTTCGGTTTATTTGGTCCTATTGCTGACCCTGTCCATAGACAATCTGTATATTTCAAATTTAAATCTACCCAAACATATTTTACTCATCTAAAAAGAACTAAAAGCGAGGCTAAAACAAAGTCATCCTACTTGCGCTACTAAGCCTCTCAAAAGGACATTTTGGAAGCCTATATTTCCAAAATGACTCGTATATTTCGACGTGTGTTCCATGGTGTTCTTTCTTCAAGAGGTTCAGAAAAAGAGCAAATAAAAAATAGGCAAATTTCCGTGAGTGGTTCTTTAACATTTGCTGACTTAGATTTTGTTTCCTTTCCGATTGTGGCGAAGTAGTAGAATGATCAGAAAGAAAAATTTTTATTTTAAATTCATTTCTTCATATTTCTTGAGCCAAACTACTTTCAAAGTAAAAGTCTGTTATTTCTGTATGTAGGTAGGTATGTATGTTTGTATGTTAAGAACTACTGAACGGATTTGAACAAGCTTTCACCATTTGTAAAAAGGTATTTCAGTGTTGTTTTATTATACCAAACAAAACGCTGGCAAATAAGGCGCATGAGCAGTAGCCAGAAATGTGCGCAGAAACCTAAAATTGGGCATGGATGTAAATAACTTTTAAGATTCTTACAACGGAGAAAAATTTAGAATTAGAATATTATTTCTTTGGACCAAATAGAAAAAACTAATTGAATATGAGAATTTGGGATTTTCTATTTTTGGAAATATATTTGATATTAATAACATATTTTGTCTGGAGTATTTGTTTAATTTGTTTTTAAGTTTGCAACTTTACAATCTGAACCCTCGACATTTGCTTTATGAGACCGATGCCTTACCTAATGGGCCACGAACACTACTAACATAATGGCAATTTCTCACACTAAATTAGTCTTCGACAATTAAGCTACATCGATCAACCACGACTATAGACTCTACTACTTGTGTCCATCTAAATGTGCCATTGTCTTGGACATTTTCTGCTAGGTTGCCACGTAATATTATAACAGTTAACAAATCGGAGATTGAAAAGAACGTGCAAAACAATCAGGAAGTCTACCACTTTTTGGCGGTTTTACCTATAACATTTCTATCCCTGTTTTTCGATCTCCTGATATTTTCTTTTATTATTGCTACTTTATACATAGAGACTCTATCTCTATCTATACTCTATCGCGTGTTATTAGTGATAATATTTTAAGTTATGTCAACTCGGCAACGGTTGGATTATTATGGTGCTAAAGATAGGATTGGATAGAAATAGGTAGTAGGTCCTCCAATCCGATTCGTTATCCCAGTGAATCCATTCCAATTAAAATGAAAATCTACAATAAAGTGGAAGTTTGCTCATGAAATAGTATACAATGTATATAAAAGTTTTGACTTTGTTTTTGTTAACCAATATATATGTTTTTAAATTTGTTTAATTATTCGTAAATGATATCAAAAGTTGTGCCCTCTCGACAAAGTTGCAACCCAAAAAGTACATACTCTCTTCACCCATTACTTTAGTAGGATACAAACAAATTTGTTTCTTGTTAATTCTATCTAGTTTAATGTTCGAAGAAATTAGACTTTTGCTTAGATTTTAAGTTTTAACGTTAGAAATGGTTGCGTATTCAATGCTAGCGAAGTTTACGTCTTATAACTTATTTAGAAACCGAAGGTAAATTAATTATAACAGTGCTTCGATTCAAAACGTTATCTATTAACAATTCCTTTTATTAACTTCATTGTTTCTCTTTTTATTTTAAGAGCTATTTTGATTAATAATTTCGGTATTATTCTGCTATACCCTTGATTTTTTCTACAACTGAAATAATAATTTGAGAAAAATAATCTTAAGGATCGAGTTAAAGCAAGGCCAGAAAAATATTGCCAAAGGTTGAAAAATCAATATCCTAAATATGCAGAAATTACTTCAAAACGCTAATGCATATTTTAACACTAAAAATTAATTATGTACTCACTACGATATGCTTTTCCCTCTATTGTTTAGAGATTTTGCCAAAATAGAATTAAAAAGCTTTTTCCTATCTTGTCAAGAGAATCTCGAACAACAGCTATTAAAGCAACAAATTACTAAGACTTCTAAAACTAAATTAGATTAATAACTGAAGTTGCGCTTCTGTTGTGAAAGCCTCCAGAAGTTTGTTAAGGTATAACCTTGTAAAAATTATATATCAGATAAATAATTCAAGTGTTTGATTATGCAAATAAAAAATACCGTTTACGAATGCCGAGCTGTGCTTATTCATTTCAAGTTTAAGGTATAGAAAAAATTACAAGGGACAATTTTTATTATTAAAATTTACTTCTCTCAATTTTCAGCTGTACGGGAAACCGTCACAATGAAATAACAACTTTTTGTTGACAACAAAAACACCAGAAAAATAGCCGAATTTAGGGCGTTAAGTAGAGTTTTATGTTCTTTTATTCACTTTTACTCATTTTAAACTTCTTTGCTTCTTTTAGTTATTTTATGATTATCTTATATTAAAAATTGTTTAGATCAATGAGATCTTATTTGACTTATGAATATCAAAGTCCTCAGTTTCGTCTGCAAAAGTTTGTTGAGTCGAAAATGTAGTATCTAAAAGTTAGTAACACTAATGATTCTATGTTCAGTAAAGTCCGCTGTGTAGGAGTTGAATTATTTTTTTACTCTCAAAAAGACTGGTAGTTGCTTTCTACCCCCGAGAGAGCTGGGCGTCATTTCAAGTGATAGGTGTCCCTGTTGTTGGCGTTGATCTACTTTATACTGCATACGAAGCTTTTAACCCCAAAGGACACTATTATTGGAAAGGTGATTGTGCTTCGTCTGTCCCCCGCCCTTACAATTCCTTAGATGATTTACCACAAGTATTTTTAGCAGCAGGATTGATTAAGTTTTTAGTTTTATGTTATCTACGAGAGCAAGCGAAAGGTTGAAAGAGACATTTTTTAACAATAAGGAACAGTAAATTTTATTTAGTGCAACTAATAATCAATTCTACAAATTGATTTGTTTGTGGATTCATACAACTGCTGAAAATTGTTTTTAGAACAAGAAGTTGAATTTAAATTAACCATAATATGTTGTATAATGTTGATATAAAATATCGGTTTTATTTATTTTATACTCGGTTTTATATAAGTAAACATAAATTTAAAAAACGGTTAATAAAGTGATAGAACCCTACGCTATACAATTCAATTAAGCCTTTCCTATCGGCTATCCTTCTCTTAATTATTAATGTTTTGCAATAAAATAAACAATTATTACACCCTCTGATAGGACATAATTTCTCAGGGTAATCTGGCGGTCCTATCAACAGCTTTGAACTTAAAGATCTTACTTATGGTTCTATAATTTTCTCTTTTCGTCCCTAAGCTTCATCTTCAGCATCTCGCAATTTATCTTAGCCCCTAATCCATTATCTCCTTAAAGGTGCCTAGTTAGTTAGTTATTACCTTAAAGGTATTTTTGGATACTGTTAACAGTTACAACCGTTGTAATGTTGACGGAAAATAACTGTTTATGAGTTACTATTATACTAAGGTATTTGCAGAAGTCAATGTGACTAATTCAGTAACGAAACATTACCCGCGCACATTCCCGAAATCGAAAGGAAAAAGGCTTGTCCTACATTATATATAGTTACAAATTTGTCTTTAAACTATCTAAAAAAAGATCCATAATACTGCGTGCAGTTCCCCATTTAAGCAGCTTAAACTAAATTATCCCTCATATTGAAAGTATTGCATTATAAGTCTGAAGTAGAACGTGCTTTACATTGGAAAATAAGTTGAATTTTAACTGTCTCAAAATGGCTTAAATTGTTCTTTTAACAGTTTAATTCAAATTTGTAAAAAATAAGGAGTCACAAAACATTAATTTTATACGAAACAAATGTTTAAGTGTATTTAAATTACCGGATGTTTCGTTGAACTGAGGAACAATAACCCTGGAGCTATTCTTGGATCTTAAGATCTCCAACAGTCAAAGGAAAATTGCGCAAACAAATAGACACTTTACTAATCAACGACATGTATTTTTATAAAATATGGATTTTAACACGAATATTTTAACACGGACGGAAATTGAATCAGGCATATTTAACAAACACAATGAATATTAATGAAAAAAATGGGTTAGAAACGGACATAGTTTACAATTAAAATATGGTTACAGAACCATATTCTCAAAACGGGTTTAAAATTTGACCATCAAGTCTAACTTGCCAATTAAGGTCTAAGATGACATGGGTAACTGTTCTAAATATCGTAACTACAAATATGACAGTCACATATAAGCACCAAACAAAAAAATTATAATTCACATCAAAATACAAGAGTTCTAACCACACTACACCACAATTGTTACGTTCTGGACGCGCGTTTCGCTAACTAAGTTAGCATCATCAGCAGATGATATAAACTATATAAACAGTTACAAAATAATTAACAATATATATATATATATATATATATATATATATATATATATATATATATATATATATATATATAAGTATAAACATATAAATTTATATGTGTATATGCAGAGACAATTCGATGTTAACCCATGCGTCATCAATCGTCTAAAATATCAAAGACCTGCTTTTGAAACACTGTATCTTTATCAAGTAGTATTTCGTCATACATCAATGTTCAAAGAAAAGGAAGAAACATTGTCTTCCGAATATGAACACATTCATGAAATATGTTAAAAGATTAAATTATCATAACGAACCCGCCAGACAAAGACATCAACATAAGCAGACTTCACATCAATGCCGCAAGCCTCAAGGATTTATTTGGAGGTTATTATTATTGTCATTTTATATTGTTCGTATTTATGTTTTTATAGAGCCTTGTACTGTTTAATCAGTTCTAGGAAGCTACTTTTGTTGTAATTTTTCTTGCTGGTAAGTATTTATATTTATATCTATGCCAACAACGAATGTGGACTTTGGCAATTTAATCCAAGAAATATATATATATATATATATATATATATATATATATATATATATATATATATATATATACCGACATCTCAGAAATTATTTATCATATTAGTTTAAAATTTTGGTGCTTTGTATGGATTTAAAATCTGATTGTGTTTTGACACACTTTGACATGGCTCGAAAAAAGGGGTCAAATTTTTGAAAAAAATATTTGCGATTTTTTTATGGAAATTTTGATTTTAGATTCTTCTTCAGAATCATTAATAACCCCATTATACCAAATTTTAACAAAATATTTCATTGGCTTCCGGAGATACGAGCTGTCAATAAATCTATTTTTTACACTTCAAAGGCAAAATTCTCGTAAACCATTGTCTTTCTTTAAAAAAAAAAACCCTATTTTTTATTTTTGTTTATTTTTACCATGTTTATTGAATTTGGGTACGATTCTGCTTTAAGACATCAAGTGATAATTTTAATGATAAGACATTATCGACAAACGAAATATCAAAACCTTGAAGAACTCGGACGTTTTTTAAAGAACGTCTTAGAATACTTTGTTCAAGATAGTAAAAATAAACAGAAAATGAAAAATACTTTCATGATTGAGGCAATTGTTTACGAGAATTATGGCTTTGAAATGTAAAAAAAAACGCATTTTTTGAAAACTCGTATCTCCGAAAGCTAATGAAATATTTTGTTGAAATAAATAAATAAATATATATATATATATATATATATATATATATATATATATATTAATTTCTACGTTTTGGCAAGCCCAATGTTAGTGTGAAAATTTCGAAAAAAAAATTCGCTCCTGATAGAAGCTAATTTGTCAAGCAGCATTGAATGAGAATATTTAATAAAATATATTAAAAATGTGTCAATGAGCTTTATACTTTATGGAATAAAAATACCTACCTACTGACTTGTACGCTTGGTTTTATTTTCTTAATGAAGGATATTTGACCCGAAGTTATTAACCGTTATTTTATTGCAGAATATACATCGGCGGCGCGTTAATTTGTTAGATCGACTCTAATCATGGTCCCGGGTACAAATTTATCTTTAAGGAGTGATTGTCCAAACAAAAACGTCATTAGAGGCGTTCTCAAAGCTTCTGGCAATTACTTTAATTTATATGTCTTCTAACGGTTTTTTTTTACTTTTGAAAGCAGAAGTGGTCAAAAGTTCTTTTTCGGGTTGAGAATAAATAAACTAAAATATTTTTGTGATTCTGGGTAGAACTTATTACTTAGCACATAATGGAGCAACTTATCTTCAATCCCTAGCAATCTATTTCCTAGGACTACAAAAAAAATATTAAAGTAAAAGTAAGTTGTCTTGTTCCTTAAAACTGTCGGAAAGACAGTAATTTTTTATGTATTATTTATATATTATTTTGAATAACCAAAATAGCCATTTATTGTATTTCTTTTGTGGAACCCTCGATGGAACCCGAAAATGATAAGTGAAAAACACCGGAACATCAAACAAAATTATTCATTTTGATATTTTTTTTTTGGAATTATTTCAAATGCAATACCATATTTTTTATGCGATTTTTCGATTGCTGTATATTTCTTAAGTAATATTCCTTATTTTCATAAAGCCAATTTCCGGCACATCTAAACTGGGAAAATATTCGTCTAGGTACCATGAAAATATCTATCATTAACACCTGAAATTGGCACTAGTATTGATATCCCTACCTGTTCAATCTTTGACGGAGCTTAAATGGTATTATGACAAAGAAAAAATCCGAATTTAAAATTGTGACAAAATTTTTATTTTGTGTTTGTAGGGCAAAAAACTTCTATACAAGGGTATAAATATAATCAGAAAGAATATTTTTAATAGCACTCAGCCGAGTCATTAGCAGTTTGAAAAGTTTAAATTCAAAATTAATAATAATAAAACATAATATTTAACAAAGTACTTGTTCATTTGATAACTTCTACCACAATTTTGCCCAACTGTCGATACCTGTGACGTAATGTTTAAACAGCTGTCATTCAGGTCAGCAAAAATAAATATTTTTATCAAACTAGAACTCGAGGCAATATATTCTAATCTAGTTACATATTTCTATTAAATCGAATGTACACAACATGCACATGGTGCTTTTTTTATCGGCGCTTTATTCATGACTCCTGGATTTGGGTGCTAAACAAACTTATAGATTTGCACTGTCAGTATCCATTATTTATTAGAGTTTGACAATTATTCAAGGATAGAGGAGAAATTACTTTTTGACAGCAGTTTTGATTAATCACAAAACATCTACTTACAGAAAAGTGACCAGGTACGCACAAGCAACGTTACTTTGTTTACAATACATACATTATATATATTTATATATATATATATATATATATATATATATATATATATATATATATATACATATAGCCCAACTCTAGAAAATCAACACAATGAATATTTAAAAAATTAAAGGATGTTCCGTTAAAACAAGTGATGGTCTGGACGAAGATAAACTTTAAAAGAATCAACAAATTTTCTAATAAAATGTTCTATTTCACAGCTCCTTGTTACTAGTTATTGGCAAAAACGGAAACAGGCTTAGTACAGTTGGGCCGCTGGATGTTTACCCATGCGTCATCAATCGATAAGTATTTCCATAAATCAATAATAAACGAACTTTTCAGACAACTTTTGTTGTCTAACGATGTCTAAATCAATATAGGCAGGTTTTTTACGTTAAAGCCTCAAACGTCAAGAATTTGTCAATATTATTATCATTTTATATTGTTTGTGTTTGTTTTTTTTGTGCCGTTTATTCTCCAAATCAGTCTATTTAGGAAGCTATTTTTGTAGATGTTAAGTACTACATTAGCTAATAGTAATTTAATTTACGATAATTATTTATGTTTAAATCCAGGGCCATAATGAATGTGGATTTTTTTAACTATTTCCCGAAATTTTGATTTGATTCGTATGAATATACACGATTACGGAGAGATAAACATACAACGGATCAACTGTTACAATTTGGGCTGCCTACAAACAGTTCTTGAAAGTTAGTGTATTTCTGGCCTTTCCAGGACAATTCAAAATGTTTTTCAATTTTTAAAGTTCAATAACAGTTAAATAAAAATTTTTATTAAAAAATTCTGAACCTAAACATTTTGTTTTATGAAAATAATATTGTGGAGACCTACTTCTTCCTGGCATTCCTCCAACTCGCTATTGGAGAAAGGTCTGGTGAGCGTGGAGGTTGGGTGAAATCAATGAAAACTTTCCCCGGAAACATTTCTCTGTGTATGAATAATTGACCTTGAAGTAGCCTTCAATTATAAAAGCACAGTGCTCACTGGACCACATTTTTATATTTACTAAATCCGTATCTATATTCTACCTAACCGTTATAGTCCCTCCTCCCTAAAATGACATAGATTTAAAAAGTAATTAAGAAATTTTGAATGACCCGTTACTATTGCCTTTTTTTGTAGTGAACGTGACACAAGCACTGACTGTAATGACTACAGAATTAGTGTCTTTTCTAAATATCAAATATGTCACATACTTAAAAACCTATTTGACAACTTTCTATTATTCCCCCAACAGGTCATATTACGGAAAATACTGTTTTTCATGTCACACAATGCAGGATTTATTATTATTACTAACTGTATTATTAAAGCAAGTGCACGAATAGTACAAATCCCCTTGCAGATATTGTGCTAAACTCAATTTCAAAGCGTTATGCCCTTCACGACAATCGTTCTAAAATCGTTATACCCTGGCCCTTGCTCTATACGGGGATAACCTATTCAAGTTCTATTAAAGCAAAACTTAGACAAGCGACACTTGCACGAGCGAGGAATTTTAATCCTTTTTAAAAACTTCCAAACTTTTTCAAAAGTTCATTAAAGCGAAATAGCTGACTTTTAATGGAGATTAAACTTTTATTAGATGAAATTCATGTATACACCAGGTTTTTCTCATGGGGTATTACAAGAGTTTACATGCAATAGCAATACATTTTATGTAGGTGGATATTATTAATTTAAAGCATTTTCCCCGTTTGTTCATTAATAAATAAATACAAAAAAAGAAACATTTAAATATATTTGTCCATAAGAGAACGTAGCGCATCACCGGCTAAGAAAACTTTGCTTAAAGTAAGCTTATGCGTTAGTTATCTGATGGGTAGGCGGAAATACGCCAAGGTCACCTATAACTATCAAATAGTGCCGTTCGGATCTGGCGATAAATTGCAGGTCCCATATGCTTCTATATAAAACCTACCAGAATAGAGAGGACTTGGGGTAGACTGACATCCAGCAGTGGATGAAAAAAGGCGATGATGGTGTGCCCTAAAAGAGAGCAATACTGTCACATAAAACTTTTTATTATATATAATAAGACAACAATGGTTTAAATATCTGTTTATAAAATATGCAAGATCCAAACTTAAATTGACGCAATATAGTGAAGTCAATATACCAGAAATTTTCTTGAAAAAGGAACTGTTCTTCCCCTCGGATTTTTATTTGTATAAGCATGTTGGTGGAATTACAAAGAAAAGGAATCCTGAGTATTTGCTTTGCACAACCACCGGAAGCCGTATATTATTTTTTATTTTTGTAGAAAAAATGGGAGTTTTTGACTCTTCTTTTTTAACAAAGATATAATTATGACTGCGTCTGTTGGTCCGATCGGAAGCAAAAAAAATTTTTTTTTCGATTCCAAAATGCCGACAGAACAGCGCTGGTGTCAGACGTCTATATCCAATACGTAATCTACAAAACAACAAAAACCGCATGACATAAAAATGAAACGAATTTTCTTCATAATTTTACTTGTTTAATGAATTTTGATAATAAACTTGGAACAGATACTTCTAGTCGTCAATAAGCATACCAAATTTTAGATTCTCGTACATGTAATAAAACAGTTAAAAACTACATTTCAAATCGAAAATTAAATCGTCCTTAAAAAAAAACTGATTATACTCAAAATGAAAGCCGAGAAGTTACGAAAGCCCTTGTTTAAATAAAATAAAATTTATTTTATATTTAAAAACGAAATAAAATTAATTTTTTTTTGTTTAAAAATGAACTTTTGTAACTATTTGGTTTTTCCACAAAGTAGAATACGTTGGTGTAAAGTGAAATAAAATATTTAATATTATTTAGTTACAAAAATAAATATTTAAAACAAAAGGCCAAATTTCGTCAATTTTTAATTTTTTTTTTAAGAAAATAAATAATTTGTGTAATGTTATTTTTATTTTTTATAAATTTTTTTATATAAATATTTAAAAAAAATACATTTAAAGAAATAAAATATTCAATTTGACCGGTTTGCACAAAAACCTAAGTCGATTAAATTTTTAACTTGCAAGACCTAAAATTTGGTATGACTATTAAAGAAGTCTCTTTTCACACGTTATTATCAAAATTCATTACACAGAAGCAAAATTAAGAAGAAAATTTCAAAATTACGTCATGTGGTTTTTGTTGTTTTGTTATTTTAAAACAAACAAACTGTTTTTCTTTGTATTCATCTCAGCAACAGAAGCAGTTGTGCTTCGGTCTTAAAACAAACATTAAAAACAAATTATCAAAAACACAGTTTTTCTGCAAAAGCAAAAAAAATGGATTCTGGTTGTTGCGAAATGCAAAATTAAGGATTCCTTTTTTCTGTGATCCCACTAACACATTAACACAAAAAATCCGAGGAGAACAGCAGTTCATTTCTCACGAAAATTTCTGGTAGATTGACTCCACTAATATAATTAATTGGCAAACAATGATATCGCAAATTTACAGCTGGATATCGGTCTACCTCTCGCACATACCTATGCCTATGCTCGAAATAGAAAGAGAGATATTTATAAAAGATCAATTTCCTTTTTTTTAAATATATATCATCATGTTGATCTCAAACAACAATTTAAGAACAAGGAATACACGCCTAAATTTTAAAAGCTTACGATCCAATGAACACTAATTTAAAATGGATATTCTAATTTGTGTTTAATTTATGGACTGAAAACTGTAACGTGAAAATAACAGTGAACTTAGAACAACTTAATTGGTAGGAAGTAGGTTTTTTATCCAAAGAATTTTCAAAATGGTTTCTCCTTACTGGCATTTAAATTATACATGAAATATATTCTGGTGCGGGAATGTTTGCATAATTCTTCAAATTATTTATTATTTTAATACATTTTAACAACTGCCAATACCGGTCACGTCGTTAAAATTGGTATAAAAACTGAAATACATACCATTGCCACGGTCAGATTGTTACATGGTTGCCGAATGTGGTATCCATTTAGAATAGTTGAAGTTGATCGAATAATAACGACCCATATTACGTTTCTTTATACATAAATGGATAAAGCGCGGAGAATCACGACAATCATCAATTGTCACCTAAGAGTTAAATAGTAATCACTTGGGATAGAGAAAGTTGATCCGGTAGTAGCGATATATCTAAAGACGACCTCCAGGTAGTGGCGTTGGTAATAAGTTGACGTTTAAGTAAAGCAATAGCTTTGATGAAGTTTTTTGTAAGTAACAGAGCTGACCGATCAGCGTTCCAGTCATTTTCTTAAGTAATAAGTTTAATCGATTCTTCCCCCTTTATGAAGTTAAATAAAAATTTAGTCTTTTCCTAAAAAGTGACCATCCGAACGACCAGACTTGGAAGAGAGAAGTTAGGAGGCTGCCCCTTCCATAAACGAGTATGAAAATACATAGAGGGGGTACTGCCGCCACCAGGCTTTTCCTTCGGAAGCATAGAATAACGTAATTCGAATAAAAGGGTATTGTATGTCGCCACGAAAAGCAGGATTTTCCTTTGAAAAATATGAATAATAGCGCAGGAAGTTTTTACCTCGCGCCCCCCTGATAATCTTATTAGCCCCCAAGTGACCGGGGCTTAGAACGGCACGAAAGTTGCAGGGAACAACGGGTACAGTCATAGGAAAACCACAGACCAGCGGCTTGTCCTGGGAAAGAGCTAAAATACAAGGGATAGGGGAATTAGAGAGCTCCTAAATTACGTTAACAGGCGAACGAGCCCGTTATACGATAAACAGCACAGAACAGGAACTGTGTGTGATCTACGTTAGGCCAATTGACCCACCGCGTGATAGTTCTCGAGTTATCGCACACAGAAATAAATTGAAATTGTGAACCCACTTGAAGACCCTGTAGGCACGCAGAGAACGTCGCGCACCATGATTGGGAAAGTCGGGAATAATCGCATACATTATTTATATAATTTATATTTATAATTTCTTTAAAATCATTTTTGATAAAACTACATGCAATTTTTTTAAAACAATACGATTATTCTGCCCGCTGGAGACACAGAGAAACTAAACCCCGGGATCTGAGATCGGAAAGTACTCAAAGACTAACCAACCACCCACAGAACCCTAAGAACCTAGGGGTCTGGAAAGATATAATCACCCAAAGAATAATCATGATCACCATGGAAACTGAAAAAAGCATAGACATTGCAAAATCTGGCGTTGCGACAGCAAATTCGCAACTGACGCCCGAACAGTCCAGAAATATTTTCAGACAATCCAGGATACGATTCAGAAACGTCAGAACGGGACACCATACTTCTCGGAGGTACATGACATCTCGTGTCCGCATTACCTTTTTAGAAAGGTAGGGTGAGCGAGTCTCAATGAGAGAACCGTAGCCTGAGCACAAGAAGACCTAGGGGGTAACCTAGGTAATCCTCAGGAGGAGATAGAATACGAGAATACTTTCTAGTGGAGGAAACAATAGCTAACGAATAGAAATTATAAATTACAGTTTTTTAGATATGAATTTTTATAAATATATTTTTTTTTAAATCTTAATTTGTAACCATTGCTTAAATTTGTGGATAAAAATAATACCCTTTGACATGACGTGCGTCTGCCTGGAAAACGTCCCGTGTTTAATTTATACTTTTTTGCTTGAAACACTCAGTAAATGATCTAACAGAAGTAGTTGCAATATAATAAATATTGTAAAAAAAAACTTCATTCTATTTATCACTTATAAACATTATTTTTCTCCAATAGGCTGAGATCGAGATGGGTCTCGTGAACCTGCAAAATCCTAGCTATCGCATAACTAAGGTTAAAAAAAAATACGTAATACGCGAGTTCAAATATCTCTCCTAAACGAGACAATGACCAGGATTCTCCTTCGTAACAAAACAATCTTTTCTGCTCCACGCGCAGCGGCTTTACTTGTTTAATATGAACAATAACGTGCGACTCGCAGTGACAATATATTTTGTTTTAATTAGCCTAAAAGAAGCAATGGGGTTTTTGAAGTTAGCTTTTTGCACTCGAGGATTGCACGCGAGTTCGCGTGCTCCAGGGCGAGACCCGGCGCGCCTTAGCGACGTCGACGGAAGCGGGTGGGAGCGTCCTTATATTTTATGCTCTATTTGGTGTTGATCACAGGGTGCAGGACTGAAATAAAATTTACATCGATAATTTAAACGTGAATGTATATAACTATATCGAAAAAACTTCTTAGAAAAATGAAAATATACAGTGCTCATAAAAATACAAAGTACTGTTCTACCTCATATGTAATTATTGGAAGACTAATAAAAAATATTAAATAGTGGTTTTAGTTTTTACTGAATTTTTATAATCAGATGTTAGAAAATACAAATAGGTATTGGAAATGCAAAATTTGCGAAAATATCTGAGACACATTCCGTATTTCTTTTTCTGTCTCCCTGTCTTAATACTATTCAGATAATTGCTGAAAGGGAGGTATGTCAATATATGAAGAAACTGAAAAATAATTTATTTAAAAACACGAAAAAATAGATTCCTAACTAAAACTATTAGGTAATTATTGGGCAATTGTTTAAAAAAATCAGTTAATTTACATTCGTACCGAATTCCACCACACGCTTATAGTTTGTGCCAAATTTGAAGTCACTTGGATATGCAGTTTTCTGATACTGATTTTTTTAAACATTCCATATTGGATTTTTACCTAATAGAATACAGTTTCATCCCCATACGACTGTTGATTTTTGAATACACGGATCAGTAGTTTTTGAACTATGCCGCGAATAGGGAGACCGACGGAAATGAGAAAACATGTTTTTCGGTATCTGGGGACCCTAAAAAAATGCAAAGATCACACCTAGAGGGTGATGTACGACTACAACACTCCCTCTAACGAGAGAAGAAAAAAATGTTGTGTGAGATTGTCTGTCAAAAGTTTTCGGCTTTAATATAAACAATCGAAAAGCAAGGAAAATACTTCTAAATCTCGTCCGGTATTACTAGGATGTGAGACAAAAGTGTAGTGATTTTTTTTCTCGAAAAAGATTGCAAAGTTCGGGCTTTGCGAAGTTAATTAAAGTTACCGACTTCGGTTGAAAAATATTAAGAAAATACATTTTATTGGGGGTATTTTCCAAGGGATTTTAGAGTTTAGTCCTTATATCTAGGAAAATACATATTCGGAAAACATTCTTTTTTTTTGTTAAAAATACAGAAAAACTTCGACTAAGACCAATACTTTTTTATGGCTTTATTTTTCATTGTTTTATGAGCTTATTTGTAATAAGAATTTGTGACATACTAAAGGACAGATATTTCGATAAAACTACAAAATGTTTTATTATTCTAGTTCCAACAAACTAAGTAAATACATGCCTCCTGTTAAATATTTGACTTTTTTAAATTTTTTTTGTAGAATTTGCTTAACAAAACCAATCCGAATGAAAGAGAGATTATATCAATTTTATTTTAACACTTTTGCAAATTTTTAAAATTTTATTTATATAAACAGGGTGTGAAAATGAGGTATACATTTTTCTTATTAGCGTTTGAAAATTGACAAATTCAGTTTTTGAGAAGCTGTAAATTCTGAGTGGTCGAAACAGTTGTACGTTCCTAACTTAGTTTTGCGGTGGAGTTTTATAAACACCGTTACAGATCCACGGTGGAAGACTGCCAAGACCAGATAGCAAAAATTTAAAATATAGGTTCGGAAGGAATCCTCGCAATAGATAGAGATGAAATGACGTTGGCTCTTGCTCCAATGAGACACAGGAAGGAGTCCAGGTGAGAATAGAATAACTTTCTAAAAATACGAGAAAGCCTCTTGAACGTTGTACGGGTGCCACTAAATAAGTGTCGAAGTGAAGAAGGAATTCCAAAGAAAAGGCAAATAAAGGGAGAAATAATATAAAAAATTACCGACCGATAAGCCTTTTACTCCACTTGTACAAACAACTTATGAAAATAAAACTAATAGACTAAAAACAAAATGGACTTCTACCACCCAGTCGAATAAGCAGGATTTCGCAAGAACTTTGATACTGTTGACCATCCACAATCAATACATTTTCATAGAGAAAAGCGCGGAATATAACATACACATACATCTGGCATTCGTGGACTACCAGAAGGCTTTTGCCTTTGTGTAAACGCGAAAGTTGACTCCGGATATTCAAATCTCATACATCCAAGTTACAGTAGGCGAAGATATAAAGACTGACAAAATCCAGATTGAGAAAGAAGTACATCACTGGAACACCATTTCTCCAAGGTGGTTTAGGCTGGCCCTAGAAGAGATCTTAAAAATTCTGGACTAGTAAAATAAGGGCATCAATATAGATGCGAGTTTATCTTAGTTACCTGTGATTTGCACCGCACCGGAAGAGTTGAAAAACTACCAAAGATTATCACAAATTGGATTTCAGATGAAAGTGGACAAATTATTGAAGGTGCGGAAAACACTCAGGCAACCATTAACAATCAAGACACTTGAGAATGTAACAGAATATGTTTATCTGGGCCATAAAATCAAATTAGGAAAGACAAATCAAACCTCTAAAAGTAACAGAAGACTAGAATTAGGCTGGGCGGAATTTGGTAGATTAAGCTTCGTACTTAAGTTTAAAGAGATTCCCATAAACCTTAAAAGAAAGGTGTACGAGTCATGCCTGTTGCAGGTCATGATATATGGCTTAGAAACAATGTCGTTAACTAGAAAATAAGTTACCAAATTCTAGACGATTCTTGGGAGTAATGAAGAAAGAAATGCTGGAGATCACATTGAGGAATTGAATTCGAAATGAGGGAACCGAATAAGAACTTAGTTGATGGACGTACTAAGAAGAGTGGCACAACTTAAATGAAATGGAAATGGGAACTTAAATGAAATGGAGATGGGCTGGTCATATAGCGAGACAAGACCCAGAGAGATGAATTAAAAGGCCTGGCGTCCAAGAATGAGTATAAGAAGCGTTGGAAGATCTGAAGGACGATGCAGAGACGACATTCAAAGAGTCGTCGGCGGAAATTTGACCCGGACTGCCATGAACAGATATTTATGGAAAATTTTTGAAGAGGTGTACATTCGGAATTGACGAATAAAGACTGAAATAGAGAAGAGAACTTAGTTTTTTATGGCCTTTCTGATAGTGTTACTTTCTAATTCAATATAACATTTATAAAAAGAAGAAAAACTTTTACTTCTGCTTATAGGTTACAGGTTGCTGTTATAAAAAAAAATGACAAAAACAAAGATTGGAATGTTTAATTCGCTTTGCCCTTGGTCAAACTTGTTATATTTTTTACAACATTATCGATTTTCAAATGTCAAAAACATTTGAACTCATATAGGACGTGCTAAAGAAACTAAGTTTAGAATTCGAAAAAGAAGTAGGTTATTTCATAAAAAAAATAAAAGTTAGCCTAAAATGCTGAGGATGACAAGTGTATAGAAAGTACTTTTTATGTTGGGAGACCTTTTCTTACAGCGCCTATGTTACATTTAACGCAATACTATTACCGGCGTTTCTATCAGAGAGGGGGCGATACGATGACCGGAAAATTTCCATTTTATCTTATCAGGCTCGACATTGGTTTTTCCCGGAGTTCCTTTAATGGCATCCGGTACATCGTAAAACTCGTCCATTTTGGATAGAAGATGTGTAAAAACTGTCACTCGATCCTGCAAAAACGCGTAGTAACAAAGAAAAAGTTCTAGTACATAGGCAATTCTTCAAAGTAATTTCTGACAATTCTAAAGTAATAACTGTAACTAAGAAGTAAAAAAATCACGCAATTTAACAATAATAACTCAATGATTGTCTAATAACTCGCGAAGACATATTTCCGGCAATGTATAATTTTATTAACCGTCTTCGAAAAAGGACGACGTTATCAATTCGACCCTACGTATTTTTTATGTACAGGTTACTGTGCGATGGATGGTTAGAACAATGAAATTTTTAGGGAATATTTAGGATATTGCCGGAGTCGTCCTACAAAAAGCATATTGGAAAAAAGTTAAAAATGGCGGAATGGCGCCTTATTGAATGGTTTACTCGACTTGATATAGGCAGCAATATACTTCAAATAAGCGCTCACCATTTTATCAGGAAATATCACATATATTATGTGCCTATTTTGTTAAATCTAATTATTTCGTATAAATAGATCTAAAAATGATAAAATAAATTTTTATACCATCTTGAAAATTTTAGTAAGCAAAGTCGGCACCAAAATAATAAAGAGAGTGGGACATACTCATGGTGTTAGACATCAAAACATTCATAACATAAATATATTTTTGTTTAAGTAATTAAAAATAAGTTTGGCGTCGACCCTACAGAGTAAAATTTTCAATATTGAATCAATTTTTTACTTTTTAGTGCATTTTTTAAGTCGGTTTTATTTTTTTTTATATATATAAAAATTTGTATTCGTTCCAATCTTGTAATGAATACGTTCAATTAGTTACACAATGACTTCTTTAATTAAAATAGTTCCATTTTTCCAATATTAATAATAATAATAAATTCCTTTTATTTCAACCATGTAGGTATGGTATATAACAGGAATATTACAAATAATGCCAAAATTTGATAAATTATTATAGGTAACTCAATCTTAATGAAGTTTTTTTATGTATGACGCTATATAGCCTCTATATTCTCTAAGAATACAATATTCAGATAATGAAAAACCAGTTTTTACAATATACTTTATATCAGAACTTTTTAACACAAATCATTTGGTATTTTTACGATCTGTTAATTTACCAGACTCTGATAAAACTAATGCTTGCAGACCTCCTTGGTCAAAAGTTATGGGAATGATCTGGCATCATTTTTGGTAAAAAAAACCAATATGCCGAAACAAAATAGCGACCCAGTGAAATGTTAAAAAATTATTACTAAAAAACTATTTATTCAATTTATTTTGCACAAAAATCAAGTACTAAGTACGAATCCAAGATGGCAAAACAAAATGGTGGCTTAACAAAACTTAAAAATTAGCCTCTCACTAGATTGATTTCAAATTTTGTGGTGCAGAGATGAACTGGCAAAATTGTAGTTCAAATTCAAGATAGAGAAACAAAATGGCGGCCAAATAAAAAATTTGTATTCGTGAAAAAATCCCAGGTTTTAATATTTTCAAAAAAATTCAATTTTGCGTAACACAATGGTGGCCTAGTGAAATGGTAAAAATCTATTACTAAAAAACTAATTTACGTCAAACTTTGCACAAAAATCAAGTTTTATGTACGAATAAACCTATAACATTTTGGTACGACTTCAAGATAGCAAAATAAAATGGCGGCCTAATAAATTTTTAAAAAACAGTCTGAAAAAATTACTTAATAAATTAACTTCAAATTTTGTGCGAGGACTAAGTGTAATGTAGAGATAAACTGTTAAAATTAGGGTACGAATTCAAGATGGTGATAGTGGTTAGTGATTCTGTGACTTGGCTATAATGAAAAACTTATGTGGAATTAAAAGAGCGACAAAAACAAATAATGCTATTTTAACATTTTCTTTTTATTTTATAAAAATATAAAATAAAATTCCAGCCCTGATTCCCTAACATTGGTGGATGGAGGCATAACCATTGTATCCATACACTACATTCTCCTAAATAAGAAGCTCAGCCGTAGCGAAAATCCAAAACATGCCACATGTTTGTCCTGGTGTCATCATAGCTAAATAATCGATTTACACCTCGCATGTTAAGTGATCATCAGTTTTTATTATTTTGATGTCTAAGGCAACCTTGCTTTTTTAATCGTAACAGCATAAAGAGCCCTGTTTTTTTTTAAGCTTGTCAATACCTCGTGAAAAATAAACGTTGAAAAGAAATTCCTTTTTGACACTAAGTTATTGTTTCACCCCTAACCAATTTATTTCTGTAGCGATTGTTTTGTTTCGTGTTTCGGTTGTGAGGTTCTAGCCTTTACCTTCTCAAAGGACCACCTTCTGCCTCCCATACAATAATAACACTCACTTACTGACACTGCTTTTATTATTATTAAGTCTAACAAAGCTAACAATTATTAATTTTATTTATAAAAAAAAAACGTCCATTTTACTCTCGGTCCTTTCGTTGCTCCTCTCCTTTTTTTTTCCTCTCACCGCTGTCGTCGTTCGCAGCGCGCACTGTTGCCACGTTGCCTGACACATCCAGCGTAACATGCCGCCCGCCTTGAAAAGTCCACTTTTCAAAATAATAGTTATGTGGAAGAACTTTTGACGAACGGTAGGTAAAGTAATACAAGTTAGAACTGAATTGAAACTAAACTAACACTAATAATGTCCAACTTAACTAAGTCTTTAATATGAACTTTTGGAGACTAGGCCCGAACTGGATAACTTAAACCTGATACGATTCTTCATCTTCATCCTCAAGGGGTAAGATACAAATTTTTGTAATGGCTCTTTTAGTCACGTTTCCATTAGGTAAACATACTGAGATTACTCTAATAATGTTATCACAGCCTCTATGTAACTCCACTACTCTTGCCAACGGCCATTTCAGTGGTGGTAGATTTTCCTCCACTAACAAAACCAAGGCACCAACTTTAAGGAGCGGTTGCTTAATGTCAGTTTTCCACCTTGTTCTGATTTGCAAATGGTGCAAATAATCTTGCGCCCATCGATCCCAAAAATGCTGATAGATTTGCTGAAGACGCTGATACCTATTCAACCTGGACATCTTCATGCTTCTAAATTCGTGTTCTGGAGGACCAGCCATGTTTTCTCCAATTAAAAAATGGGATGGAGTCAAGGGTAAAAAATCTTGGGGGTCATCAGAAATAGAGGTCAAGGGCCGGGAATTTAAACAGGCCTCTATTTGAACCAAAAGCGTATACATTTCTTCAAATGTTAACAAAGATTCACCTAAAACTCGCTTGAGGTGATACTTTGCGGATTTTACGGCAGCCTCCCAAAGGCCACCCATGTGAGCCGATCTCGCGGGAATGAAATGCCAAACTATTTGATCGTCAGCTAAAAACCGAGTAACTTTTTCAATGTGATCCCGATCATTTATTAAATTGTAAAGCTCAACAAAATAATTCTTGGCACCAATGAAATTCAAACCATTGTCTGAATATATATTTGTCGGTTTACCCCGCCTGGCACAAAATCTTTTTAATACGTTCAGGAAACTGTCTGTCGTCAAATTTGTTGCTAATTCTATGTGAATCGCGCGAGTCGCAAAGCAAACAAATATGCAAATATATGCCTTAACTGGTTGACTTCTGCGCAATAAACCTTGCTTCACTAAAATTGGTCCGGCGTAGTCAACTCCACAATTGGCAAAAGGTCTACTTGGGGTAACTCTTTCGCTAGGTAGTTCACCCATTAAATTTTTACAAGGTTTTGGATTCACCTTGTAACATCTAATGCAAGACTGTAAAACTTGTTTTACTGAGTTTTTTCCTCGAATTGGCCAAAAGGTAAGTCTAATGATAGAAAGTAAGTTTTGCGTACCTGCATGTAAATTTTTTAAATGTTGATCAAGAATAATTAAATTCGTTAATCTATGTTTATACGGTAAGATTATGGGGTGCTTTTGTTCAAACTTAATTAATTTTGATTTTCTTATCCTGCCACCAATTCTTAAAACGTTTTGTTTGTCTAAAAAAGGATTTAAATTGTAAAGTTTACTATTCTTATTTACTTGAATGTTATTTTTTAAATTTTGAATTTCTGATTTAAAAACTTGACTTTGGGCAATTTTTATTAATATTTGTTCTGCATCGTTTAATTCTTTAACTGTTAAAATTTTAGAAGTAAGTTTAGTTTGTTTTAAACATTGAGTTTTAAACCTTAAAATATAACCTATAACCTTTAATAAAAGGGAGTATGTTGAAAACCTTTGAAAAATGTCAAATTCTTTTTTATTTGTATCTTCACGGGTATGAAGTGCAATTTTGTTTATTTTCAGTTCCGGTAAATTTTCAGATGTAGGTTCAAATTCAAAATCTTCATTAAGGGTTTTTTTTTGTAAAAATTCAGGTCCGTTAAACCAAATATGATTGTCACATAAGTCTTTAGGATTAAGTCCTCTCGAGATAACATCTGCCGCGTTATCGCTGCTTTTAACATGTCGCCACTCCTGGATTTTCGAAACATCCATTATTTTTGATACGCGATTTGCAACAAAGGTTTTTAAGTTGCAAGGCTCGTGCCTAAGCCATGCTAATACAATTGTCGAGTCTGTGAACAAAATAGTACTCGAAATAGTTACATCTAGGGTATTCTTTACTTTATAAACAAGTTCCGCTAACAAATGCGCTGCTAGTAGTTCAAGCCTTGGTAGCGTTACTTTTTTCAGAGGTGCTACCCTTGATTTGGCTGTTAATAATCTAACTACCTTCTTACCATCTACGATAGAACCTAAGTATATGCACGCGCCGTACGCCTTCTCCGAACTGTCAGAGAATCCATATAACTCGATTTTTTGTACATTTGGTAGTAAAACGTGTCTGTCAATTTTTATATGTTTAAGATGTTCGATTTGCGTTATAAACTCCAGCCAAATATTTTTTAAATCCGCGGGAATATCTTGATCCCAGTCGATTTTTAAATGCCACAACTGTTGGATAATCAGCTTGGCTCTTATTATCGCGGGACCCACTAAACCCAGAGGATCGAAAATCTGCGCGATTACTGACAAAATGGTGCGTTTTGTTATTTTACTTTGGTTTATAGTTAAAGTCATCGCGTATTTTAACACGTCGCTGTTCGCTTCCCAAGTCAGCCCTAACGTTTTTAGCTCTTTTTTATCGTGAAACAACACTAAGTTTTCATCCGTGCTATCCGTGTTTTGTAAAATATAATTTAAAATGTTTTTGTTGTTTGATGACCACTTTCTCAGTTCGAAACTTGAACTTGATAAAATTTGCGATAGCTCGTGGTATCTTTCAATGCATTCTTGTTCCGTGTCTAAACTTATCAGTAAATCATCCATATAAAATGATTTTTTTATAATTTTTGACGTTATTGGGTACTTATTTTCATTTTGAATGGCTAACTCATTTAGACATCTCGTTGCTAGGAAAGGTGCGCTTGTTGTTCCATACGTTACCGTGTTTAATTCATAAACTCTCATTTCTTCTTCAGGATTTTCACGCCATATAATTTTTTGATAACAACGTTCGCTTGGATCGATTTTTATACACCTAAACATCATTTTTACGTCCGCGCTTAAAACGTGTTTTCTTAGTCTTAATCGTAACAATATTGAAAAAAGATCGTCTTGTACCGTCGGTCCCGGTAAAATTTTTTCATTAAATGATATACCTGTACTGGTTTTCGCACTTGCATCGAAAACTACGCGGCATTTCGTAGTTAACGAGCCCTCTCTAAGTACTGCTGTGTGAGGTAAAAAGTAGGATTTGTTTTCGATCGATTTGTCCATGTCTAATGTCCCTTTAAACGTCATGTGTCCTAGTGACTCATACTCACGCATAAACTCTACGTATTGTTCTTTTAAATCCCTATTTTTCATTAATCTCGTTTCTAAACTCCTAAACCGTTTTATTGCCGTCGTTTTTGAATCACCTAACTCTCTTTCACAGTCTTGGTTAAAAGGATATTTTACGACAAAAATTCCTTGTTCGTCGCGTTTCATGGTTTCTTTAAAGTAATTTTCGCAATATTGTTCGTTTTTTGATAAATCATGTTTTGTATCTAGTTCCTCTATTTGCCAAAACTTTGTTAATAAATCATATAATTGTCTATTCGATATATTCGCTGATACGTTACATACTTGATTTTGTTTTTTATTTAAAGTCGTGTTTACACAAAAATTTAAATTTCCGGTAATTACCCATCCCAAGTGTGTATCTTGTAAAATGGGCCTGTCGCTTCCTAACCTCATCCTACCATCTTTTAATAAGTCAAAAAATATTTCAGCGCCGATCAATAAATCTATGTCTTTTGGTTCGTTAAAGTTTTCATCTGCTAATTGTATGTTTTTTGGTATGTTGATGTGCATTTTATCAAACCCTATAAGCGGTAATTTTTCCGTCACTTTTGGCAATATTAAAAACTGTAATTTAGCCTGAAAATTAGTAAATTTTGATTTTATGCAAGTATTTGTTCTGCCAATTATTTTTGTCTCGATTTGTCCTACTCCCGATAATGGTATATCAATTTTTTCGTACGGTAAATTAAGTTTATCGCATAAATTTTTGCTTATTAAATTCGATTGTGATGCATTATCTAAGAGTGCGTTACATTTTATCCAAATATTTTGATTATTTAAAATTAAAACCCTTGCCGTGGAAAGTAAACATTGATTAGTATAAATAGTTGCATGTGTAAAAGTTTTTTGGTTGTAAATTTGTGCTGGTATGTCCGTATCTACGTAACTTTCATTATTTTCCGTGAATTCCGAATCATTCTGTTCAATTACGCCCATCGCAACTTGTGAACGTGCGCCCTGTCGACTGGTTGAAATTTTTCCGCTCCCGCTACAGCTAGCGCCGGTTAATGCTGCATCTCGGATAGGAACATGGTGGGGGTTCGCAGACTGAGCATTGGTTAGCTGTTGGTGTGGTGCGGTGTTGCCGGTTGTACTTCTTTGGAAACTTGGATTTGTTTGAAATTGGGGCAAATTGGTTGAAACATTATTTTGGTTTTGAAAATTACTTCGCGTTGGGTTTTGGATATTTTGACGATAATTATCTACGTGTAACGCTGAGTTGTGTTTTAAATTGCATTTTTTACAACCTCTTGCAAAACAGTTTGATTTAGAATGTCCGGGTCTTAAACAATTGCTACAGAGTTTATTTTGGTTTATTTTGTTATATTTTTCGTTTAAAGGCAAATTTAAAAATGTAGGGCATTGATATAAAAAGTGTTTTTGATTGCATACATAACATGTTGCAACGTTTTGATTTTGTTGTGCGTTTTTGTCAAAATTCGTTTGCTGGGTGATTGGACAAGAAACTCTTTTCTGATATTGATGTTGATAGTTTTGTTTTTGGGCGTTAAAATTCTGTATGTTAGTTTGTGATGATTTTTTGGTTTGTTCGATACTCGTTACCGCTTCCATTGTAAAACATTTTTTTGTTAAAAAGTCTTTAAATTCTTTGAAAGTGGGCATTTTGTCTTGGTCTGTTTGTTTGTTTTCCCATTCTCTTCTTGTATAATCGTCGATTTTTTGTAAGGTTAACGGAATAAGAAGTGCATCCCAGTGCTTTACGGGTAATTGTAGTTTTTCGAGTGCCGATAAATGTTGATGCAAGCTATCTAGTAATTTTCTTAAATGGCTTGGTGATTGACGAGTTACCGTTGGTATGTTAAATAAAATTGCGTTTACATGGGTATTTACGATGGCTCTTTTATGATCAAATCTTTGATTTAAAATGTCCCAAGCTATTATATAATTGCTATCGATTAACTCCAAGGACTCAATTAAAACCGCCGCATCATCTTTTAAACACGATTTTAAAATCAAAAGTTTGTTAATATCACTTACGTCCTGTCTACTATCTACAACTGCCTTAAAAACATCCTTAAAACTATACCAACTCTCATACTTTCCGTGAAACGTTGGAAGATTTAAGTCCGGTAGTTTGGAACTGGCAACCACGCTCAGCCCGGCTGGAACCTGCGACCCTGCACCTGCTCCGAAACTCAGCTGACCCGCGACAACGTTGCCGGCTGTGTTGATGCTTTTACTTTGCTTTAAATCATGAACACCAGCAATTAATTTTTTTGCCTGCGATATATTGTTATAAAAAATCGATTCGGTATCTAACCTGTCATTTTTCGTTCGCTTATCTAAAAATTCTAAACGGGTTTGTATCGTGTCGTACTCCGAAAAATCCTCCTCTACGCTTTTTAATCTGCATTCGATCTGAAACCTATCTATATTTTCTGTACCTTTTCCCGATTCAATTTCCGAAAACGTTAAAAACCTTTTTAATCTTTCTGTAATAACTTCTCTCGCGTGCCATAGTTCTTCTATTTGACTTTCGTTGGTGTCCAGAACTTCTTCTGTCGATATTTTCGCGTTTTTCTTGGTCGATTTACGTGTAGGCATGATTATGTTTACGATTAAATTACGATAAATACGATTAATATATGATTTTTAGTTCGATACGACTGCGACTGTTTTGTTCTTTGGCTGACGATGCATTAAATTTGGTATATGCTTTTGACTAAATTTTTGCTAATTACGATTAGGTACGTCCGATTTACGATAATCAGCTTTGTATAACCTGCTTGCAACTTTTAGGCGATTTTTATTTTAAAAAAAGAAAAATAAATATACATACGATTCTTTAACGATTAATATTTTATACGATAAATAACTGTGATAAAAAATAAAAGCTTGTCTAAATATGTTGGATAGGTTAAATATAGGAGACATCAGGAATAATAATTAAAATTGATAACGATCTCACCGGTCTGGATGTCTGGTCTGTGTTTCCGCCGCCATCTTCACATCGGGCTCGAATGGATCATGTTTTGTTTCGTGTTTCGGTTGTGAGGTTCTAGCCTTTACCTTCTCAAAGGACCACCTTCTGCCTCCCATACAATAATAACACTCACTTACTGACACTGCTTTTATTATTATTAAGTCTAACAAAGCTAACAATTATTAATTTTATTTATAAAAAAAAAAACGTCCATTTTACTCTCGGTCCTTTCGTTGCTCCTCTCCTTTTTTTTTCCTCTCACCGCTGTCGTCGTTCGCAGCGCGCACTGTTGCCACGTTGCCTGACACATCCAGCGTAACAGCGATATAGATCGGAATAATATTTTAATATTAGTTACCCAAACTATACAGCTTGTCCATTTTATTTTACTTTTAGTTGGTACAATTGCGTAATTACGTATAGAACAGAAAGCAAGAACTTTTTGCACAAATATAACAATTTCATATACCTTTTTGAAGTGAAAGTTAAACAAATACTCAAAAGCAATTCTAAATATGCCACTGATGCTACGGTCGACATAATGTATTTCTGAAAAATAGAAAAATACCCTAAGTGGCCAAATCAGTCTGTAAGTTGTCCACAAGATATAACAGACCATAGCAGACTCCTAAATCAATGCAAAATAAGGTCACTATTTCCATAAAAGAGAAAATCAGTTCTAATTAAACAAGCGTATTTTGCATCTTTTTAAATAACGCGGTAGTACCAATCATTATTGTACTACTAAGTTTTAGTAGAGCTTCTGCATGTTCCTTGCTGTATTCTACATATATATATATATATATATATTCCACGCAAAATTTGATGCAATTTCTGAACGGCTTTTCTTGGTATCGAATCAAGATATTTAGATGTTTTATTTTTACGTTCAACATCATGCATAAGAAATTTACCTGACCTTAAGGTTTGTCGGTGTTCTGTCAATATCTAAAGGGTAAAAAATGATGTTACAGGGTATGAATTTTTAGGTTTTTAATTAATTGTGATATCCTGTATTACGGTTACTTTATAAGAAACTAAGCAGCACAAAATTGTCAACGTGCTATGTACACGAATCCAAGAGAAGCCAAGAAGATTTTAATGTTATTTTTATTTTTTTGTTTTTATTGTTGCTTTTCGTATATTACAAAGACTGTAAAATATTTAGCAAAATAAAAAAATCCTATAACTTTATTGTTTATCCACTGGTGTAAAAATATTCGCTATGCAAAATATTGCGATCTTTAAAAAAACGAAAATTTATTTCAGACTGTAATTTCCAAAATACACCAATAGACCAAAACCAATGTGTACTGAAATTTTCAGGCTCCCACCAACTAACATACAATAACAGTTATGCTACGCAGTCGCTGTGTAATGTGTATCAAGTATAAAACAGAAAACTGGGAATTTTTTTTAGTTGCAGTTGCAAAATTCTGCTGAAATTCTTTATCCTCTCCTTGCCAAATCGATTAGTTGTAGTATTTCTGATAATTTTAACGCAAATCTAATAATTTAATGTACATTTTTCAAGGGAAAGTTTAAAAAAACCAGAAGCACTTTCTAAATAGGCCACTGAAGCTACGGGCGACATGATGTATTTCTAAACAATAGTAAAATACACCAAGTAGTCAAATATATGTCAAATCAGGCTATAAGTATCGCCACAAGACAAAACAAACCATATCAGACTCTTAAGGCAGCTCAGAATAAGGTCACTATTTCCATAAAACAGAAAACCAGTTCCAATTAAACATCTAGTACAAACATATTTTCTCTAAGTCATAAACATCGCCTCCATCTAAATATTAATATAATCATAATCACAAAAATATCTATGTAATCTGACGTTGCTCGAGCTAATACGCTCATCTGCCAGTAATAATCACACTTAAGAGCTTAATTTATTACTATGTTTAAATAGAAAACCCACTTAGCGCTAATCGGCGTGAAATACTTAAATGGATATGCTTGAAAAAACATTTACACGCTCTCGTATTGCTGCTTTGTAATAGGCATATAAATGCATCAGTAAAATATTGATTTTTAATAGATATTTTTCAATATCTAACTTTAATATTTCAGAATTTATAAAAATTAGATGTTAATGTAATATATAATATTGTAGAATAGTGATCCAGAATTATGTTAGAAACAGAGTAAAAATAGTTAATAATGAAGTTATTATGAAAATGGCAAAATTTAAACCCAATTTTGGAAAAAAATTACAATACTCTCTAGTGTGTTATCTCCATATTTTAATTAAACAAAATAAATCTACAAGCAATTCCTTTCCAACAAAAGTGCCCGAAAAAAGTTCGGCTACGGACATTCTGTTTACGTCTCTTTTTCAATCCATTTATTTTCCATATTCGGAAAACTTCAGAAATAAATTATATTCTAGAATTGCATAAATTCCACATGCCCTGGCAAATACAATAACATCTGAGATTTTCTACTTAAAATCCCATTCTTTAGATTTCAGATTTGGTTCGGTGAATCGTAAATCAAATCGGTTATACGTCACATCTTTAACCCACTGAAATGTAGGTTCATAACCTTTATTTCCTTCCTACAAAAGAGTAGATGGGAAGTCAGAGTGAATACTTCGATTGGCCAAACGGCGCAAAACGTTTGCAATATAAAAGAATATGGTGAGAAAAAAATAATTATAAAGTAAGACTGTGTCTATTGATCGGGTAGCAGTGCCATGTAGAAACTACGGTTATTTACTGGGATACCGTCTTTAAGGAATGTTCATTTTTATTCATTAGAGAGACCTTACCGTATTACTGTTATTAGGATCGTGCTTCTGTTCTCCAATAAAATACAATAACAAATAGAGTACTGTAGGTAATCTAACGGTATGAAAGTTATTAAATTAACAACAGACTGCACATAAAGTGACTCTTTACTTTAATAAATTTTTATTAAAATGTTAGTAGAGACCACGTTTTGTCAGTAAACCCCCTGAAATTCAAAGATGGAGGACCATTGAATTAAACATGGTACAAGAAGTAACATTTAGGAATTACCCTTGTCGTCAAGTTGACATAGAATAGGCACTGGCACAGAAGACTAAAAAGACACACATCCTTGCGATATCGCAAGGCTATAGGAGAGACCTGGAAATGGTAACCTAAGGTCGTCATCTTTGGATATACACTGCTATCATAACAAAAAGACCGATGATTCGCTTAGTTGCTGGACTTGACCGAGGGGTGGCCTTAGCAACTATGATATTCTTTAAATCCGCTAGTAAGCAACGAAACTTAAAATACCTCTCTCATGAAAGGACGTGTCGACAACATTCCTAGCAAGTTTGTCTTTGACAGATCCTACACCAGTCACGAAAGTTGCAACAATCATTTTGAAACTGACTGTTAGAACGTTTAAGTTCTAAGACATTCATATATAAAAACACACATTTACAATCTTTTATCCTAAATAATTAACGAACGGTATATTACGATAGATCCTTAATGTTAAAATCTGAGATCATTGACGACACTTTACGAATCTCACTAAATTTAGGAAACCTTTTATACTCCCATGCATTGTTTGCTTCGAATTATTTCAGGTCTTTTGGCAAAATCCGTGGTTAATGCAACTTATTTTGTTTAGTCTGATCGGTGGTAGTGTTTTATAGCAAGGGGGCATGTTTTGAGACTCTTCGGGGAAACAAAATGCCTTTTTGAATGTCTATCGTGTGTCTCTGTCATCGAGAGCAACTGATGGAATCATCACTGGTTAGTGTGTAATCGCAGCATAAATATTTTTATATACAATCATACTGCCTTATATTTTAACACTTTAGTTATTGTTTTAAGGTTAAAATTCCTTTATACCTTCATTTACAGATTTAATTTATGAATACAAAATTTTCCAACTTTTCAACCTGCAAGTAATATCACTTTATTTGACACATTATTTTTATAATATATTATATTTATTATTGTACCTCATATTTGAGGATTTTAATATTACCTTTTATTGTTCCTCTGTTAAACTTTATTTAATACTACTGTGATATTTATTTACAATTTAAAAAATATTTTCATGCATTAGAATTTCTCTGTTTTATTAAATCTCTCCCTGAGATATAAAAAAGGCATTAGGAGGCTGCAGTAAAAATTATCTTTAAAAAAAATCGTCTTAGTTTAGTGTGCATCTTTTCTTTTTTTTTCTGCTCATCCTCTTTGGCCACTCTAGGCCTGGAGCCCACAAAGGTGTTTAAATTATTTGAACTCACGCCCTAAGGCCTCTAAAATAAAATTCTGAGCGACCAATACAAACCATATTTATAACTGAACTTAATCAAATAACATCGAAAAGAAAAATAAAAACAAAAGGAAGTTATAAAGTATAGATTTCTCATTTTGTAACATAAAATTAGAATTACGTATCTAATTTGAATAACATCAGTGGCGCCTCCTCTTTGAGGAAGTGTGGCCGCGCGCCTTTCTTGAAAAGTGTTAACGTAACACGCAATTTCAATTCTTATACATTACTGATATTAACAGCTCCTCTCTCTAATTAACCGACCTCGTTGAGTCGAAAGAATATTTGAACATATTATTCGGGCGCCCCAACCCAGTGGCAACATTGAGAACAATATAGGCTGACAATGTTATTTTAGTTTTTAATTTATTTTTCTTGAGTAAGTAGGGCATGACGACCGGGTAGGAATTCGGTTTTGGGTGTTGGAAGTTCGTTTGCAAACTACCTGGTCGATAAATTGTTACTTTTCGATTGATTGTCTTATTTTATTGTTATAGTTTCCCAAAATTATTTAATCCGTATTTCAGACAAATTAAAATTGAACAAGTTTACTTCGCAATCATAGCGGGTGTTGAGCTTATGGTCTTCGTGGCTCAGTAGTCAGAGCGCGCTTGCTAGGCTGCGAGAGGTCCTGGGTTCGAGTCCCAGCGAAGACGAGTTAACTTTTTCAATTTTATTTGTCTGAAATGCCGATTAAATAATGTTGGATAATTATATCTGGTCGATATTGATAGGTATTGTAAATAATTTGGGATTGTTTTCCCATCGAGTGAGGTGTAATAGATTTAAGAGACAATAGCAATTCTTGCGTAATTAAATATCTACTGTTTTTCATTATCATGTAAACTAGTATGGGCTTTGCAGGAATTAAAACTGAAAAGACTGTAAGGACAAATAAAAATATTTAAAGAATTTTCTTTGTTTCCTTTTAAACACTGTCTTTTAAAAGGTAAACTGTAAAGAGTAACCTGCGATTTTAAAATAGATCTAAATAAAAAAAGCAATATATTACTATTTAATTTTACTTATGTTTTCTTAGTTTAGTTTTTACTACTTTCTGTTCTTTAAAGAGCAGCACTGTATCAATCGTCGACAAAAAATCGAGACAAAAACCAAGATATTCTCACATTAATTGATCTTTAAGCAGTGAGCAACTCCAAACTCAACCCTCACGAACCGCCACTGGTTAACATGTACTAAGAATAAAGAAGAATGGCGTTTCTGTTTATTTTAGATTTGAGATGTCAAAGTGGCAAATAAAAGGCAAAAATTTATGTCAACTAATTCGTGAAAAGTAATTCACCCACTTGGATTAGAAATTGCTAAAATTAGTAATTAGTTTAGAAATTGCTAAAATTAGTAATTAGTTTAGAAATTTGTAGCTGAGAAATTATGCGTTTTACTCAACTGGAGTATCGTTTAAACTATGTACTAAACTATTGTTATGACGTCCATAACGATCATAAAATATTTACAATGATTTAACAAGAGAAAATATTTGCATTTTACATTCCGTGCTTATAATGCCAAAACTGAAGCCAATTTATTAAACTATGCACTTTTGATATATGAATGAGAACGGATAGTTTTCACGTTATTAATATACCGATATTTGAAATGTTCCACATTTCTGCAAACCAAGAGAAATAAATATATGTATATCAACGAACCTAGGTAATTAACTTGATTATGCATAGCAAGCAACAACACAGAAGTATTTGCATCATTTTGCGATTAACAAGCGTATTTACTAGTGATATCGTATAAGACATAAGAAATCGATGACGCAACGAAAAATTGCGAATAAATACAATACAATAATTCAGAAAAATTTTAATTTAAACAGCTAACTTGCACCAAAACTACAAACACAGAATTTATAAATGCAGTCAAGACTACAATATTTTCTGAAATTTGTGCTTAAAATGAAATGTATATGATTTATATTTAATAACAAAAAGTGTCATACACTATACGTTGGATAAAAGCACAAAAACAAACAATAAAATTTAAAAATAAGAAACTCAACAAAACAAATTACAACGCTATTCATTACTTATAAGTAAAATATCTGACGCAAATTCTAGCATACTGTTAAGAAGTAAAAGAAGTTATTGACAAAAGTCACTGGGTTGATAATAAGTCGATTGTATCTATTATTCAAGAAGCCTTGAAGGCATTTTTCAGGCAGTAAATACATTTTTTTCAATACGAATTCCTGTATATTGCAAGACCATATTCTACCATAATCCTAAAATCCTACACATACCTACAATACAATACCTTTGCACGTAATTAAAGAATATTATAAAATATCCAGGGGTCTCATTAAAAAAAAATCTGTATTTGATCCACACGTACGATATTTCAGAAACCTTATATAATGAGCATTAACAGAGAAAAAAAATGAAATGAAACTACCAATAACTTTTTTCCTAAGTTAAACAGCTTTCTCGACTAGTCATGAATGGTACAGGCCGCAAGGGGGCGCAGTTGCTAGGGTGAACAATAAATTCCAAAAATTCTACAAAAACAGAACCAGATATATTTTTTTTACCTCAATGTAATGATGATTCTGAAATGATTGCCATATCACCATTAACAAATTAGCCCCTTATCCGAATTGAATGAGCTTAGGCTCATTTACAAGGGAATTTTAAGCTGTTTTAGGGTTCGGATCGAGTGACATTCTAGTTTTTCACAAATTGTTTAGATGGTGCTGTTTGTAACAATTACAGTTTTTTTCAGTTTTCATAATATTTTTAAATGGAAGTTTATACTTCTCAAACGTTGGTTCTAAAAACCAATAAAACACCAAAGTTTTGGCGAAAACGACATATTGATATCTTTATTTGTTTTTAAGCTTACCAAATAAGTGAATTAATATGTATTTTTCCGTTGAAATGATTAATAACGAAGACATCGGAGTGAAATTAAAATCTCTAGAGGCGTCTTGCGGGCGTTAGGGAGGGTGGGCAAGGCACAAGAAAAAACTAAAAAAAAAAAAAAAACAGTAATTTTGGTATAGATGCCGGTTCTGCTTGTTGGTAATTGTGTTTCGTAAATTGCCAACTCAACCAAAATTTAGCCAACTGCTGCATACATTGGAGGAGCATAGCCCCCTGACCCCCCTCTTAGTGAAGCCAAATCACATGATATCTGCGATGTGACAGATCGATGTGAGCCTCTGAGAGAAACCCCATTAGTCTAGCAAACGTGCCAAAAAATGCATCGAATTTTCAAGGTCTTTTCGACGTAGAAAAATTAACTCTAAAATATGTTGTTAAGATCATCGGAAAGTCTATAGTTTTTAAATAAACAAAAACTTTTTTGAGACAGAAAAATAAAATATTAAAAAAACTGACTTTCCAATATCTACGTCAAAATATAAGAAAGGACTTTGAAAACAATATTATGTTTAAATACTGGACAGAATATTATTTACAGTTTTATTAAATTATTTAACTAACAATATTGATCGTTACTTTTGGCTTTCCTTCGTTTATACTTTATCTAGGCTTAGAGCTGGTCCAAACTTTGTCAGAACCCAAAGTTTGGAAAGTGTTCAGAGGACAACGAGCTAAAGCAACATAAAACTAACACGAACGCAAGTAAACAATAAAAATAGCACTTTGTAGGTAACTAGATAATAAAGAAAACTAAAAATTCCAATCGTCAAAATGTTTTCCGTTATTTAGGAAGCATAGACTAAGCCTTCAGAAGGTCAGCGAAATATCAGTTTCAATTTCGTCCTTTGATAACCTTTTTATGGCAATTTATTCATTAAACGATTTAGCACAACTGATAGAAGACGTAACGATCGCTACTAGAATGAATATGTGTTATCAGCATGATGATTGTCCCGCCCATTTAAATAAAAACAGAAATATCTCGACCAGAATCGCTAGATTAAATTTCCTTGGTCGCTTAGGTTTCAAGATTTAACTTGTTTGGACTTTGATTTACTACGGTGACCAAAAGTTTGATTTATAAAAACAGATTAACGACCCGTGAAAACATCACTGAGAGGATCAGAATTGTCGTAAACAGCATATCAAAAGAAGAATTGAAACTGCTGTTTCAAATTCTCTCTGAAGGCTAAATCGATGCACAGTTACCTACAAAGTGCTGTTTTTGCTGTTGATTTGGCTCGTTTTCCTCTAAACACGCTCCAAACTTCGGCTCTGACAGAGTTTGGACCAGCTCTAATTCTATCCGGATAAAGTGTGAAGGGAGGGAAGACGAAAGTAACAAATAATATTACATGATTGCTAATTAGAAATAATTTAATTAAGCTCTAAATAATAATCTGCCCAATATTCAAATAATATTGTTTCCATATCCCGTTCGAACAAAGGTAATTCTTGTTTAATAATACCATTTTTACAAAGATACGAAGTAAGTTTTTCCAACGACTACTTACGAAACTGACAAAAAACACTATTAACTGGGTTAGAATGTTCCACATATAAGAAACGTATTGAAAAAAAATTCAACACGTGTGTTAAAAAATGCTTCTCTTTACGACAATCTTGTGTCAATGTCACAGTTGACGTAACGGGTGACAACACTAGTGATGAAATATACAAAATATAAAATATAATAATTCTACTGACAATTTTGAGTGATCGTAGGAAAAATACTGTACATTAATCGTGCCAAAGTTATCGTTTTCAAACTCGAAGGATTTCCGCACTATACTAACGCCTCGTTTGAAAACTACTACTTTCAACACTTGTTATGCAATATACTATTTCGTTAATATTATGGGGAAATTAGCGTTTTTTTATCTTTTATTTTGTCTGTTTCAAAAAAGTTTGTTTTTGTTTATTGAAAAACAGCAAACGAAATAATTTTTAATCGGGTTTTTTTTATTACAAATTTTCTTAATACAAAAAACATGTTCTTTTTTTTTCTATGTCTTGTTTTAACGATCCAATATGATAATTCTTCGCTGTGTTTTTTGATTTAGGGTAGAGATCCAAAAAGAAAAGTCAAATATTCAAAAAAGTCTACGTTTCGCAATTTATTAATACATCTTCAGGACACTAATAGAGATACATAAACGATATAGCTCTACAAGACATCAATTT
>JAUTXW010001653.1:112500-352372 GCA_030620095.1 Kuschelorhynchus macadamiae | reverse complement strand
AAATGTCATATACTGCACTAAAATACGCAAGGCGCAGTTGGCACAAAAGAAAGAAAAATATTTTGGCTCTTCCGCAACGTACAAAATACATAAATATACATTAAATAAAAAATACTTTAAGAGATTGGGTATTTCAACATGTGGATATGCCTACGGCAGTTTAAGGCGAGATACCAACAAAAATAGACGAAGTCCACATTATCTAGTCCTCCTAAACTATAGGGACTACTATTTTCAATTAACCTTTTCGCACGGGTTGAGACGCGGGATCACCATAATTCAGGCGGGATTCCCTTAGTCCGTGCCGGCTACATGCCTATTTATATTTCAAAGAAATAAAGGTTCATTGTTTACTGGACTTCAAGAGAGCGCGTCATTATTCGTTTTGTTTTTTTTTTATTAAATATGAAACACTACAGATACTGATCCAGAATTGTTAATTCATTCGAGAAAGGCCGGTTCTATGACACAAGGCCCTAGAACGTGTACACCTATTCCTCCCTGGTTCGCATAACTACGAGGATATAGAAGACCAATTCGATCAAGATCCATGATTAAACACTACTAACCTCAAAATGATTTAAAAAATAATGTGAGCGAAAATAATCGTCGACCATGTGCGGACTGAGAGGGTAAGCGGATGCGAGTCACCCCGCCCAAGTTAGCGGGTGCACCCGGTTCCTTCCAAAGGAGCCTAAGGTTTGGGGGTTAAAACCCCCATAGAGCCACTGTTACTTAACCCAAAATAATTGAAATAGTATAAAATAAGAACGTTTTTTTTCGGGATCGGCGGTTACTGCCCCAGAATTAGTTTTACTTATAACGAAAATCAAGTAATGACTTTTTTTTGGCTGTCCTTTTTTATGCCCAAACAAAAACGTCAACTTTTGTGTCGAAATTTTTCGCTCCTAGAGTCAAGGTCTATATATGCTACTGGGGACAAGAACGATTGCAGTGCGAGAACAAATTCTGCTAATAGCAAAAGAGCTTCTTCTTAGTCTAACGAAGATAAATAATAATCCCCTTGATTATTTATTTTCAGAAATTACGTAATCTACAAGTACAATTCTTTCTCTGCATATTCCTGGGGAAAACGATATATACATATTAAAGAAAATGTATTTTTTTATCGGCAAATAAATAAACACCTCTCGAACATGCCTTTTTATCTTCCCAATCAAAGTTTTATATGATTTGCATAACAGAATAATAAAAAACTAAAAATTCCGGTGCACGATTTTTAGGCAAAAAGTTGCGTAGTGGTGGAAACCGCACATCCTCTTACCGTTTCAGAGTTACTGTTTTTCGAAAATATTTTTAACCTGTAATTTTTTTCCTATTGATTTTTTTTTTGTTTCTGTAAAAAACATTTTCAAAGCAACTACACCTCGGCGGATTTGTACGTGCCTTTGACATCCAAAATGCAATTATTACATTTGCGCCGGAGGGTTTTCTCTCCCGATGCTCGCTGTTTCTCCCAGGGGGAATAGTGGATTTTTTCCATTTTTCTCTGTTTGCTGCACGTTTTGGTCAACGCTTGCTCCCTTTTTAAAAGGTTGCGTCGGAAGAGAGATATAAAACACACTATCCCTAACAGGGAGGATTTTCAAGAAGGGCACTACAGTTAGTTAAACCTTTATTAAATTTATCTCTATTTCAAAGAGAACTTGGACAAGTGTGCTATGTTTTCGAAGAGATTATCGTTGCATGTAGATGGACTGTTTATTTTATATTTCCTTTGGATTTTATCAGATTTGAACTTCGATGTACGACATTACTTTTTGCCTATCTCCTCTAGATATCGTTCCCTTTAAAAGTGTCCAATTTGGCCCACCCTGTACAAGAAACAGCAGATTCACTTTCGTAATACGTTAGGAAAATAAAAAAAAAACGCAGTTATTTTAGGAAGCTAGCGAATATACCTTTAAAAATACCAGAATATGAAATCAATTAATTATTATTTAAATAATATTTTTGTCAAAACCTGAAGGTAAAATTCAATACCCCCAAGTATAGAGAACATATTCCGCATTACAAACCTGCTATTTTAAAAACGTCTAATACGAATATAAAAAAATAATTGCATATATGTATTTCTTATATAAATATTATAAGTGTTGTACAATATATATATATATATATATATATATATATATATATATATATTATATGCCTTTTCCCTAGATAGAGGTATATTTTCTTTAAGAAGACTGGTAGTGTGGAATGGCATGTAGTATTTAAATATTGCTCTGAAGCTCGTGGGTAAAGAAATGTCATTTAAATTCGTTGCTTGTCTCCAATATACTTAACCCTCTGTAATTTTTACTCGCACACTATCTTAAAATATATACCTGTATGTAAAATAAAACCCAGTACTTTACGATTTCCTATCATAAATTTGCCTCTTTTCTATAATAATTTAGTTTAATGTACTTTGGGCGACTGTTAAAACTGAAGCTTCTTATTCACCATTTTGTTCAAAATTGTTACAATAAAATTACCTAAAGCCTATTAAATGTATACTAAAATAGTTGGTAATTTTTAGCATGATGTTCAATACAAAATCATAAGAATTGCAGCATAAAAAAATTAATTGTCAGTTAGGAAAGAAAAATAATTAAAAGAGGAATATGTAAAAAGTACAAAAGGCTTTCCTCATTTTTGTACTATTGTATTCGTATATACTATCGTGCGTTTACTTTATTGTACAATAGCCCTAATTCTGATAATACGGCCAATTTGGAGCTAAAATTGAGAAATAAATTCCGCCCCTGCACAAATGTAGCCTGCTTCTCCCAACCCAGAAGAAATTACTAAAATTGGAGCTATAAATTTTGTCAACGTGCCATTTTATCGGCAAAGTTTTCACGTAAAATATATTGTAGTAGTGCCATTTTCTTAAAGCCATTCGTTTGAAGGAAATGCTTTACTGACAAGTTGGAGGAATATGAGATTTGTTTCAATGCGTAGATGTGAATATGTTACATAAGCTTCCATTGTCTTTTTAAATGAGGCTCAAGGAAAAGTTTAGCAAATAATGGTCCACGCTATTGCGTTGAAGCTATATAAGTTATATTTTCTTTGGAATTTGTGTTTTTATGCTCAAAGTCGCTTATAAACTAAATTCCGAAAAGGGTTGAGGTAATGCTGAACTCATCAAAAGCTACTATTAATGTGTAGTTATCGCTATTAAAAATAAATTCAATAAGACACATATGGCTCAAATTTTCGCAACTTGGACGAATATAAATTCCGAAATAAATTCGTATATTGGGTATTTTTCTAATTTACCTTTATTACAGTCTTCAAAGAGTAAAATATGCGGTTCTTGTTATTTATTTCTATTAACCATAGAAGCACGAGTTCCATTTAAACCGACGTTCTTGAGCTGGCTTCAAATTAAGTCAATTTAAGCCAACACTACAATACCTATATTGCTAGAATAAGTTAAGCAAAACTGCTTGAATTTGCCATTTTAGAGGGCTGGAAGCTAAGAACCAACTAATTTTTTATGATAAAATAGACGTTTTCAATTTTTAATGTAGTGGCGAGTAGTGACAGATCCGGGATTTTCTTCAGAGGGATAACACACTTTTAATTCACGAAACATATAAATTAAAGGCTAATATTATATGGTTAGGTCAAAACCAGATATAACCAAGAAAAAGTTTAACTTATTTTCTATTCAGTAGCAGGGGAGGAGCTTTAGTACATCCAGCTTATTATTAAAAAAAGAATGTAGCCCCTGATTAATAAAACAGATGCACAGTATTTGTGAAACAGCCTTTTTTACATGTCCACATTCTTTGTAGGGGATCGCAAATAAATAATGTAAAAAAGGTAACAAACGAATCAAGCAGCAATACCATAACTTAAAATAATGAAACTTATGCAAAATAAACTGCTCATAAATGGTTTCACAAATGCCAAATGCTGACGTTAAGACATTTTTTTTTAAATTAGAACAATGAATTATGTGCTACACTATTTAAAACATTAGGCACTAGAAAGCAATACAGATTTATACAGCTGTTTCTTTCTGTAATGATATACTTATATTGAAAAAATAAACGATAATTAAAAATTCAAGAAATATATGTAATGGAAGGCTTTGCAAAAATTAATAAAGGAAATGGCAAAGCTGCTTTTTTTCGAGTAGAGCTCCAATTAATTAAGGTGTCGTTTTCTCCTCGACTTCGTTTCCTTCTCCTGCCATGCCGGCACAGCACGCTACGTAATTTTAGAAACATCCGGCTTAAATTCGATCACCTTCTTCACCATTGTATAATTTCAAGATGGCAGCCATGTTCATTAACCGGGTGTTCACTGTTTTCATAGAGGTGTGCACGTGGATTGTATACGTGGGAGTGATGAAGGCATGTAACGTAACATATTCGCATTTGTCTTTCAATACCATCAATAGAACAGCATATAAAATTAACACAAGGCCAATCAATATTTGATTCAGGCTGTAATACTCAGAAGTCACAAGTGAATCTAAAATATATTATGCAAGTAGAAAATATGTAAGATTTTATGGCAATATTTTCCAATAAAACATCTAATATTTTGTATCACCAGGGAGGACGCCTAGAAGGGAGCATATTGGGGGGGGGGTGTAAGTAAGAAAACTGAGAACTAAGAAATATGATACTAGGTAGCTTGGTAGCTACCTAGCATCATTCTAGACCTTCGACTTTGAACAGAATTATTTTAATTTAATTTTTTTAAAAATGTATTGAAAAATAAAATAATTCCAATAGATAATAAGATTTTGCCAATAGAATAAAATATTAGGGGGGACACTCCCCCTATACATCCGTCCCTGTCTGCCACCATCATCAAGTTTATTTAACTTTATTTTCTTTTTGATGCGTAATTTCCTATTGACCTATTGATAGTTAGCACAGATAAAAATAGTTACATTTGTCTGTGTATTTAGTAACTGATTATCTTGCAGATATACTGAATGTATCTATATTATAAAATGATATAATGACGAAAAAGGATATTTAATAATTAAAAAACTTTTTAAGTGTAGTATTTTATGCAGACCCGAAAGCTTAGAAAATAAATATGCATCAATTAACAGATCTAAGTTGAAGAAGGAATATTAGGCATTTATTAGCAATAAATACTAATACAGAACAAAGACTTCTTAATAATTGTAAAATATGTACCCTCTACTCTGCAAAATAAGTGCTTGGTTCAACATAATTAAGACACAGGCATGCTGGCTATGTCACAGATGATCCTCCAATACCGACACTATAAAAATAATAATCAAATCAATAAAATCATATATTCCTTTAGCCTAGTGTATTTCAACAGGACATCGCGACAATTGTCACAATTTTCATAGCAGGCGCCTAGGTGTCCTTTTCCGAGTTCAATGGTACTTTTCATCTAACTGATGTACAGGGCTTTCGGTTATATTTTGAACGGGGTCTACACGCTTTATTTTTAGAGATAGAAAAAAATGTTAAAATCGAAAGTTGTGGGGTTCTATCTGAACTGCCATAATTTGCTAAAAAGATAAACAAATGACAGTTGCAAATTAAAAAATTGAGCATCGACTTCGTTATTATAAATGAGACACCCTACATATTTTTAATTCGTTGGAAAGAACATTTTTTTCTGATTTCAAAAATATATACTAGTTTTGAACACCTGATTTACTTAATTTCTTCATTATAGGGTATTCTGACAAAGAAAAACCAATTATTTTACTGCATAGACATAATTTAATTTAATTTTAATTTATTTAATAATAAATAACAATAATAAAATGTTTAAAAATCATTTCTAAATGTTTATAATTTAACACATATTTACTGTTTATTTTGTCCGGGACGTACTTACAAATATTTATATAATATAAATTTAAAATATACTTTTAATATAAACTTACTTTAAATTTAATAATAATTAAAAATTACCTTCAAAATATAACAATATTTGCATATCTCAGTCTTTCTGTTTTCAAAATTTTTCACATTATAATAGATAGCAGATGTTGATGGAGCAACTAAATTAGGACACGCCATTCCATATTTGTTTCCTATTTCACGGTAATTATTTACCCGAAAGTATATTTTCAAAATATTTGCTTTTCCTTCGTCAGAAAACAATTGAAATCAAAGGCGCCTATGTTAAATTTACTATGACCCAGAAAACTTGATTTTTCCAGGTTTTAGATCAAATTTACGCGATAACCGTTAGTCTGAACATAGACAAAATATATATTTTTGAAATCAGAAAAAATGTTCTTTCCAACGATTTAAAAATATACAGGGTGTCTCATTTAAAATAACAAAGTCGATACACAATTTTTTAATTTGCAATTGTCAAATGTTAATCTTTTTAGCAAATTCTGGCGGTTCACATAGAACCCAACAACTTTCGAATTTAACATTTTTTTCTATCTCTAAAAATAAAGCGTGTAGCCCCCGTTCAAAATACAACCGAAAACCCTGTATACTTTATCCGTTTAATTGTATATACCTTAATTTGTAAATTTTTAAATCCTATAACAAAAAAGTCTGCCATTGTTCACTTAATCTATCAACTGAGTTGCCTACTTCGCTTAGAATACAAAGCATCCCAAGAAATTAATCTGAATCTTAATAAAGACGTAGCCAATCTTAAAGCTCAATTCAGAGAGATTTAACCTTTTATTTCATATTTATAAAATTTCATTTATGTCTACTGCGTGAGATAATCTTAGCGATAATAGATGAAGTAAACATAAAAGAAAACCGTCGATTTCGCTTAGGCAACCCAAGAATACTTATTGTGTTTTGTTATCTATGTTTAACAAAAATGTACGTTGACAAAACTCTCCTTATCCTAGATGACGTAGAATTTTTGGCAATCGCCGCTTACTCTACTATCTCAGATAAGTGAAGTGTAACTTTCATCAAGGACTCTTCACTTACTATGTCAAATAAAATGTTTTGTCTGTGTAAAGTTATCAAAACAAACGATCGGATATTTGATTTGCTCCAGCAACAATACCAGATATATAGGTTGATTTAAGATTAACCTAAACCTTAAAGAAATATATTTTTCTAATAAAAGTAGAAACGAAAGTTGCTATAAATATAGGTCCGCACACGCACACTTAGTTTTAAAGATGCAAAACTCAGGCAAAAAAGTGTTTTTTTTTTCATTAAAAAATAGTTAACTGCTTTATATAAGTAAGTAAATTTAAGTAGTGCTACGACAGGACTATACATTAATAATTTTAGTCTACGCTAAAAATCTTATTGACTTGAGCCAGCCTAGAAAAGGGCTAAATTACGGGGGAAGTCAGATTTAATATCAGAGACGTTTCAACCCTTAAAAATATGACATTTCGAAAAATTCTTTTTGAGATATACTATTGTTTTTCGTGAAAAAGGTACTATACAGCAGACATTTGGTTTCTGAAAAGTCTCGATTTTGTTAAGAATTTAATAGTAAATGCGCTTGTAACTCTATTATTAAATTTCAAAATACCTCGACAACGGTTGCTATAGGTTAAACTAAAAGTATCTATTTTACGTAAGAATAGCAGTAAATTTTAAAAATTGCTTAGAGAAATAATAATTTTAAGAGTAAAAAATTTTTTGGTATATTAAATTATCCGACTTTCTAGGCTTCTGCAGGCATAATTTTAACCTAGAATATGATATATTACTGTTCTCTAGCACTACCTAATTTTATTCAATTAATATTAAAGGGTTATTTTTATATGCAAAAAACCTTTATTGGTAAGTCATTTTTTAGAGCCGTATTTATGAAAGCAAGCGTTTGTAAAAACTTATCTTCTTATTTTTATAAGGGCCAGTATTTTCATTCCCAAAGACCTTTATTCTTCGAATATTTACCGTAGAAACGATTGTTAAGGCAATTGTAGCCATGGAAAATATCCACCGAATAAAGTTACAGGGAGGTGAAAATATCAGCCCTTAGGAACATATGTTCCTTTAAGGTCTATTTTAAACCTTCCTGTATAAATGAGTACTCATTAAAAATTGATAAACGAATAAAATTTTTCCACGCAGTTTGAGAAAAAATATTCACAATTCTCGAATTCTGTAAGTGACAAAGAAAGTCATCAAACTACAGAAAACAGTAAAAAATAGGTAAAGGGTTTAATTCCGTCCAGTGGGTTTTAGTCTGTAGCTCTAATGAGCTACCTTCCCATACCACAGAGTAAAGGAGTAAAGTACGTAAGAAAACTGGTATAAAAAGGGAAAAATCGGTAAATTCGCCTTTCTCTTGGGATTAGTAGTTTTTAGCTATGCCGCGAACAGCACGGAATTATTTAATAGGCCGCCATTTTGTTCCACCCTATTATCTATCTATATGACACTTGATTTTTGGCCCAAATTAAAAATCCATTGAATAAGTAGATTTTTACACTGATTTAATAGACTGCCATTTTGCTCCATCATGTTGAATTCGTACCAAGGAGGCTTTATTTGAATCTCAGGCAAAATATTTCACTCTTGATATTTATATGACTGTGAACTTCATAATTGGCACAACTTATATTCACGCCACTCTTGACACTTCAGTCGAGGAAACCATGACAATACCGTCGTCGCATGCGAAGGGTTATTTACGCTGATTCTTTAAATATTTTATTGTCGGCCATCTTGAGTTAGTAGCAAAATGTTACCAATTAATTTTTATATCACACTTAATTCTTGTGCAAAATTTGAAATTATTCGATACGTAATTTTTTCAAACTTTTTTTATGCCGCGAACAGCACGGAATTAAGAAAACATGAATTATAGCGCAATAAAAATTAGTATGCCGCAATGGTCTAACGGCTGGAAGACTGATTTAGAGAATGGTAAAAAGTTAACAAGAGCCTACAATTAAAGTGGTTTAGTATAAATAACAAGCAGGATAAAAACAAAAAGAAAAAACGTGAAATGCAGGACGTCCTGAAAATTCAGGTCAGTCAATAATCCTAAACTTGACTGAACTGCCAAAATGATTGTATTTTAGATGTTTTGAAAAGAAAAGGGCCAGGACAAAAAATAAACATTTCAACTACAATCAGTTAGCGACTCACATTTGAAACCATTGTCACATATCATTTAAGGAGAAGGACAAAAAGAATTTCCAGCTTTAGTTTCTAGTTCATTTTATAAATTTAAATTTGAATAGAAAAGCGTCCGCACCCATGGTAAAGAATCTTTCTTTGGATTAAAAAAAAAATGAATTGGGTATGTAATTCTTAATAAATAATGTACATGATGAGAAAACTTATGAGAAATGTAGTCGAATCAATAATCAATATAACTGAAGAATTATCCAGAATTGGTAATTTAGTAACCAAAACCGTATTTCAGACCGTATATAAGAGGATCATAGTCCAATTAATAAACAGGGGATAGTTTTATAAAGTTACTAATTTCAAGTTTTTTTTATTTTAAAATTATATAATTATTATAATATACCAAGCACAAAATATTCATATAGCTTTTATGCTATATATTTGGGCTACTAATTTAGACTAAATTACTGAAAAAAAACTTTAGCCGTTGTTCTATTTTCTTTTAAATAATTTGCTTAAAAACTTTATGGAACTTAATTACTATATTCACCATAAAAATTAAATTTTTGTTTAAAAATTGTATAATTAATTAAAACCAATATTTAGATAATTTATTTAAATTTAAAAAAGCAAAATGTAATATTTCTAAAAAAAAACATATTTTGAGCAAATTTCGGTCAAACAGAATCGAAATTTCCCCATGAACAAAAATCGCAGATGTTCTTTCTCTTAAAATAAGTTCGTTCCATTACCCACATTTTCAGAAAGCTCTTTGTATTATACGCACCATCCGTACATTTGCCTAATAACAATCTACTAAACACCAGAAAACCATTATAACCATTACTAGGGACTAAATTATTTCAAAGTTCAAAACTTGGTGTAAACCTAGATGGGTATCTCCCTCCGGCAGGTAGTGGAACCCTTGTAAAATACAATTAAAAACTCTTTTAGGTGGCCGTCTCACCAATACCGGTTTTCTTAGTTGAAATAGGTTTACAGTACCACTATAAATTGTAGTTTGGGAAATTACCTATATTTTATTTTATAATTATGGATTAATAGCGCAATTAATCACAGGTTTAAATTTAAAAATGTCGAAGACAGCTCTATATAATTTTGTGCTATACTCAAATTTTATGCGGTATATTTATTTTAGGTTCTAACTCTTTTCTAATATATTCTAATTTTCTTTCGACATACCATGAAAAATAGTAGGGGCGATGGCCTGGAAAATTCGAGGGGCGGATAACTCCCGCAAGTCTGTGTACAAGTTAGCGAAAGTATTTAGAAGAATGACTTATAGGTCCATATAAGTCGGCTAAAGTCCTTCAGATGACTAAAAAGGCACTTAAAATTCCTCAAAAGACTAAAAGTCAACCAAAAGACTTAAAAGTCACTTTAAAATTCGCTTAAAGTCCACGAAAAGACTTCAAAGTTGCTCTATCTCACACTAAAGACTTTTAATTCATTTGTAAAGCACTTAAAAGATTTATAATTCATTCAGAAGTCACTTATAATTCACAAAGACTTGTCAGTCTGTGTACAAATTTTTTGGAGTTATCCGCCCCTCGGGAAAATTATTATTTTTCAAAATTTATATTAAATTTACTTTTTGTCTTCGTTCCACCAATACAAAGTTTGTAGTGTAAATATAACCTTAGTAGAAAACGTTTCTTTAATAACTCAACAATTTTTTTAAAAATATCAACCTCAAAATGATTAGCCAGCAGAATTACCCAAATTCAATTCGACGAGATCGGATTCCGAATTTAATTATATTTGATCATAAACCCAATTCCTAAAAATGGGTTTGTGCTACCTTCACAATATTTGAACTGAAATTTTATAGAAACAACAACAAAACCTTGAATTTATAAGAAGGTTTTATATAGAGTGATAATTATGATATTCCCTTTTCACTACTTTTCAGTCAACTAGTAGGTACGTATATCTCACACAGACTCACACTAAGCAGTATTTTTCTTTTGATTTTTAATAATTTACTTATGTTTTTAATTAATTTATTATACTTTTAAACATTAATTACATATATTAAAATTACTTTAGGAGTTAAGGAAATAGCCTTCCTTTATCAGGTAAGAACCCTAAAAACAGAATTACTCTGAATTGAGCTTGTAGACCCCGTTTAAATTTAAAATATATCTATCTTATAGGGTTTTATCTTTAAACATTTATTATAAAGTTTATATAAAAATAAGTATCGCCTTTTAAACCGAAAAAAAAAACCGTAGAACGTTTTTTATATTTAAATTGGCACTCCTGTCGAATATTTAGGGAACGCCTATAAACCTTATAGTCATCTACACACACCATGCAAAGTAAGAAAAAACCTTACATTCTGTTCATGGAATATACATCTCCATTAATACACAGAACCTCCTTAGCAACATGTTTAGAAGGTTTTTCTAGTCTTTTTAGCTCCTTTTCTCTTAGCCTGTTATACTCCTTGATGGTCTTGACCTTGATGGGTTTCTTATACTTTAGCCTGAACAGTCCTTTTGGTCGATCCAATCGCATTATCATCACAAATGGTCACTATTGTCCACGTTGTCACTTTCTCTACTTTTATAACGGTTTAGAGCAGGTAGAGAACATTTGTACATTGAATTTTATTATTGTTAGTTTTTGTTTTCTTTTTAGTGGTCGTGAAATTTTCTCATAAAAAAACTTCTAAAACCGTAATAAGAAAGTTGGTAAAATGAGTGTATATTTCGGTGCAATTAGAACTAAACAACCTCGTGTTCTGCTTGAATAGTGAGGACATTGATATTAGCAAACAAAAACACAACTGTTTTTAGGTTGTGAATATTTGATTTGCTATAGTGGTTAAAGTAAATATTATATTTTTTATTATTGTCGGGTCAATATAACTATATATAATTTGGAATTTGTTTTTAAATGGAATTCCATGTCATCATTTTAGAAATTCAGAAATTAAATTGTTACAATTAATACCTAAAGCAGGGACGTCCCTAAACCCGTTTGGTTGGGAGAGAGTGCATGACGAGAAAAACCAAGTTACTAAAAAAAGGACCTGGCTCTTATATTACACTAAGTTTAGAATTTACCCAACTCAAGCACAATTTAGCCATCTGCTTCAAAAAACTTATTAATGTCCCTGAACTAAAGAAAAATGTTTGGAATTTTGGATTTTACATGATAAATATTTTCCATTTTTATCTTTAGTTCGTTCTAAGCTTGCTTCTCGGTTTGTCCACTATCAAATTCACTTTATTTTTACATTACTTAATGTTAAAATGATTTTATTTTATAATTTAAAGAACTATTATAAAGTTACAAATGAAATTAAACGAAATTAAGAAAATCATTCAGGCGATGGAGATAAGTATTTAGCTTCGTACCTCGTTTTGTGCTTATTTTTAAAATTATATAACATTGCCGTTTCTAATCCTCTATGTTCCAGAAAAATACTAGAAAAGTAATTAATTATTTTACTTTTGACATGTACAATTTAATAAAATCTCACAACAAAAGCAACGTACATAGAATAAATGATTCTTTTAATATATAATGTAAGTGATTTGAAGAGATTATTTTGTCTTAAAAGAATTTATTCAAGAGGCAATTCGATGAAGTAACCCATTAAAATATATTAAATTAACCAAATTACCGTTACAGTTATAATTAAGATCAAAAAAATGTAACAAAATTGTTAAACAAAAGCATATTTAGGAAGTATCGTAATTTTAGTATAAGCACATTTTTTTTACCCCGAAATCGAGATTAAAACGAAACAAATATAACATAAAATTAAACTAAGGTTATTTTTTGTTATATTCTTAATAAGAGACGACAAATAACTTCAACAGAAATCTAGAAACCTATCGAAGGTGATTGCCTGGCGAAGTGCATTTAACAAAAATCTCAAGGTAAAGATAAACAAAAGAAAAACGGCTTAAGTTTGCAAAAGCTTAAAGATCCAAGATTTTGAAATATGTGACTATTTTTTGAGAAGTAGGTAATAACAAATAGCGATTTGTCTAGAAATTGAAAAGATGTGCCTTTTTGAAAATAAATTCCTACCTGATAAAAAAGGTTTTTAATAAACTACTTTAAGTTGTTTGGTTTACTATAGTAAATGTACTGTGCTAACATGCGGTTTTTTGTATGTTTGTACCTAAAAGTAATCATTATTATTTTTAAATTTAAAAGTAATCCCTGCACAGTGATCAAATAACATTCACATAACAATTAAAATGGAAGTTATCAATGTTAGCGCCTAACTTTTATATACGCTTTTGCTTGATGTAGATACACAATCTATTTTGATTTGAACATTTTGTTTTACTGCTACAATTGAAATAGTCATCAGAACAGCTTTTTTGACATAATTTTTCTCAAGGCGCTTGACTGTACGGACAACGTAAAAATTGATATGGAATAAAAGTCGAAAAGATTAAAATTGGTTCCGGTGTTAAGAAATGGACATGCTACATGGTTCTAGTTTATTTATTTTTTATACTCTTTTATAATAAACTTTTTTTAGTATTGTTTTTATATTAAACGAATAATTTTGCTACTTCATTGTTTCAGCTTTTGAATTAGCCATAATTAAAATTGTTTTCAGATTGTTTTTAAATACTGGAGTTAATGTAGTTTAAATGAAATTTATTTTGTTTTTGCTAGCAGCAATTTTGCAAGTAGACCATATTCATTTTTAAACCAGTTCTGCTCATAAGTAGTATTAATTAGTAATTAATATCAAGTAAAGAAATTTTCATTACTTGATGTTTCTTTCGACTATTCCTTCTTTCATAAGAGTATTTCGAACAATCCTTTTTTGCATGTTATTAATTAAAATACTAACGTGTTCACCTTAGTACTCTTGATAGAAAGCCAAACGTATTACAACTTTGAGATGGTGTGAATTTCCTTGATATTTGTAAAGAGTTGAATTTTTAACTATTACATTTAGCAAGTTAAAACCAAACTTAAACACATTCAAACTAACTAGATTTGCACCAACTTTCTTTTTTATTGTTTTAGAAGCCGAAAATTCTTGCGATTCACTTTCTCGGACGGGCATGTCGAATTTATTTATGTCATGTCCCGGCATCTAGAATACGAGAATGCATGTTGACCGATAGTCCGAAAACCCTCAACTGAAAGGTACCTAACCTTTCCGAACCCAAAAATGTTAATCTATCTTCCTTTATGGGGTCTATCGGACTAAGAATCATAAATATCTGAGTGACGTTTTGTAAAAATATGGTCGATGGTTGATGTCGGTATACATGGAAAGACCCTTTGTTCGAGACTTAGGCCATATTGAAATGGGAGGGTGGAATGCAAGTTAAGGCGTGCTTTTTAGTCCTCTGTGAGACCCTCATAAAAACCCGATGCGATTGGGCAAGATTAAATAGTTAGTTAGAATAGCCGGACCGATGCTTTTTCGGATATCTAGGAACAATTTGTAAACATTCTTCTGATGTTTTTAATCATTTGTTACATGACTTGAAACGGCGGCATACATTTTCATAAATAAAGCTCTGAATTATGGCGTAATGAAGTTACTCCGCATATTAGAATAGTTCGTGATGCTTTTTAAATGGTTTATATTTTTGGTGGCTAAATGCAGATATACCTATTACTTTTTTGACGATGTTTGAATTCATTTAAAAATAAAAATATGTAGTTAATTTTCACAAATCTGATATTAACAAAATATTAAATAGTATAAATACCAACGCAACTGGGATTGAAGGAATTTCTGCTGAAATACTTAAATAGTGTAGGCCTTATATTGATTAATACTTACACATTTATTAACTCTTGTTGTAAATTATTTCCCTGATCAATGGAAAATATCAATAGGAAAACCTCTATCAAAAACTATCTCTATAAAATCCGAAAAATTTTAATGATTTGGTTGTTATAAACATACTTCCTTCCTTATCAAAATTATTTGGATTCGGATTTAGAAAAAGAATTCGTACTATAGTAGCTCTTACTAACGTAATAGATGAATTTGTTCCGGCTTGTGACAAACAAATGTGTAGTATAGTTCAAAAGCTCTTAGAATATTGATTTATTATGGACTGTTCAAAAGCTTGTTTATACCGTATATGTCCTCTTTTTAAGCTTGTGTCCGCGTATTATATAATGAATTGTTTGTTTCTAAATTGACTATTATTCTTTTTTGGTTTAGAGCTTTATTATGAGATTTCTGGTGTATTTCAAGGTTCAATTTTAATGTCAATATATTGCAGTTTTTATTACGATAATTTCAAAGAAAAGAGTCCAATGTAAATCATGACTTAAACTTTTAAGTGAAAGTCTAAAAAACATCCTTAAAATATCTAGAAAGAACTCGGAAACGAAATTTTGTTGATTGTGAGAAAAATTTGACCTTAAGAAACTTTTTCAAAAAACTTACCTATCTCTGAAAGTGTAATAAATTAATTAGGAATTTAAAAAATATATTTAAGTAAATCTCTTATTTTGCTCAATTTTAACTATTGCGACTTTATAGATTTTGTCTGAACAAAATTCCAAAATGCCTGCGTGCAATTTGCCTATGGTGTAAGAAAATATGAACATAGTTCACCACTATTTAAGGAAATTAACTGGTTACGAAGAGATGCTAGGAGAAATCTTCACATTTGTACTTTTTTAATTAAGATTAATTATTAATGAGCCTGCTTCTCCTTATTCAATTCAACAGAGACTGTTATTTCCTAGTGTTATTCATAATGTTAACATTATAATGGGAAGAAGTAATTCGTCCATAATATCTCGAATAGACCTGGTTTAATAATTGCAGAAAAGAAAAACAATGTCTCAGTCAAATGGTTAAATAGAGCTACGATTACACGTGTTTCGCGCAGGCATCATTAGATCTAAAATGCATTAAGGACCTAGCAGAAACGTATTTAATAAAATAAGAATTTAAAAGCCTACCTACCTTAAAACAACAAAAACATGTTAAATATATAAAACTGGCACATACAACTACATAATTAGACGAACACTATATACAACAAATATATACAAATATTTTAAAACATCAAAAATGTTTGTCCTTGGTAAGGATAGAACTCTAACCTTCCGTTCTCAGAAACCATAGACCATTCGTTTATCGCCATACTAAAATAAAGATGCCAGGTATGGGATTTTTGTTTAGTATCTAACTTAAATGATTAAAAATCAAGTTCGGCTCGAACTTGATAACGTCATTAACGCACAAAAGACTGGGCTTTTTTGGCTCTATCCATCTTTTCTAGTAGGTCTAATTAATACATTTTACATCTGATGATGCCTGTTTATTTGGCGAAACACGTGTAATTGTAGCTTTTTAGCTGTATTAAACTACTTGACTGATACCGAGACATTGTTTTTATTTTTTACATTATTAAAATGGGACCTGGTTTACCCAAATATGTTTAGCAGCAAAATACTATAATACCAATCGAGGGTTGGGATGTACAAAATACTAAAGTGTACTAATTTTTTGCAAATGGTATCTTTTGAGGGGCTGTTTAAAAATGTGAAAAAAGGTTAAAAAGAAAAATGCGGTTTTGTCCATGTCTCTCAAAACATTGCAGATAGATCATTGTTAAGGCGAATCGTTATCTACAAAAAAGTTTATAAGAATTTCTTTCGGAAATGTAGTAATTCTTCGAGATAAATTAATTTAAAATCATAATTGATTTTCCTCTGCCCTCTTTTGATACCAAGAGAAAAATTCTCGAAATTATCAGCAAGCGCGCAAACAAATTTTACAGTAATTCAAGTAAAAATTATTTTTTATTCATAATTCAAAACACTGAAAAGAGACTTTCGTGACAACATAATATAACATAACCTCAAAAAACTTATTTTTATGAGAACTGCAGAAAAAAAAACATAAATTTCATTTTTTTTTTAGGTAATAGCCTGCCCTACATCGCCATTTTTTTGTGAAACGGGCGCGGGCGGCCTAACTGTGTAACCACTCTGCACATTCCGAAACAGAGATACAATTAGTGAAAAAAAAAATCAATTATATTACTCCTTTGACAGCCTCCAAAAGTATCTCCCATGACTGAGCTACAATTAAATTTTTAGATTTGATTAAATCCAAATATAAAAATTGTCTAGTAAATTTGCAAAAATAAAACTGATTTTGCATTGATTGATGTCGATTTTTAAATTGACACTTAAAATATTATAACTTACAGAGCTAGAATAATTATTTTCTATTCAGATACATACAGTTAGGTATGTATTGTCATTTTATTACATGAATGAAAAATTTTTTAGAAACATATTTAAGTAAACTAAATAATTATTTGAGATACCTAGATTGTATTTTAATTAAAAATATATACACATAGTAGATATTTATTTTTCTTCGTTTTTGTTTGCCCGGTATTTATTCCACATGGAGCTTAAAAAATTTTATCAATTAATAATAGAATTGATATAATCAGCCAAAAATAAATACTAACAAAAAGGAATACAATTTACAAAATATTAGCCTAGACCAACCATTTACAAAAAATGTTTTAAAACCCGTCTACAACGACTCCAGAAATGTATCATGCCATTCTTTTTGCATAAAACTTGAAATTAAATCCAAAGAATCTATACACAAACAGTTCAAACAAAATTAAACATTTTTTGAAATTTCTTGATTCAATGACAAATATGTTCTAATGTCAAATATGTGGAGAATAACTATTGATTTTATTTTAGGTAGGTATATTTAAGGAAACGTAGATGAAGAGCTATAGAGCTATGTTTCCAAAAACATATCAATTCAATATGATTTTTTCACATTTTCAAACCGTACCTAATCAAAATCCATCTAATAATTGCGTCAAATCATTAAAAATTAAATTATAAAAAAATCGTTAGTACTCGTATTTATCCCAGTTTATTTAAACATGTTTTGTTTTCACGATATTTTGGATGCTCTCAAATGCTGCATAATTTTCTGTTAAGATATGGTATCTTTCCAGCAATGGACAAAGTATCTAATCTATCTAAACTATCACAGCATGGGTCGCCTAAATTTAAAATTTTATTTTAAGCACAAGCAAATTATATTATAGGGGTACTCTATCACTATTTTTACTTACTTATAACTAACTGAATTTAATAAAAAAGGCCTTTTTATTAACTGCTAACTTTATTAAATGCATTGCTTATGTTAATAAATACTTTGAAATAAAGAGATACAAATTCAGAATTGAAATTCCAAAATATTAATATACTTTTTGCAAGTAGTATGTACCTATATAACCTCGGTTTTATGACCTTAAAATATAATGTGAGAAAAAATATTATTATTTGATTGACATGTGCTGAGCTTTAGAAAATGACATTTTTCCCTTTAAAGCTACATAAAATTTACATACAAACTTGAGCTTGCTTGGAATATATCTATATAAATAAAGAAATAATTATAAAATAAATGTGTGTCGAGGCCGCATAATAAATAGGAAGCCACCACCCTATTGCACAAGGGTTTCAATTTCATTTTCAGCATAACACCCTAAAATTTGCATATTATGCACGAAACAGCTTGCAAAAAGATAGAAATGCATTCACGTCCCAGGATAAAAGTATATCCAATTTGGAAATATTTACAAATTTAAGTCGTATTGTTAGTTCAATAGAGCTTTGGCAGGTACAAAATATGCACCCTTTTACTGAATTGCCATTCCCCGAAGTTAGATCTATTTGCCAATATACTTTCTCGGGACATCTGGCCCACTCCTAGGCATTATGAAAGCTATATATCTCGCACCATCATCGTTGTATTTCGCTTCTATACGGCCCTATACGGAATACTTTCCTCTCGCCCTTCTATGCGTAATTATGGAGGCGCAGCAGCACCGGACTATTTTAACGTTTTTATGTTATTTTTCTTAATATATAAATACAGGGTTGCAATAATGACATATTCGGAAAACGAGTAGATAAATTATTTGAAAACAATGCACGAGTGAATCTGATTTTTTATGATACCTGTTGTAACTTGCGTAACCAGGAGCCCCCGCCCCCCAGAGGTATTAAAAACTTGTACTAAAAATATACTTGATGATACCAACACGACGTCAGAAAATACACAAATACACAACTGCAAGTGTCTCATATGAACAAGGTCACGCCATACTACTTTTACGCAATACAAGAAATGCCGGAAGTAAGCAAGCATATTTTGACAGGCATGAGACACACTCAGTATTGATAACGGTATTGGTTAAGTTTTATATTTCTGTGTTACTGAAGAAGGTAGATAAACTTTTATATTTTTTATTTGTTTTAGTCCTTATATATAGCAAACATTGTTCTATGTATTAATATTTGTTTCTAGGGGTGCAGAACAAATCATTTAGTATTGAAAAAGAAACGGTTAGCTTAATTCGGAATGATGTTTTCGCTGTATCAAATAATTAATGTCGCGAATTTAAATGTAGAAGAACAACATGTAAATGTGCAAACGTGCTTCCTGGACTCAGACTTAGCATGCTCTCAGAAAAGTACTGATCGTGAATCGATTAAAGAAAAACAGCTCTTCAGAGTCTAATTTGGGGTTGTTCGGGTTGATAAAACGCAGGGCAGTTCAATCTCGAGTCTCGAGCCCAAACTTCAGAATATGAAATGATGACACAGAGTATCCCAGTGCAAACTTGTAGTTCAGATCTCCGCAAATATTATTGTTGCAAAATAAATAGTTTACGATAGGTTGTCTAGCACGTACTCAAAGAATGGAACACATGATCATGCGCGGACCAATATTGCACCACACTATTAGCAAATGTTGTTATTACATTAAGATACTTTCTTCACAATAGTAACTACTAATTGAGACCATACCAGAGGTATTATTTGTATTTACATCTTTCAACTCTAAATGATATAAATGAAAACAGAAGTTTTACTTTGTTATCTGTCACTTATTTTATTTTTGCACTAGGCGTGACTGCAGTTTCACACTACTAGTACATTTTCAAACGCAATGATATTTACAATCAAGTCAGGTATATATACAGACAAAAATTCTTAAGAGTATGATTAGGAAAAATTAACTGTACATTTTCTCCCTAATCATACTCTTAAGATTTTTTATCTCTACATATATACCTAACTTGATTGTAAATATCTTCATTGCGTTTGAAAATGTACTAGTAGTACGAAACTGCAGTCACGCCTAGTGCAAAAAGTGAGAGTTATCGAAGTAAAACTTCTTCTTTTTATTTATTTGTTAAAATGTACTCTTACATTCATTAAATCTCTAAATGAAACATTTTTTAATTATAAAAATATAAGAAAGTACTAAGAAAAATAAATGTCAAATCAATAATCCGGAACCATATCAAGCCTTTGAGAATGAGTTTGTGACCAATACTCAGAGTTTTTTAAAACTATCATTTCTGTGTTAGTTAGAAGACACATTCAACTTCAGAAATAAATTTGCTCCTCGTGTCAGAGAAAGCAGTTATCGTACAACCTTCGTAAATTATATATGTGAGAACTATTTAAAATTAACATTATATGCTATACAAACGTACGTTATTGTGATTATTTTTGAAACAAAAGAATTATGATCATGTGAAATGTTTAGGAATAAGCTAAAACGTTAATAATAATCACACTCATGACTGAAACAATAATATATAAATATAAAACTATAATACCACAAATGACCAAGAAGTAAAAATAGTCTGTCAGAAGTTAGTTTCACTGAACCAATTAAAAAAACTCATTGCCTTAGTACGTACAAGTCTAAATATATCAGATACAACTCTCGGAGATAAACTCACAACCACCACATAAATATCGACATCAGCATTCCTGAAACACCACGTATGGTATAAACCACGGGAATGAGAAAATTACTAAACCTAAAAAAAGCTTGATTTCTCTGACCCTATGGTCTTATTATTGTCTGTTGCTCATTCAACTGAAAACTGTAGAATGTATGCCACCTCCAAATATTTGTTACTAGAATTTCATTGCCTCGCAGAAGAAATTATGACTGTTTGCAGCAAAAAGAAGTTATCATCGCTCCCATTATACCTAGCATCGGCATAATGCCAAACAACTTGTAGGTATGAAAACTTTCAGAAAAATGGCTTTTCATATACCAGGGTCCGCAGATATCAGTATACTCTAAAAGTATAGGAAACAGTAAGAAGAATCCTCAACATGTAAAAGAACTATAGTGAGCTGTATTTAGTATCGTTTCCAAGTAAATACTTCATACCAGTGGAAATATATGATAATATTAACAACCTTAATAATACCGATAATAGTAGAAGAAGGCATTATTACCTGACACACAAAAACATCACCCGCGATATCAAGTCACCTCAGACGAATAGGTAAGAAATTGATCCACAAATATTAAAACTAGGTACGTCTTTACTTTTTCAGGCAGGCCTAGGAGTCCGGACTACATAACGCAGTAAGTAAAGCAGGCGGGTATACACCTATGCAGCTGAATTAGGAGACCATCATAAACAGAAGTTCTGGAAGATGGAAACTGTAAGAACTATTCCAATCATTATATCATCAATACATTAAATCTGAACGAAAACCTATAGAAAAATACATAAAAGTTGGAAAATCCTTTGAGGGAGTGTGGAAACCCTAGGTAGAAATAATACAGACATCTGATGTAACACCATCCATTTACTATTCCTAAAATAAATATATTTACGTTTAATTTAGTTTTACATTACTCTTAATAAGAAATATTCCAATCGTTAAAAAAATACCCTATAAAATGTTTTCCTATCTTTAGATTTCGTTTCATACCAAAAACTCGTTTCCCTTTCTAGGAGTACTATCGTAGTCGAGGCCTAGTTCACAAACTATTTATTCAAATGTCTAGACTTTTCAGAAAGATCACGCCTATTATATGTTAAATTGGAGATATAGGAGGATTTTAATAAAAATCCAAAATAGTGGCTCAAATTTTTTTAAATCATTAAAGTTGTTTCTTCCTAGTAAATTAGAAAACATATTAGGAACGAAAAAATGAAAATGTAAAAAACAGTAGATAGGCGCTTTTGATTAAACAGTTAAAATAAAATAAAGTAAAGTAAAACAATTATAATAATGAAAGAACAATATATATAATATATATATATATATATATATATATATATATATATATATATATATATATATATATATATATATATATATATATATATATATATATATATATATATATATACATATATATATATACATATATATGCATACATATATATATATATATATATATATATATATATATATATATATATATATATATATATATATATATATATATATATATATATATATATATATATATATATATATATATATATATATATATATATATATATATATATATATATATATATATATATATATATATATATATATATATATATATATATATATATATATATATATATATATATATATATATATATATATATATATATATATATATATATATATATATATATATATATATATATATATATATATATATATATATATATATATATATATATATATATGTATATATATATATCTATATATACAAATATATATATATATATATATATATATATATATATATATATATATATTATATAATAAACATATTTGGCTCGGCTTTCCCAGTAGCGTAATTTAGGTCTACCTCTTTATAAAATAATATAAAAATTATTCTTTATAGTGACAAATAGAATTGCCGAGTAAGAGCGTAAAACAGATCTATAAACTCATTTAACCAACACAGATGACATGCGCCGCGGACTCAGTCGAGGACTACCAAATCGGGCCGTTGAGATACTCGGAAATCTCTTGATAGATCCCAAATAAGTATACTGAATACAGTACAAAGTTGGGATCCGTTTAGGAAGTCTTCTACTTTACATTAGATGGAACATCTATTAGGTCATTGATAATATTTATAGTTGCAATAATTAATTAACTATACATAATACAAGGAACTATTTAAATAAGGAATCTGATCATTCTTATATAAGTAGTATAGTTCTATAAAGTCTCGAGAGTATTTTGAAGCTATCTGTATCCTCGGATACAGATCTATCTGATATTTCTATCCCTATCTGCCATTATTAATGCTATGAAAATGAAGAATAATGAATCCTTAAATAAATTCTTCATTTCGGCTCTGTATGGCTCTTATTGTCGGCTACCCCCGTTATTTCTCTGTCGAGCGCAGCCGGTTCAAGCCGAAACTGCCGCCGCGGGGCCCTCGGCCTGTTGTCACGTGAGCCACCCTCCGAATCATCTGTCGATTCGTTCAACTACACAAAAGAAACGCCCGACTCTCATTCTATTTCCGTCTATCTCCGCCTATGCGACAAAGAAGAGAATGCTATTTCAACAGCCGGGAGTGCTTTAGAACGACCCTCGGATAAAATTTAGAAGGGGGATGTGGAAAAAGGGAGATATAGAAGTTGGTCCCCTTAAATTCATAGAAAGGGAATATGTGCTGCCAGGATATAAGCGATTTTTCCTGTTCAAGTTTTCTACTGCATCATCACCATATTTGCATGTATGGCGGAGTTCATTAAGACATGGCAGATTTTTACACGTACTTGGAGAGGGGGGATAGAAATGTTACGTGCGGTTAGGAATTTCAAGGTGTTTAAAAGCAGCCACCTGTTTACTAAATAAAATAATTAATTATCGAAGAAATGTATGTGTACTTGAAATCAAAATTTGTCTTGTTATTTGAATCTAATTTAGAGTCAATTTTTCCTCTAAGGGATCTTATTTAAAAATTGCCTTTCTAATGTTGACAGAATACAAGACTAAATAGAAATTAATGTTTTCGAAGATTTGGGTAGTGACGTGTTTTCATCCTTTATCTCATATTCACTAAAAAAGTTTAAGTTTTACCCCAAATCTACTCTCCATAGCAATTAAAACTGTTGGATAGCCAGTTATGTTTCGCTTGCCACGTTCTTATTCTGCCATTCAGGAAAAATGTTTGTTCCAATGCTGTATTGTAGGGATGCCAACCTTTCCCCGCTAGGAACGATAGTTCTTTTTTGGGCTAACATATTCTCGGTCCTCTAGAACTACTGGGAGGACGCTATTTGTACCAATATATATAATTTTCTTTACTTAATGTTTTGCCCTTTTTGTAGGCCTTTTTCAAAAGTCTACAAATTTCAGGAATTTTTATATTAAATTATTCTTAAACGTAGCTTTAGTTTTAAAATTAAATTTCAAATTCTATCTATATAACGATTTCCATTTAACATATTTGATAAACAATTTACAATTACAACCGATTAACATAAAATGCTTCTAAACTATACGTGGGTACTATAGAACTGTTAGGTAGGTTTTACTTAAATTCTTTAAATCTTTATTGTCGCTTATAGTATTTGAGTTTTTTTGGATTGCTACCATTTCGCGGAGCTCTCGTTTCTTTTTGTTTGGGTCATACCATACTATTTTAGTCTCGTCAAAATTGAAGGTATGATTTTGCAATTTCTCGTGTGATGTCAATGCAGTAGTATTTCGTTTATCGTACTTATGACCCTTTAATCTATTTTCCATATTCTGTCCTGTCTGTCCAATATAAACCCCTTTGCAATTTTTACATGGAATTTTATAAATAATATTACTTTTTTTATTTTTAGGTGTTATTATTTTTAATTTTGAATATATATCACTAGATAATAAGTTGTATTTGTGAGATACTTTTATGTCATATTGAAATTGTTGTGAGAATCCATTTATAAAGGGTACTGATATAAATTTCGTTGATTTACTTACGAGTGGTTTTTGCTGTTTTTTCTTTGAGTTATACAGGGTGTTAGTTGTTTTTTATATTATTTAATTTTGCGCACAACGTTCATAGTTTTATTTATTTTATTGTGTAAAGCGGTTATCTATATTATTTTTATGTAAACCATAATGTTTTTTTTATTAAAATATCTGCACGATCTAATTTTAGAGAAAAAGAACCGCATTAAAAATGTTTACCTTAAAAAATCTTACAAAGATTGGCAACATTGTTTATCGTAAAAGGGATTAAACACGGTTTAATGTTCAGTGAACGAAGTAAAACAAACAGCTGGTTTGTTTGTCTAAGCAGCTAAGTAGCTTTTTGTGCTTAAGTTTAAATATATAGTGCGGTTTTTTTAAATGTTTACAAATGAGGACTACAACGTAAAGAAAACATATTGTTAAATAAATTCCAACAAACTGATTCAAAGTTGGCTTTGTGGTAACTATGTGTTTGTGTTTAAAGGAGCATTTGCTTTAACTTTTTATAATACTTGTTTTGATAATTAAATTGATATTTTTTAATAAATTTTGAAAACTGATAAACTAAAATACCTACCTGTAGTCTTGTAAAGTTAAAAATGTGCAAATAATGTATCTCGAAAATTATTATTGTTTAGATACAATGACATGTAGGGTGTTTTTATTTCATTATACGCGCCGACAATATACTTACAAATTACTATCCTTTATGCCAAATAATTAATCATGCATCCTTTCAGCTGGACGTTATTTCAACGACATTGTAAACCTTATTCTGTTGACAAAATACAGCTGATCTGATAAAATTAAATCATGTACAACATAGCAATGTTACCTTGTTGCCGGAATTTAACTGAACCTCCAAAATTAACATTTTAAACTGTAATATCGCGACATTTAGAATTGATCGATGATGACTATATAGCAACTTTTTGTTCAAAATCGTCCAGACCATCATCTGCTAAAATATTTGTAGTCAGACCTCCAACACCTTATATATGTACACGTATTCTTTCCTTAAATATTTTATTGGCGAGTCTTGGCGGACAATTGTTCTCCAAAGTGCTTATGCGTTATTGATGGCTTCTGCTCGGTATTTAGGATCCGAGAGTTGTACAACAGGATCTGCCAAGCAATAATAACTGATTTTTTTGAAATATTGGAAGGTTGCAGTAGAAATTAAGATATCTGGTTGTAACTGTAAATTGTTTCTAAAATATGTTAAGTGAAATAGTTAAAGGGTACAATGTTAGTGAAAATCGTTAAATACCACATATTTAAAATTTTATTTAAAAAACTAAACCTACGTTTAAGGTAAGATCATGACGTTATTTAATTTAATATAAAAATTAAACACGTAAACACGTTTTCTGAATAATTATGAATGATATTTATTGATAATTGAAGCATAACTATAGGAGAATGACCTTTTAAAAATTTGTTTGTGATGAAGAGGAATCTTAAGAATCGTTACGATAAACTTTTGTTCATTTAAAAGCTTAGCTGAAATCATTTCTAGAAAGACCCTACATACAGAGTGGCCCTAGAAGTTCCACCCCCCTTATCTCTGTTATTTTTTAAGATATACGATTAACTTTTGTTCATTTGAAAGCTTAGCTTAGAAACTTTCTAGAAATGTCGTCACATTTAATCTAATCTTATTGCAAAGTTTATTTTTGCAAGAAGTTTCCAAAAACTGCTTTTTTTAGGCAATTTCTTAAACGGGATGGTGTTTTTTATTTGACGTCTGTAATACTGGATTTTTTTTTCAGAATATAAATAAAAAAATTTAAAAACCAATTTTTTATAACGGAGATAATTTACATTGAAAATTTTTATAGCTAACAGGCGCGCCCTCAGTAAGCGGTTATCAGTAGCCATGGTTTTACATTTAAAACGCTATTTTTTGGAGTTTTACATTTAAAATGATATTTTTGCAGAATGTAGGAAAAACATGTAGGCAATTTGACAGTTTCCAGAGAAAGCCCCATTACATAGGAAAACAGTGAGATACATTTTATTAAATTCTCTGCAGTAGGATTCATTCCGCAAACCACTACGAACAAGAAAGCCACTAACCAATAAAGATAATTAAGCCGCAGTCTTGGATTTCTTCCATAATGATCCACGGAATTTTACAAGAACAGCAGCCATCGCCAGTACTATATCAAAATATTCAATTAGTAGAATTTTAAACAACCATCTATTTGACTCTCCGCAAATCAAAATTTGCAATTTTTGTTCAATTCATATAACAGTAGGCATTTTGTATAACAAAAATAAATTCGAATATAATAAAATGTGTTCAGTCTGAAGATGACAGAAAACCTGAAACGTTATAGAGCTCTTTATGAAGAAAATGAAAACTTTCCACACATTAGTGTGGAAAGTAATTTTCAAATGTCTCACTGTACTTTTTCTTCGACTACGTTTGGAATGTACCGGGTTATCCATTATCTGTTGACAGCAGTAATTAAGCGTTACAGGGAAAAACTTCAAATACAAATTTTTTAGGACTATATCTAAATCGTCAGATTTTTTAATCAGCTAACTATATTTTTTTAATGCAACACCCTATATACCTAATTATTTTTTAGTAATAATCTCTCAGTTTTCTGATTTCAAATATATATAATATGTTGATATAAATGCGTTTATTTAACTTGAAATTCATGAAAAAAATATTATATTGTCCAAAAGAATGTGATATTCCAAGGAAGACAAACTTAACATTGTCAAATTATACTACGGATTAATCGAATACATATCGTGATACATATATTATATTTTGCTTAAATATATTATATTTCATTGCATATCTGTTATCACAGTCATAAATCTGAGAGTTTTTTTGAACGAGGTATTTCACACCATGACTGCTTTTCTGCAGCACCTACAATTTTCCGTGTTTCACCCAAATTAAATAAACGCTTAACGATTTTAAAAAACGCCAACATATTATACATATTTGAAAACAGGAAAATGAGAGATTTTTAAATTAAAAAAAAATAGGGTATAGGGTGTTACATTTAAAAAAGTACAGTTGGCTGCTTTTTTACAGCTTTGTGATGCTCATTCTTTCTATCTGATTAAAAGAAGAACGAGTGAATAAGTGTGATAATACACGTTACTGTATTGGTTAATGCTATACAAGGAAAGCTTAATTTTTAGATAGGAAAAATGTATCCGGATCCGAATCCCGACATTTGTAAAAATTAACAAGCTAAAGCCACAGTAACGTTTAAATCGAGAGAACCTTAATTATTTTTTGTTGTGAAAATTTGTATCTTCTTTTACCACGGTAAATCTAACGTCCAATCTCTGAAATATGTTGTCAGCACCATTATAGACGACCTCACAAATTTTGCTCTTCCAAAAAGTCGTTAGAACCAAAGCAAATTACAATAAGAAATGTTTTACCATGGTAAAACTAATCTGCAATTTGTGAAATATTTTGTCAGCACAATTATAGAAGATCTCACAAATTTTGCTCTTCGAAAAAGTCGTTAAACAAAAGCGAATTACAATAAGAAACGGATTAAGTATCGACCATCGAAATTAAGAAGTAATAAACATTAAGAGTGTGTCAACCAAGGTGTAAACCCTTCAAAATCCATATTTTTGATATAGTTATTCAAGAAATTAATTTAATTAATTTACATTAAACTTATTAATTAATCATTCATTTATTCGACTGTTTTTTTTATTAATTAAACTCTGAAAATAAATAAATAAACAAATGACCATAAATTGTAAATAAATTGTGAAAATCTTTTCTTTGTACAAAGAAAAGATTTTCACAATTTATTTACCTCCACGTGCACACAGCCCTTCCCCTTTCATAAATTGTAAAAGTTAACCTTACCTGAAATAAGTTTCAATATTTACTAATTATCAGCTGGTTCATATATTTTTTTTATAAAAAAAACCAAAAGATAAAAGACTTTCGTGATTTCAGTCAGGCAATGCACGTTATCTATACCTCAATGCTCGTAATCTCTGCCTGTATACTGCAACGCTGTGGTTTATGGCTGAATGTGCAATTTCGACGGAACCGTACGTGGTGTATTGTTAGCGTGGTAAAAACGTATAAATTCATAGTTAAATACATATTACAGTACATACAACTTATTAGAATACAACTAGTACAATTTTAATCTTTGAATCGCTCGATTGTTTTGTTACCTTGGCTTTAAAAATGAGGTTATATTCAAAAGTTTTTTGGGTTACACAATAATAATAAAAAAGTAATATAATATAAGGTGACCAGGCATAATTAAGTCCACGAACACAGGAGATTGATTTCTATATCATTTAAAAATCAAAGACATTTATAGAACATGTCACAAATATTGCAACAATGTAATACTTAATATTGTAGGAAATACATAAATCAAAAAATCGGTAAATTGATTTTACCCGAAATTTCCCACTTTATGAATCCTTCCTTTTATCAAGAATAGTGAAGTGTGATTCCGTTTAGGGATATTTATAGGTACCTACTTATTTAGTAACATAAAGATATTGTGTTATATTTCACTTTCCTAGATAAAAGGATTAATTAAGGAATTCTCCCCATACATTTTTTATAGGTCGGTTTTACCCACTTACCCAGAAGTTTGCTCATGATGAATCCAGGAAAGTGGGGGATTTGTGCAATTTACATACGTTTATAATTACTACATAACTATGTATGACCTGAAATACAGAGTCGTAACTATTCCACTATCCCTGATAAAAACAAGTATTCATAAAGACCCTCTGTAAGTGCAATTTAAGTACCATTTTTATTTTTTCATGTTTACAATTATTTTAATTGAATATCCCTATGCCAGACTTTTTTTGTGCGAAATTTGAAGTGATTAGGATACTACCAGTTTTAATACCGATTTTTAAACAATTTATTACGCATGCTTCCCTGCATGATCTTACCCAAGTAGCACACTTGGCACATAAAAACCAGAGATTTGTCAAATAATTCTTGGTTGTTTTCTAGCCATGAAAGCTCGCTTCTAATTAGATTTTTTGGCTCCAAAAGTCGCAGTTGTTAATGTAGACAGGCTATAAGCATAATTACTTGGCCAAAAAATATCTTTTGTGGTAATTAAAACTCCAACTTTTTTTTTATAATATTGGATGGCTAAAAAGTAGAAATATCTGTCAATTTTGTTGCCACAACATAACCAGATATATTCTAGTAAGTATTGAAGTTAAATTATAGTAAGCATAGCTCGAGGCATAGCTGTTTAAAATGCCAGAATATGGCATTTTTAATCAATAGAAATCGAGGTCAGAATATAATCAATAAGTAGGCATTTGTCCCAAATGCCAACCAAACATATTTTAGCAAGTATTTAAGTTTAATTATAGTAATTATAGAATATAAGAATGCCAGATTATGACATTTTAAGACAAAAAAAATCGAGAGAAATAAATATGGCATTTATTATCATATTTTTGTTTTAAAATGAATCAAAAATTGGGTAGTTTTATTTCGCTTATTTTTTGCTATAATATTGCCAAAAAGTGCCACATTTTCAAATTTACGTTTATAACCTATAAAACGGTACCTACTTAACCAAACTGAAGATTTATTAAGAAAAACGAAATATAAATTATTTACCATACAAAAGTCTAGTAAAAAGATTAAATATTCCACCACATATTATAGAAAAAGGCCGACTTGGAATAATCGTCGTTTAATTTTGTTACGCTGGCTCCTGGGTCGTAGATTAACCATTTTTTAGCGAGTACTAAAGGCAAACCAACTAGGCATTTTTGTTGGCAAAATTTTAGTAAATGCTGCCACATTTTGGCTACGTTTGAAAATTATTGCCATTTGATAAATATTTGCTTACAAAGTGGCCAATTTCAAGGAATATTTGCTTAAAAAATAGCCAAAAGCTTTTTATGATCCGCCATGATTGAAATTAAACTAATTTCCTAGCAGCCATTACTTGACTACTTTAAACAAACATATTCTTTACCAAACTAAAAAAAAAATATTTGCAAAAAAACGAAATTTTTTAGTTTCAAGAATGGGCGCGTGTTTTACCTACTTATTTATTTTTTAAGAGTAAAAGTTCCTGCGCAAGTGTTTTTTGTCCCTACCAACAGTCAAACTTAAAATATTTTGCACAATAAGTCATAGTGTACGTATTTCTACGAAACCATGATTTGTTATCTTTGCATTTCCTCTTGGCTCATAAATTCTTAATTAAATGTTAATACTATTTTTACATAATTTGAAATATTTGATGCTTTATTATATAAATGAAGAAAAGGCAAAAAATGAGAAATTATTTAGCAAAATTTCCGAAAAAATATTACTCAAATTTCGGCCAAAAAACAAGTCAAAAAGTAGCTAATGTACCCAACCATAAGATCAAAAGGGAGGGTCATATAATTGCCAATTTGCCATTTTTACCCCATACTGATTAGCTTTGTTAATACTATTTCTACATAATTTGAAACAATTGATGCTTTATTATATAAATAAAGAAAAGACAAAAAATGAGAAATTATTTAGCTAAATTTCCGAAAAAATATTGTCTTAAATTTTGGCCAAAAAACAAGCCAAAAAGTAGCTAATATACCCAACCATAAAACCAAAAGAGAGGATCGTATAATTGCCAATTTGCCATTTTTTCCCCATTATGGCCAAATTATTATTCCCCACTTTAGCCATATTTCCTTCTTTATACTGTAATAGAACGGTTATTTTATGATTATATGTGATACTTGGGTATTGACATTTGTAAAGGCATTATGAAAAACTATTTAAGTTATGGTTTATATAGTTTAATAGGCCGCCATTTTGTTTCGAATTATAATATTTTCTTAAATGTTATGGGTTCATTCCCATACGATCCCTGATTTTTTAGCAAATCTAATCTTAATCGAGTAAGTAGTTTTTTTAGCTATACCGCGGACATAAATGACTATGAACATGGAATTTCATCCGGCATCCCAAAGATCTGATAAGAACTGAGTTTTTATAAAGCAGCGTAAAGTAATTAAGGAATTTATTTATTTATTTCGTAATACGGATTAACAGAGTAAGTATTGACATCGTTAAAAAAATATATATGTTATGTATAACACTTAATATACTACGCCTAAACTTATACTTACAAAACAGAAACGATTAATTAATTTACATACTAAAATATCATAACAAACACAAAAAAACATACATCCCATAGTTATAAAAATCATTAGAAGAGTAAAAGCAATTCGCACTGAGAAATGACCTAATCTCTGCTCTAAACCTACTGATTCCAACAATCTCCCTTAGATTGCTGGGCAACTGATTATAGACCTTACTACAGAAATAAATAGGACTATTCTTAAACAGGCTCAGTTTAAAATATGCAAAGTGAATATCAGTCCTGCACCCCCTGTATTATGAGAATGAAACGTATCCACAGTCGGAAACTTACCCAAGCTTCCCCTGACAAACATCAAAGCCTCAAACAACAGTACACAGATTATTGTTAAAATTTTATTATTGTTAAAAAAAGTTTTACAGGAATCCAAAGGATTTGCTGAGAATATTTTACGAATAATTCTCTTCTGTAAGACAAAAATGCGTTAGATTTCAGTGGTCTGACCCCAATATAGAATCAAATAGGTACTTAATATGAGAGTATCCAAGGGTATAATACACCTTGAGAAGTTGTTTTTCAGTAAGCAGATTTTTTAAATTTCTTATTGCAAAAAAGGTGGATTAAGTTAAGTTTCGATGTTCATCGATCAGCAATCCCAGGTATTTCTAATTTTTTTGACGTTGAATAGTCCGTCTATGTAGGTTTAGTTTAAGATCAGGTACATTCTTTTTTAACATAACAATAATGATACTACCTGGCTTTTGTATTGGAGCTCTCATTTTATAAATTTTCGAAATATTTTCGTTAATGCGTAGCTGGAATATACTTGTGAAAACTTTTAGTGTCCGATTCTGATCATAATTTCATCATGATAAAAGCAATTATAACAGAAGGAGAAAATTGAGGGAATTATTGACAGGTAAAAAATTGACAATTAATCTATTAGTTGCACACCAAGTATAGAAATTGTTCAGTAGTATTTCCGGGTCTTTCTGCAGTTCGTCGTATGTTTTGGCTTATATACAAACTGTAGAGTCATCCGCATATAAAATTATTTTACTCTCTGCACGACCGAAAATCAAATGATACTTAATATCATTGATAATATTAAATTAATGTAGTAAACATAAATATGTACTTTGCTTTGGTCCACCACCACCATTTGACAGAATTATGGTTAAATACCTATTTTTAATATTTATTTTGAAGACCATAGCACAGAATCCTTCTAAAATTGCAGTAAACCACTTTTCGCCGTTTATCGACTATAGTATAAATTAAAATGTCTGAATATAAAAAAGTTTACAAGTATTGTTCCTAAAGACCAGAATGAGAATACACTCACTTCCCTAAAGATAGATCAATGCATGGCAATTATTACATAAATGATTTTGCCATTTAAGTAAAAATTATGATCAAGCATTAACACATTTATGAAAATTCAGCTATTAAATTTGAAGGTAGCGAAAATATATGCATGTTGGTTAAAAAATGTGATACTAGACTCCACAAAGCTAATATCTGATAAAATCCTGTCAGGTATATCTACATATGTGAGTGTAAAAAATGTTTGCAAAGACCATTAAACCATAAACTTAATTTATTTACCTAATTAACTTCAATTTTGGCACTAAAATCAAATATGGTACAAAAACGAACTGATTATGTTTTAGTTAAACCATCCCAATATGAGTAGTACCGTGAGCATGAAAAATATAATTTAAATATTTTGTTAACAAGATCTAAGTGATCAATTCCCACTAAGACAGTATCCTTGAAACATTCCATGCAACGAAAGAAATATATACACTTAAATTTAAAACAGTCGATTTATTAAATTTTTGCACTTGGGGATATTGTTTATGTATTTATTTTCGGTAGGTAGGCATGCATTTAGATAAATCTTTTGTTAAGGTTTTAAGGGGCGGGAATATAACGGGGCCCATCAACCCATTTTTTACGAAAAAGTTAGTTTACTCAGTTTAACAGTTAAATAATTTTAAACCCTTATTTTTCCATGTTAGGATTCAAACAAAAACTGTCCGCATATTGTTATGATATTTTGATACTAAACGTGTGTATATTATAGGCCGTTCATTTAACTTTTAATTTTTTAAAATGATAGCTCTATTCTCGATAAGATATTCGTCAAATTCAAAGCTAACCTAACCTGTAGTTTGTTTTACATTTAATCAGTAATCTAGTTAATATTGCCAGAATATGTTCAAGAGATAAACAGTTACTGAGTTATACCTAAACAAAAGTTTACATTTTTGTTTAGTTTCGACAAAAAAATTAATTTTAAAAGTCATAACGAATATTGTACAAAATAGGCACATTATTCTGTTAGGCAAGACGGGGTTCAAGAATGTTTTGGCTAAGGCAAAAGAGGAGCGGGGCAAGTATCACAATATTCGCTGTCGATTTAGATAGGTGGTATTCCGCTATTTTACAAAAAATTCTCCATAGTTGCTTAAGCAGAGTAGATAGCAGATTTATAACCTAAGTACTTACTCCTCCAAATTTAATGAATTATTTCTAATTCCGCAACTAATACTATAAATTCTTAATTAAAGGCCAATATCCAAAAATTTCAAACGAAAAGGTTTACGAAATTCTGTTATTACATTATTAAGAGTAAGTAGGTACGCACGATTATCATGTATCACGAATAAATGTGTCTGGCACTTTAGGTACATTTAATTTCTGAATCTGAATTATTTTAGATTGAGAACTGGGCAGTTATGTGCATATCCCGAACTACAAGATGGTAAATAAAAATCGTCTTAACAACAGTTCACAAAGAATTATAACTTTTTGTACATAAAAACCTTAACCTTGGCAAGCGCAACAAATTTGACCTACTCCGCCAGCATTCATTGCATCTGACCTACAAAAAATTACTGACTCACGACATCGCCAGTGCGCAAAAAACGTAATTACCTCCAGTAGTGCATATTAATTTGTTACCGTGTCCCCCTTACCAATATCCCCACCATCTATTTAACAGCGGGTGCTCACACTCAATCAAACGAGAAGCGAAACGGCAGTTCTCCTTTAATTCCGAGGTTCTTTTTTTGGACCGAATTTAGTTTCTGAACGTTCCCCTTTAAGAGGCGCTGATATTTACAAATCAACTTTTATTGCGCACAACGTTGCCACAATGACGAGTAAATACCTACTCAGATTTTTCAGACCTACGAATACTAAATTCTACAAAAAAATATCATGAGTATATAGATACGAGCAGAAATCATACCAGTAGACTGAATATGTTTTAACTAATTTAGTTTATGTCGGACAGCTTGTTAATTTTTAATAAATACCTAATATTCATTTATTTTATTTTGCAGATTAATTAGAACACAAGTTGGCAACTTCTCGAAAGTTATCGGTTCGTAAAGGAGGAGACATCGGCTTCATTTTTATTTCACCTAACAACCTAAGGTTTTCGACTAGTATAACTGAATACTTAATAATAGAGTTATAGTTTATATCCGTTTACCCAGTTTAGTGGCATAGAAAGTTAAAATCTGATACAGTGAACCCAAATAAAGCTTATTCCTGTGTTTGGAAAATATTATCCCTTCAGAGAAGTCCATTGACCCATTATGGCTGTGCTGTATTATTTACAAGCCTGTTAAATTATTGACTGTAATGCGTGCAGAAGTAATTAAAACCAAGTGAGTAATACTAATTAATTATAATTTTAAAATAAAAATTAGGTTGTTGTTAGATGTTCTTAAGTGTACTTCATTCACATTATACTTATTAAAATGTAAAATAAATAATAAATGAATACTCACGAGGCACAAAAAAAAATTACAAACAACGGACTATTTGTTCATAAAGAATTTTAAAATCGCGACAAATCTAAATAAGTGATAATTAAAAATAGAAATTAAGAAACACGTCAAGCCTTGCAATGGCACTGTCTTAACTGTCTCGTTGACAAATTCATTGGCCTGCATCAAGTAGAAAACGAGAATATTATCTTGCGCAACTGCAGCTTTCCCATATATTTTTGTAGTAGGATAGTTGTATAGAGAGGGTAGGGTCCCGTACGAATTACAATCATACGGCGTGTTCATAAAAAAACACACACAAGAGGGCGCTAAACGAGGAAAAAAGACAAACGATCGACCCAAGCCGGTTTCGGCCGCCATTTTGCAATTAGGAGAACATGAAAGATTTAACGCACTATGCACGACACAGAACAGCAGAACATATAAATTAAACATACCGTCTAATAATGATCAGCTTACTTTCTTCGATGCTCGAACACGTCGAAGTACTAAGGCAAAAATAAATTAAAATTAAATAATTAAACAAAAACTGACCTTTTCGTAAAAAACCCGAAACCCCGACTACGTTCCATATCACAACAAAATCGAACTAAAAATAACTAAAAGTAACTTCATTAAAGCAAATAAAGTTTTCAAAGCTGCAATTAAAATAAATACGGGAACCGAACACTTTTAACAAGTCTGATATTTAAAGTTCCACAATTGTTCTAGCTCGGGTGTTCACTTTTTAGCCGGATATCTAAGTCCACTCCGTTGCCACACGATACTACACTACAAGCTATAGGTGGTCCCCTGAACTACTGCTTGGAATATTGGCGTCGAACAGAGCGTCGTTCGATACAAACCAATGGCAGCGCAGTATGCCCCTCTTTTTGGGTACATTGGTTGTTTTTGCGGGGTAAAGGGGAAGCCGTCCATGTTAATTTCGAGGGTTTCCCTTGTCTGGAATTCAAGCGAATGGGAAACAAGTTTATTCGGCAGCTGTCGGAGACGATCGGCCACGGTTTTGTGCGATGGCGATTACTGTGATGGGGAACAAGGAATCCGCCGACTCATTTTCTGTCCCTGTTCTATATATGAACCCTGCAGCGTCTTGACATTGTCTAATGGCTGCTTTTCGGCTATCATATTTAAAATATTAGATGGGGCATATACTTGATAATAGCATGGAGGACGTGGACTTATCAGCCTATAAGGGAACTCATTCATTATTAGATAAGCTAGAGATAATTTTATTTCCTGTTTTGTTACATTATTCAATAATTTATTTATGACATATACTTAAGGTTACTATATTTTTAAAACAAAATAGATTAGATACACGAGTTCTGCAAGTAATGTTTTGCCAATGAATTCACCATTTTATAAAAATGTATTTTAAACGTCCAAACATAATATCAGGAAATTAAATGATCGTAAAAATGTATTAAGGTTGATTATTAATTATTAATTATTAGTTACGTATTGTTAAAATAATAAAAACGAAGCCAATTATAAAAAATCTACTGAATACGTTTTCAAAAAAAATCATTCCTTCTTTTAGCAAATATTTAGGTAAGATTACGGACAACAACAAACAAATTTCACATTTTAAAACTACTTCAGATGATATACTTAACCTAACGTATCTGCTTATATTGTCTTAGGATCATAAGTATACCTATTAGGCACCTTTTGTAACTTAATTATAATTGTCGGTCATTAAAAATAAAAAATATTAACTAGACTGAAATTAAATTACACATACATTAAAAATTATGTAGACCTCATTCTATAGCCGCATTTAAGTGTTTTTTTATCAATTTTGACATTAATGTTTTTTAGTCAATCTAAATATCCCTCATCTTAGGAAAGTTCTTGTAGTACTTACCAATTGTAGTTATGTGCAGGAACTGAGCACTGCAAAAAGGGTGTCCATATATGATCAATAGAGGACAAGATCAACATATAATTTGGCAGACTGGGGTTAGGAATTTTATAATCTTGATTTGCTTTTATTTTTTATGGGGAACTGAAAAACAGTAACAGTAAATGAATGCATGATAAAACAAAAATAAATTGAAAAATAATAAATGTCTGCGAAACTTACTTTTAAATTATAATGTAGAAGGAAAAGACCATGTGTCCTAAAATACTAACTTAATTCCGCTCATTCGTCCAACATATATATAGGTATTGAGAAATGACAACTTTTTTAGCGATGAATGGAGTTTAAAGAAAATACTCATTGTTGAATTAATTTCTAAAAATATTCTTAAATTGAAAAACTAATTAAAAATCCATCATGCTTCAGGTTATTAATGTAATTGTTTAAAAAAATATTTCTGTAATAAATTTTCTTCCAATTTATAGGTAGTCCCTACCTTATAGATATATACGCTTTTAAAAAATCATAATTAACTAGATACCCTTCTTTCGTTTAGGTTTTTTTAGCAGCATTATATGTTGCATCTAATTTTGATTTTCTTTAATCACTATAATTGTAAATTACTGTGAATGTTGATTAAGGCAATAGTTTTTTAATGACCATGATCAAAGAGGAAAAAAGTAAACAGGGGACCGTGTTAATTTCTTTAAATCAGAAAAGGGATGTTAACCTCAGATAGTTTAATTGATTTAGCATATAAAATAGCTTTTGATTTAAGAACCCTATAGAAATGTTTATTCTGATTGGCAAATAAGAATTTCATATAATTTATAAATGTTTGTTAGTTCATAAGTGTGAAATTTGGATCTACGTCATAGATCTGCAACTATCCATCCGATGCGTGTTTGTCTTTGGACAATGACACTAGAAAATAAAACATATACATAAAATTTGCTAAAATTTTTTAAAAAGTTGACGGTGAAAAAAGAAATATTTGTGTCATGTGAACCAATACTTAAATATTACTAGATATGATTATCATATTTTAATATAATCGTACACTACGTCTATAGATCAAATTGTTATGACCTGGAGTCGACCACCTTTAATAAAATCCTAAATTGAGAGTTTATATTGAAATCTGTTTTATAATTAATTCTCCAAATTTCTTTTAAAACATTTAAAATGACATATTATTATATCTAACAAACAAAGAGTTTTTTTACCCAGGGTTAAGCTTTATGTGTAAGAGGGAGGCTTTTCCTGCAAAAAATGAAATCGGCATTTATTCCTATATGAATCTTAAAAAAATCTCGACAACTCTCAGGCAACTGGGCTGCCAAAATTGGCTGTTAGATCAGTATTTTCTTTACATTCTATTTTTTATTAGAATATCTAGGGCTTACGTAGTTAAATATTGCACCCACGATCATTTATTTAGGTCTAGCAAATTTTCCCGAGACAGTATTAATCTTAAATATTTAATGATCGCCATGGGTCTTCCATCTAAAGCTCAACCTATTATAAGAACTAATTTAAAAAATAACTAAAACTAGATATGTAAAAGGCCTCTATAATACCTAGTCTGGGGGCCAATTGGAAGAACACAACTCTAGCTAGACCAGGATAAGTATTATTTGTACCCTGGGTAGTGTCTAAAATATTTAATAAATAAGTAGGTATGGTTTAGGGTTTTACTTTCTTTTTTTTTCTCTAAATCGATTGAATGGATTTATCGTTTTTTTCAGTTATCACAACAAAGTAATGGGAGGAAAACATGAAGACTCAAGGAAGCTAATTGATCTGTCAGATGTAATTTTTGTAAATAAAAAGTTTTTCCAGCCTCGAATTTTGGGAAATCTGAATTATTTAAGAGACAAGGTATAATAATAATAATTCAAGAATTGCCAACATTTTATATTATATAAATCAATAACAAATTTATTGATTCATGGATATTATGTGGTTTATGGACATCAAAAATATATGTAGATAACACATATTATTGACGATTTAAAATATATAATTTAAGTACCACAAGATAAGTAAAATCAGAATGTAATTGTTTATATTAAAACGGGATCGAATTTTAATTGAATAACATTTTAATGAATTAAATAATATTATTGACAGTTATTGAAGCTGGCAGTAATATTAGATTAGCGCCATATAAAATATCCTACATATTTTCGAAAAATCCTTTAAGAGTCCACATTACAACACAAAAAATGCGTTTTTATATGCTACATTCGTTGCAGTTACCGAAACTGTGTCAGATTATTACGTAGTCCATACACTATCATTGGTTTGCTCTCACGTATCCCAGATACGCAAACGCCTTGACAAGTGCCTGCTATTTGGCTTTTCAATTCGCCATTAAACAAGTTAGACCCTACTGAATACTGAACCGTAAGCAAAGAATCCATGGCCATTCCCCCATATATATGCCGCGTGCTAGCGCCATTCCAATCCGAAAATAATGCAGATCGCGTCGCCGCCAGCGGCGGTCCGCAGGCGCATCGCACGGGCGAAAGCGACTTGATTAATGTGGATGGAAGGATTGGAAGGGCAAGTAGCGGTCCTCGAGCACTGGCACCCCTGCCGGTAGATCATCCACAAGAGGGGAACGAGAGGGGACAAGGGTCGAATTATTTGTCGTCGACAGGTGCTGTCGACGATTCTTTATCAGGCAGTTAAATCTGTGGCTTTGATTTTTGATAAGCCCTTTTTCAAGGGAAGAAAGATATAATGATAGAAGCAAATATATGTGATGCTCGATTTGTTTTATCCAAGTACAGGGATATAATGGGTATTTGTTTGCAATATCCTGATATATGTATAATCACTGTAGGTACTATTGTGGATCGTAAACAAGCTATCCGATACAGTGACAACCTTTAGGAATTCTCTATATTTACTTTTTTTTCTAAATTGTGAGTACTTACTTACAAGAGTAATCTTGGAGCTACGACGATATGGCTAATAAATTAACCATGTAATTGAGAACCATGGAACAACTCATCGAAGAATTTTTGTAAAAAGGATTCAATTTTGGAAAATATAACATAAAGGGTTATTGGTTATAAATGTCACCCCTCCAACCTTTTTATTTTTAAAGATAAAATCGTGTAATGTTTTTTACAGATATGGAACTTATATATTTTCTAATAGAACCGACTTTTTATTATTGCATATTTGGATTCTACTACGAAAAGTAAAACGTTTTCCTATTTATAATGTTCACGTATCTTCAACCATTTTCAAGATAATGTTAGCTGAAAAATGAAAGTTTGCCACTTTAAAGTGCTGTCAAATTTCAACGAATCAAATTAATGTAAAAAGGTTTACACTTTTCTGTCTTAGTTTTCGAAACTCTGTCTAACGATATTAATGCCAAATCGGCCGGAAAATGTCAGTTTTTAACAGTTCCAGCAAAAAACTGACATTTCACAATAAACTTGAAACTAGTATCACTGGCTTTTCCTCAACTTTGTCTAATGAATACAACGGTAAAACGGTTAAAGATGGATAAAAATTACTTGCACTTTCCTATCTTAACTTTTCAAGAGCTATCTGTTGGAACCGGCAGATAGTAGCTTATTAATAAGTAATTTCAGCCCATGTTACCTTGTTTGTTTAAGACAGATACAAAAAAGTTAATGTGGTAGGATTGTGATGGTTTCAGTATGTTTTAAAAATTAATTAAAAACGGACAAATCGAACATTGCATTGCGGAGTTATGAAAACACTGATACTCATTTATAGTTTTTAAAAGTTTATTTTTAAAAACTAATGAAACATGTCATCCATATTAATAATTTTATTACATTTTGTCTAACTTGGCCATAACTTTAAATAACACAAAGATGAAAAACGAAAAACAAATGAACAACATGAAAATGACAATAACAGTAAATTTTACGCTACCTACGACAATTTATAAAATAATTATATTACGTTTTACCTAACTTGGTCATAATGTTTAATAAAACAAAGATAAAAAAACAAAAAACAAATGAACAACATGATAATGACAATAGCAGTAAATTTTACGCTACCTACGACAATATATAATAAAAATCAAATTATTGAATTTTATTTTATATATGCCCCCATTTTACTTAATGCGTTTCTTAAAAATTCTTTTCTGGCTTTCTATAGCTGTCAAAACAATACCCTGATTGCGATAATTTAGTTTTTCAACTTCTTGGGTTATTCTTTCTTTCATAATATTAACTGCTGTTAGCTGACGTCTTTCTTTTCCCAACTTTCCTTTTAAAAGGGCCCACAGAAAGTCGTCCATTAGGGTTAAGTCTGGGCTATTTTGTGGGCACCTTAGTTGGCCTAACCTACCGATCCAAAACGAAATATTTTCATTTAAAAATCCTGTTACGGCAGCAATATTATAGACAGGAGCGTCATCTTGTTGCCAAAATATATCATGATCACGTTGAACGAAATTTGGAACTACTGGCTTTATTAGCTCTAACGCACATTATTAATTATTATTAAGGAGTATCTAAGTAAATATAAATTGTGTCAAAAATACCCTGAAATTACAGAAAGACCCTCCAATTCATCATTAGCATGTCGTTCATTTATTTGAATGTTCTCTTCTTTTCGTTTGAAAGATGCTTCATTTAATACTTTCTAAAATGTTCTATTATTATAAATTCTCCTTACTACTTCATAAAGTAAGTATGGCATTATAACCTTTTGTTCGTAAATTTCGCATTTTGCATTTCTGAATAAGATATTCTTATGCTCACATTAGCAAATTTAATTGAGAATATTGTCAAAGTCAGTTTATTTGTTTATTTAATATATATATATATATATATATATATATATATATATATATATATATATATATATATATATATATATATATATATAATATAAAATAAGATATTCTTATGCTCACATTAGCAAATTTAATTGAGAATATTGTCAAAGTCAGTTTATTTGTTTATTTAATATATATATATATATATATATATATATATATATATATATATATATATATATATATATATATATATATATATATATATATATATATATATATATATATATATATATATATATATATAAGGTTATAAACAGTTAAATTTAGGTGTAAGATATGTTACATAAAATATTATCATAAGTTTTATTGTAGAATCCGAATATGCAATAATATACGCAATCGGGGTATTAATTTGGCAGCTATAGAAAGGCAGAAATGAATTTATAGGAAATGCATTGTTAATATGGCTGAGATGTTTCTCTAATTTTTTAAAATAAACCTTTGAAACTGTATCCGAGTATCAAAAAATTCAGAGCGCTGTTTCATTCCCCTAGAGTTATAGTGTATAGTGGAAAAATATTTTTATATATAAAAAGGTAAAACTTATTTGACGAGTCTCACCATTTTTCGAAATATTTTAATGTATTTTAAATATATATATTCGAAAAAATCCATGTCTCCGCCCCACTGACTTCCACAATTTAATATGTCAAAACATTTACAAACTATTTCGCGGTTTCTAAATACAATCTTTTTTTAAATTTTATAACCCTTAAAAATATCAACTTTCAATCCCATGACCTAAAACTTAATCCCCGTGAGACATAGACTTAGACTATTTTTGGTGCAAATTTAAAATCAATCAATTTACTCGTTCTCAAGTTATCATGCGCCTACATTTTGCTTACAAACATATCCGCACAGAATACAGACATGTTTTTTTTTGTTTAAAAATATGTTTTTCGATGTGTAAGGAGTAATAGTAATAGAATATATTATGGACTGTTTGTTATACCGGGAAGTGAAAACTGATGCTTAAATATATATGAAGGTTACCAACCAAATACATTCAATGGGGAATTTAAAAAGTCAGTGAAATATTTTATTTTTAATTTATTGAGAGAGTTGAGATTGTGGAAAATAGTTCATAGATTTTATTTTATATATTGATTATTATATTTACTTATTATAAAATAATATACCAGCAGTTACGATAATTACATCGGTACAAAGATAACACCACTTTGACGACTAGATCACGTCCTGTAAGAGCTTAATACACATGGTTTTATTTTTCAATTATTGACCCCTGACCTGATTCACAGAAGGATCAAAACAGCAGAGCATGCAGAATACACACTACTAAAAAGAAACATAAAGCATTCTAAAATCATATAGGCAAGAACTGGTTCGTAGTAAAAACTTTATAGTAGTCTCTGACCACAGATTCACGTAACAGTTGCTTTAATAAAGCAGAAATCGACTGGGGAAAATTACAAGAATCTTAACAGCATCCCAATGAACTGAACTGCAGGTTTTGGGAAGACATTAGAAGATAGTCCGGCATATATGTCACTCATATCAGTACAACGTTCTAACTCTCGAAAGCCGTCAAATTTTCCGAGATGCAAAATTAGAAACAACGAAATGGAATAGATCCAGCAGTGTTTCTGACCCTGGACAGGGCCAATAACAAACATTTCTCCATGATAATAAAATTATATATGCCTTTTCACCTGCTGATTTGTACTCCTTAATATTCCTTTTACAAACGGCCGTCAAGACTCAAGGGTAAGGGACCTTGAAATCGAAGAACTTATTGCATGATGATCTAAGGATGGTTAGAAATAAGTATATGATATTGGGCCCAGCAATGGGTAAATAGCTCTTAATTCTTCCTACGAGACGTTTTATGATACGTATTTTAGATCTTTAGGCATTGCGAAATATTATATTTTTATCCTATGGTGGTGTTTAACTCAATTTCAATTAATGAAGCTGGATGTATCAATTATACAGTATTATTAATAGAAATAGTCAATTAATTTTTTTTTAAATATGGATCCCCGATTTTGCCAATTTTTAAATATGTATAAATCATTTTATCATAAATATCTGTCCACTAAAGCCCTTCCTATTTTTTGTGTAAGCGTAATGACACAACACACAAAATACAAAATTATTTTATTTCCATAAATATCATTAACAATAGGTACAATGGATTAATGTAGCGGAATCGGCAGTGGGCTTAAAGAAATATCCTACGACTAACCCTTAAGTAATTGTTGAAAATTAAATCAACATTTAGGGCATTATAATATCGCGAATAAATAAATAAAGCCCTAGATTAGACCCTACCAATTAAATTCAGTGCAACAATTAAAGTTAACACTTATTTAATAAATACTTTGACACTGAACTCTTAAAAGCCTTCTCCGAATATTCTTAATTTCAAGGGACAAATTGTACGTCTTAATAACCCTAAAATGTACACCCTTGGTGAGAAATGTTGAGTTCAGTGATCACGCGTCATCAGGTTAAGTACATGCCGGATTTGACCCCCACGTCCATGAGATAAAAATCTCGGTTAGTCCGAAACAGCTCCCGATGCTTCCTCAGAAACACAACCAGATGCAGAAAGTATAGGTACCGCAGGACACTATTGGCTTTTTTTTAAGATATACATCGCACTATGTATTTCTAGGTTAGAAAGATCTTGTTAGCTTCGATTGATGAAGCCCAAAATATGATCCCATAGGACATCCTAGAATAGACCTGTGAAAAATAAAAGAGTCTCAAAACATCCATTGATACCTGATCTCTCAGAACTGTAATGGCGAAGCAAGGTGAATTCAACTTAGTATTCAGCTGGACCACATGATCTTTCCATAAGAGATTGGTGTCCAACAACACCCAAGAACCGTGTACTCCTTTCCATTGAAAATGAGTTCTCATTCATCCCAACATAGCCACTCTTAAACACATTTTTTGTTGTTGAGTTGTTGCAGGACAGCTGCTTTTTTTAAGTTTTAATTTAGACTGTTGGTACGACGTCATTTCGCCATCCTCTTTGTAATCCCAGTTAGACCGAGGGACAGCCGCATATACCCCATAGTCCATACCTCTGAGATCATTGTCCATTGTGAGAGCAACTATTTGCTTTCTATTAACCAGGTATGAACGTAAGAGATCCAGGCAGTTTCCTTTCAATCCGATATTGAACAGTCAATCATATAGTACATTGTGATCTATTGTCTCAAGGTCTTTGAAAGGTCGATGAACAGATCAGCGGCAACACTCTTGTTATCCAGCGCTTCGGTTATTAACTTTACTTTAAAAATGGCTTGGTAAACATATTTTTTCGAAAGCTAGATTGTTGCTCTGAGAGAATTTTATAATAGTTTCTGAATGCAACAATTCTGATCTTCTCGAAGACCTCTAAGAAACCCGGTAAAAGAGTCACATGTTTACAGCTATCCTTGTCATTCCTTCTTGTGAACTGGGATACTTTTTGAAATCTTTTGTGCATCGGGAAAGAAAGCATTCATTAATAATACTTTGTAGGGGTGAACAAATGAAGTTATTTGCTACCCTTATACTATTTGTTGGCATAGTATCCAGTCTTGCGGACGTCTTATTGGATGAAAAGAAAGACTGAACTCCCGGCGACAATCGTAATAAAAAAGACCAGAAACTGCTCATTCACACTCTGAACATCGTTCCAGTCTTCCTTTGCCAGACAATACAAAAATATGTAAATATTGAGATCCGAGTAAAACCTCTTTTTGATGCAACAAGTATTGATTTCTGCAAATTATATTCCCCTTGACATAATAACACTATAATGATCCAAAAAGTAAGTCTGCTTAATATTACAGACTATGAGATGCGTCTTGTAGTTGCTGAAAATATGGTCTATTTGACTACCTACCTGGTAAGCACACCCGGTCCTGATGATTCTCTGGACATAAGAAATCAGCCCATATGGTATCAAGGGGTCAGTGAGCAGAGTTACCTCCTCACTTGCGCTTGCAAAAATTAATTTTAATATCACCAGAAGATCAATAAACGATTTGATTCATAGAGGGCCTCTAGGAGCTCATTCAACCCATCTCAAAAAGTATCAACATCTTGCGTAGGCGATCTATACAAAGAAACAATGCAAAGACACTTTTCACCCATACAAAGATTGGCACAATTCTATTCGAAATGTTATAATACATTTACTTTAACCGGGCTACAATTATTGATATTATGTTAAATATTGCCGTATATTGAATATGTGTGAGCAGTGACAACAAATCTCTTGAATCTATTTCCTCGGATGGAATTTCCCTAACCTCAATATTTTCATCTTCAAATCCAGGTTTATTTGTAACATATTCCTTTATCATGACTTCTCAAACATAGCTTTGAACTCGTTTGATCTATAACCAAGCTTTGCACCCTCCACTAATGGACCCATTTTTAGAAGCAATTCAGTCTCCAGTATCTAGGCGATTAGGAGAAACCATACGTCTTTTAGTTTTTTGTAGTATGAATGCAGGAGACCAACTTGAAGCCCCGGATTTCTCTTGGCAGTCAGAAACAGGAGGTTTAATCTGCATTTTGGGATTTGTTGAGTATAACTTGGCTAAACCAAATTTATTATAATATATTCTTTATGGCTTCCCTTTGTTTTATTTCTAGCTCTCTAGTATTTTCTGGAAACTTGGTTTATTATTATCTTTTGTTGCCTTTGCCGTAGCTGGAGTTGCCAGGTTCGCCAATTCTGCTGGATGTTTTGTTTCAGTTAAATGTAGGCGGGACAGTTTATTATCGTTAATATTTTTTCCATTTTTTAGGTTGTTTCGGATGGCTGTTTCTTAAATCGTCCAGGGCTGTTAAGAAAGACTTTTCTATTTCACTCTTTAGGTTTCCAAATTGGTTTTTAATTTACTGTTTACCATGGAAATAACAGTCTTGGCATGCGAACATAAGAAATCTTTGTTTGCTCAAGCGGGTGACGTGTGCTTCAGATGTGGAGAGCTGTGGGCAATTTATGCAAAGTATGTCTCCATAGAATTCGCAAATCATTTTGAACGTCACCTCGCCTTGTGTCAGCGCGTTGTTGCATTTTGAACGTTATGACAAAATCGTCGGCGATTATCTGGCAACGTTGCGCCATTAGAGAGAATGGAAGTCGATCGATAGAAATAAAGGTTGGTACTACTGAAAGTGACAAGTGCCACATTGTAAAGAAGAAGAGAGAAATGCCAAACAGCTGATTTGTTTTTTGGTATCACAACTCTCACAAAGTTTTCCAGGCTGAGAATCCTTCCCGATGTATGTTTCACAAATTTTATATATAGGGTGGAACAATTAACTGAAATTAATTCAATAAAATATTCATAATTTAAAAAAAAAATGTTTTACCCATCAACTTAATTTTTTTGTAATAACGATTTGTTTGGGACATCATTTCAAGTTATTGAGGTAACAAGACATTTTGTTATTTGGTTTTTGCTTTGTATATTGGAACCGAATTATTAGATTAGATAAAAGTAGGTATATGAAGAACGTGCACTGAAGTATTTTTTATGAAACGACCAATTGAGTACAAACACATAAGAATGTTTTTCACACCTATTCGGCGATAACTTTTTGACAATTTGTGTGTGTAGTGCCGGATTAACGGCACAAAAGGGGGGGGCTGCCACAAACTGTCTCAATCCAAAAAAAAAATGACAGCAAATATTTTTTAAACAGTAAACAACTGCATTGTATTTCGTGACCTATTTAAACCCATTTTATTTTCAGATCGATTTACCCACTCATACAACGGTAAAACAGCGTTGTGAAAAACTCTTAGTTTACAGGAAAACATAATATACAAAATGTTAGTTACGTATGTAAATAAACATTAAAGAAAGGATATATTGCCATTGAACTTTTTGTCTTAAGATTGTCAAAAACTCATCTTTTAGTGTTTGTCTACAAACTTAACTAACATAATGTTTATTCGTATCTTTTTTATAGAATTCTTACAAACATACGAATACATTTGTTGCTATGGTGACCAGTTGCACACCATCTTTTTCTAAAAAGTAAAATATTAAAAATAGACTTCGTACGACAATGGCACAGGCCCATCTGTCAGATTTAATAATTCCCAGCATTGAGAGCGATGTGCTTCGTCAGATTTATTTACTGACATATTCATGACTTCAATATATTATATAAATATAAATAAATAAATTATACAAAAATGGTTAATGTTTTTTAAAAAAATATTTTATTTTTCAGTAGTGTAGAAAATTACACCTAGGGTTAGGGACTTTCACTGGCTTTACTGCTCCACGTGCTTTAATCTGATTCTGGATGTATGCAACTTATCTGATTAATTTTTTACAATACAAAGGTACTCTTAGTTCAAGTTGATAAATGCAACCATGTAATGTAAATGTAAACGAGGAACATCTAAAATCACTTGACATGAGTAATCACGGAAATTAAGCTTTAGTACTTGCTTTTAACATTCCAGCGCTCTCTTTAATACCCTTGCTAGAATTGTGAGTTAATTTTAATAATGTTCAGTCTTATTTAAAAGTAAAATATCTCGGAGAAGGTTGGATTAATCGACTTACCCTAATAGTTTTTTTGCCTAAAATTAATTAGAGGATAATATTACGATAAAAATTATTGACATAATCAATATAAAATAATCAGATCAACAATTTTTTTAAAACCACGACTTGCGCCACCTACATGTTTCCATCGTGTTTGTTTCTCATAATAATCGAACTATAGTTATATAGTAATATAATAGCCAAAATCAAGGGATAAGGTTGTGAAAACATCAGCTTAAAATAAAAAAAATGAGATTTTTTTAAAGGAGACTTCTGCCACTTACAGACTTCGGTGGTGGTTTTTGATACAATGTCAAAAAGCAGGGGATAAGAGGTTACAAACATAAAAATTAAATTTAAAAACATAAAAATTAAAAATTAAAAGACTTGTGCCAACTACATACTGGTTGTGTGTCTCTCGTAATAATCAAACTACAGTTTTAATATAATGGCCAATTTTAGGGGATAAGGGGTGAAATCACCACCATAAAATTTTAAAAAATCATATTTTTTAAGCAAGACTTGTGCCACTTACAGATTCTGGTGGTGTTTGCTTTTAACAATAATTTAACAACCGTTTTAATACAATGTCCAAAAGCATGGGGCAAGAGGATAAAAACAACCCCATAAAAATTAAAATTATCGTAACCTTTAAACCAAAACTGGTAAAAATTAGGGGATAAGGGGGTCAAAACACCACCATAAAATTTTAAAATCATATTTTTTGAAGGAAGAATTGTGCCACACCACACACTGATGTTTTCACCTCCCTTATCCTTTAACTTTGACCATTATATTAAAACTTTAGTTTGATTATTATCAGAAAGAAACACCACCAAATATGTAGTTGGCACAAGTCTTCGTTTTAAAAATACGATTATTTTAATTTTTATGGGGTTGTTTTTACCCTCCTATACCCTGCTTTTAGACATTATATTAAAACGGTAGTTAAATTATTATTAAAAGTAAACACCATCAAAGTCTGTAAGTGGCACAAGTCTTGTTCTAAAAAATATGTTTTTTTTTTTAATTTTATGGTGGTGTTTTCACCCCCTTATCCCCTAATTTTAGCCATTATATTAAAACTGTAGTTGGATTATTATGAGAAGTAAACACCACCAACATATGTTGTTGGCACAAGTCTTGGTTTAAAAAATACGATTATTTTAATTTTTATGGGGTTGTTTTTACCCTCCTACCCCTGCTTTTGGTCAATATATTAAAACGGTAGTTACATTATTGCTAAAAGTAAACACCTCCAAAGTCTGTAAGTGACACAAGTCTTGCATTAAAAAATATGATTTTTTAAAATTTCATGGTAGTGTTTTCACCCCTATCTCCTAATTTTGGGCATTATATTAAAACTGTAGTTTAATTATTATGAAAAACAAACGCTACCTACATATGCAATTAGTCCAAGTCTTAGTTTCAAAAATACGGATATTTTAATTTTTCTGGGGTTGTTTTTACCCTCTTATCCCCTGCTTTTGGATATTGTATTAAAAAGGTATTTAAACTAATGTTAAAAGTACAAACCACCATAGTCTGTAAGTGGCATAAGTCTTGCTTTAAGAGATATGTTTTTTAAAATTTGATGGTGGTGTTTTCACCCCCTTCTTCCCTAATTTTGGCCATTATATTAAAACTATAGTTTGACTATTATGAGAAACAAACAAATATGTAGTTGAAAAAGTCTTGGTTTAAAAAAATACCATTATTTTAATGGTTTTTATGGGGATATTTTTACCCTTATAGACCCTGATTTGGATGTTGTATTAAAACGGTAGTAAAATTATTGTTAAAAGTAAACACCACCAGCGTCTGTAAGTGGCACAATTCTTTAAAAAAATATGATTTTTACAATTTTATGGTGGTGTTTTTACCCCCTTTTCCCCTAATTTTGACCATTATATTGATTATTATGAGAAACAAACACCACCCAAATATGTAGTTGGCACAAATCTTGGTTTAAAAAATATTATTAATTTAATTATTACTACAAGCAATCACAGAATATCTAAGTGACTCAAATGCTGGTTTAAAGAATTTTAATTTTTACTATGTCAATATTTTTTATCGTAATAAAGCCTTTTGTTTGACTTAGTGTTTGAGTATAAAAAACACCTCCATTATGACATCTGAAAATCGTCACTTTAAGGCCCCTCTATCGGTTAAACTGTTAAACTCCGAACGAAATGCTTTAGTACTTTTCTACCTTAACTTTTTAAACACCATGGATGACATCAGCTGAATGTCAAAATTCGACACTTCCGCTCAAACCGCAAGTGGACACCAGTGTCGACATTTCTATAACCGGAAGAATGTTAACAAGGAAGTGTAATTAAGAAATCATGGTTCTTGGGATTAGACCGTGTGAAAATGAAATCATTTTCCGACGTTTCGCCTTCGATTGCACGAGGCATCTTCAGGGTTCTTTACTTCACGAGATCGGAACACTGAATGGGCTCGGAGGGACCTAGGCCGACTATTGATAGTCGACTTGTGTTCACCGAATCGTGACCCGGTGTAACGATCGGTTAGAAGCCCGTATCTGTTTTAAAATTTTTAAGATGCTTATAAATTTCAATAGATTCTCTAATTTTCCGTTTATAAAATTCCAAAACCCATGCAAGAAGTTTGGTTTCTTTTACATTTATGACATGTACAGTGGAATGTTGGTGTTCAGATACAGTAGATTGTACAATTTGTTTCTTTCTGATACATCGTTCATCTTCCTTAAGCCTACTCGATATGGATCGTCCAGTTTCTCCAATATAGACATCACTACAGGAACAAGGAATTGCATATACACCTTCCGTTTGGAAAGGAATAATGTCATTTGGCGATTGAAAACAAATTGACTATAAATAGCCTGCCTAGGTCTCTCCGAGCTCATTCAGTGTTCCAATCTGGTGAAGTAAAGATCTTGTAAACACTTGAATTTAGGTATAGGACATCTGAAACTAGAATATTTCAGGATTTAAAAAAGTTGAAAAATACGCGGTGTTTCATTAAAACAAATGTGTATCACGTCATACTCTTACACAGATGACGTTGCGATCAAATCCTTATTACCAAAAGATCCGGGGGCGAATAAATCAGTTTAACGGTAAAAGATTTTTTGAAATATGAACAGCTTGCAAGTTGAATTTTCCATCCCGTATATAAAATTTCTGTCTTATTTTATGCGAAGAAATATCTCATTTATCGATGACCAGTGTTTATATACTGGGTCAAGTCGAACTGTGAGCAATAACACGATTTAGGATTTATTTAAAAAAGTAAACGGAAATACTGGTGTAAGACTTTCTTACGAAGGAAGTATAATAGGAGGTCCGCAACACCGGTTTTGTTGAATAGGCCTTCACATATTTTGCAGCAGCATTTTTTTTTGTTGATAATCGCACTGTCCATAATTTTATATTGCTTGTTCATTGATTTGTCTTATGACAATTGCATATAAACAAATTCAAAGTTACGATGATTTATTTTACCGTTTGTAGGCATGCACTCATTCACAACTTGAATGACAATTTACAAATTACGCACAAGCGGAATGTAATCAGATTCGCAAAACTTGTTAAATTAAAACCACCAATTAAGTTAACGCCACCCCATCCTCTTTAATTGTGTTTTAGTCGCGTTAAATCTTACGATGAATATGTATAAACACATTATGTAAATTATATATACCTACACTGAGCATTTCCCTTTCAACCTGCAAACGCCAGTGTGATTACGCCTACACAAAGGATGTTAGTTGACAGATATTTATGATATAAATGATTTATAAATATTTAAAATTTGGCAAAACGGGGGGAACCATATTAAAAAAAAATTACTCGAGTATTTTTATTAATAACATTGTTAATTAATAAATTCAGCTTAATTGATTTAAATTAAGTTAAAACACAACGATAGGTTTGAAATAATATTTCCCAATGCCTAAAGATTTAAAATACATCAGGAGGAAATAAGAGCTAAAGTACACATTGCTGTTCCCAATATTAGATATTTATTTCTAACCTCCTTCAGGTTATTCTTAATGAATTCTTTCGATTTTTTTTTTACACTGTTACCTCCGAAGACACAGCAAAAATACTACTGAAAACCCACTTTCCTGAATGCAAAGTTATCGACATCACCGAAGGCCCTGTGGGGCCTGATGATCATCCAGTGGCTATAGGAGCAAACTGGGAGGTTATAAACACAGTGGTGACGAAAGACAAAATAGCTTGGGCAATCAATACCTTAAAATTATTTAAGTCCGCCGGAACTCTCGGTGGTTTCCCGGCTATGTTTTAGTGGGGCCTGGAGGTTGTTGTCAGAATTTATATTCAAGGCATGTCTAGCCCTAAGCTATGTACCTATGAAATGGAGAGAGGTGAAGACCTTCTTTATCCCTAAGCCTGGAAAAGACGACTATTCCCACCCAAAATCTTACAGAACCATCAGCCTAACTTCATTTCTTATGGAAACTCTGGAAAGGCTTTGTGATAGACAGATTAGGGATGAACATCTGCCTTTGCTGGAAATACACATCGGCTCTAAGAGTTTTTCTAGACATAGAAGGCGCCTTCGACAAAGCGACCTTCAGTGCAGAACTGGCTCTGACCAGACTGTAGATTGTAGACCAAACCATTATTGGCTCGATCGGCTGTATGCTAAAAACAGAACAGTCGAACTAAAAACGAGAGACACCACGACGAGAGCGCTTGTAACTAGAGGCTGCCCTCAGGGTGGCGTGCTATCTCCGCTTCTCTGGAACATGGTAGTCAACAGCCTCATTAAAAATCTTAAGAACACGGATTCTACACAACCGTCCTGTGTGAAACCATGCAGGCTGCGTTAAGACTAGTAGAAAGATGGTGCACAGATAACACACTCTCTGTGAACGCCACAAAAACCGAGCTGGTATTATTCACTAGAAAAGGAAAGCTGGTCAATATAAGACCACCTTTTCTGTTCGGTACGCAGCTCGGTCTGTCTAAAGAGGTCAAGTATCTGCGAGTCATCCTGGATAGCATCCTAAACTGGAATAAACGTTTAAGTGAAAAATCAAAGAAGGTCACCAAAGCTTTCTGGCAGTGCAGAGGAGATTGTCCTCTGGCTCTTGACCTATGTTCGCTTACGGCGCCATTGTGTGGTGGACCAATGCCAAGCAAGTTGTAGGACAGAATAAATAGCTACAGCTACAAAGATTAGCATGTCTGAAGATTACAGGCGCAATGAGATTCACACCTACGATGGCAATGCAGGTGCTGCTGTGCTTGCCGCCTCTTGATGTATTTCTGAAAGGAGAGGCAGTGAGAACGGCAGTCAGGCTGCATGCCATTGACCTGTGGTGTGGAAAAACTGGAGTCCGGTACATGCCCGAGTGTTCCTGGAGGCTGTCGCACGACAACCTCTTGTGGAACACCGAACGGATGCCCTGATCCACCGCTTCATTTTCAATAAAAACTTTGAAATTGACATCAGCGGCTCAACAGAACTAGGAAAAGAGGCAGACATACACCTCTACACTGACGGCAGAACCAATCTGGGGCTGGCTTGGGAGTGTATGTACCAGAATTCGACCTGGAAATTAGTATGGCCCTAGGCAAAGGGGTGACCGTCTTCCAGGCAGAACTGCTTGGAATTCTGCAAGGTGCCGTACAAACAGAAAAAGAAAGAATAACAGGTAAAAATTTTATTATTCTCTCAGCAAACAAGTCTGGTAAATCCTAAAAAAGAATAAAATAACGTCCAACCTGATTCTTGAGTGTCACCAGATGTTGAAGACGGTTTCCCAGAAAAATATGGTCATAGTGTTTTGGATTAAGGGACACAGTGGAATCGAAGGAAATGAAAAAGCAGATACGTTGTCGCGTAATAGAGCAAGGGCAAACCATGCGGCCCTAAACCCTTCGCGCAGCTATCCTCTAAGGCGATCAGTCTAAAGATAAACAAACAGTCGACAAAGATTCTAAAAGAGAAATGGGAGAGGCAGGACTTTAGACACTCAGTTGCCGCAATTCGAGGCTCTGAGGCCGCTCGGGTAGAGCTCTTAGAAAACTGCAGGTAGGAATGCTAACGGGATACTGTAAGCAACGAGGACGATGAGACCGCTGAACAAGTTTTTTGTTACTGCCCAGCTCTTGTAAATACCAGAGAATCCATTATGGTGGAAAGATGGCCAGAAATGGCCACAATCGGAGGATGCTCGGCAGCTACGGTGCTGAATTACCTCAGTGCTGTTGGCTGGCTCGACGAGTTAAAGTCCGAAGGAGGTTACAATGGGCCCACCTGAGAGGCATCCATACTCTCTATCTCTTCTCTTGATTTTTTTCTACAATTGTAAATTATGTTTTCAAGATTTCTTATCCTGCATATACATAAACGTTATTATGGAAATATCTTTTTTTTGTTGTTGAATCTGTCCAGTGTCAAAAACATTACGGCCAGAATAGGCTTATTTTGTATAGTAGCTGCTGGATCCATTCCGTTAACCAAGCTCCTAGCCGATAATACTGGGAAGATAGTAATTTTCGTCGTTTCTAATATTTACATCTCCGAAATTTTGACGGCAAGAGCAAGAGCTTTGCACTGACATAATATATGCCGAACTTTCTTCTGATGTCTTAATAAATAAGCTTTTATTGCTTAACAAAAAGTTTCATTTACAGAGCAATTGCAATAGTGAAAAATTTGACACAATAGACGAAGTAGAGTTTTAATAACTATTACTACCCATTATCAACTAAATATACCTATTTCTAAAAATGTTCTTACACTATTTTTTTTAAACAAACAATTAAAAATGTCAGATTGACTGGATATTTTATTGAAGGTGGAAAAATCGGACTGCTTAATAGAGGATTAGTGTTTGCTTTATCTAAATAGCTAGCTGATGGACACGAAAATTAATATAATTCAGTAACTTAGGACTGTTTATGAGGTTGTAAAGTAGTTTTTTGAGAAAAATTACTGATGCTCGTTCGCGTCGACTTTCGAGATTGTTAACGTTGACACTTTCTAAATAAACATTATAATCTACACCTCTTTGCCAATAAATACCAGCAATCTTGAAAGATAAGTATTTTAAAAATCTTTTTTAAAATTTCTCTATTTCGGATTTATCGTTATTATAAAAAGGACTGCAGAAAATACAAGCGTATTCAAGTTTAGAATGTACATGAGCAAAGGAGAGTATTTTTAGTGCATCAATATTTGTAAAGTGTTTGCAACTGCGAACAATGAAACCCTACCATTTACTTGCTGCACAAGTTATGATCAGAATGTGAGTATTAAATGACATCCTATTGTCAAAAGTCACTCCAAGATCCCTCATGCTTCCGGAACGAGACAGAATGCTACTGTTAATATTATACTGAAATTCGATGAAAGTTTTTTCTTGTCTAAGTGACAAGTTTACATTTTCCTACTTTTAGGCCTTTTTGGAGTACCAAGCAATCTTGGGCACTGTTTATAGCATAATAGAGGTTGAAATCGTCATTTTACAAAACTGCAGTTCAGATCATTGGGGACATTTTCATTTTACTCCAGTAGTCTTTTTTAGTCATATTGTAAAGATGCTTGCAATTGTACTGAATTGATATCTATTTTAATAAAGCCGCTGTTTCGTAAATCTATTGTCAGAGTCTACTACAAAGTTTTTACTATGATTCAATTTTTGCCTATTATTTCATTCATTCTTTTTAATTCTTGGCTATGGTTCAAATATCAACTGGTGGCATATCGGAAATCTAGCGGAAGCTCACAGCTGGTACTTTAAAAGAGATCTTTCCTTTTTTAAAAGGAGTGCGCTCTTGATCGTAGGTGTCTTCTTGGGAAGCATACAGTGAGTCTAAATACTGTCCTTGCTGGAGATCACTGGTTATGTCTAATAGCCTACACGGTATATATACTAGTGTTATGTACCACTATAGGCTCAGCTCCATATATATATATATATATATATATATATATATATATATATATATATATATATATATATATATATATATATATATGGAGCTGAGCCTTAGTGGTACATAACACTAGTATATATACCGTGTAGGCTATTAGACATAACCAGTGATCTCCAGCAAGGACAGTATTTAGACTCACTGTATGCTTCCCAAGAAGACACCTACGATCAAGAGCGCACTCCTTTTAAAAAAGGAAAGATCTCTTTTAAAGTACCAGCTGTGAGCTTCCGCTATATGTATATTTATATATATATAAATATAAATAAATATACATATATATATATATATATATATATATATATATATATATGCCGTGGGAACCTAGGTGGAAAGAAAATGTCGAATTTTTGAAAAAAATATTTGCGATATTTTTTACGGATATGATCTTAGATTCTTGTTCTACATCATCTAGTAGCCAAATTTGAACAAAATGTTTCATTGGCTGTCGGAGATACGAGCTTTCGAAAAAATGCATTTTTTTACATTTAAAAGGCATAACTCTTTTTTGGCTTAACATTGACTTAAAATCACCTACTTTTTTTAGACAAAAAGCAATATCATTTGTTTTAGTTTGTAATATATTAAAAACATTGTCCGAGAATTCAGTGATTCACGATTTTCAGATACTGTTAACACAAGTCTTCCATTATAGTTCCACCTAGTAGGAGCTACTTTGGGCAATCGTTTGTGGACAATGGAGCCAAAGCTTGTGGGCGTTTTGTTGACTGGAAAAAAAAAACGCGCCATGCCACTTAAATTAACAAAAAATACTTTACACTCTTTAATGTGATTGATGGACTGGGATAAAACTAAATTTAATTTATGAGCAAAACAATGGACAAACACAGCACTTGGGAAAGTTTCTCGTTTCTCTCTTTAGCTTGCAGACCCCCTAATTGTCCTGCCATCACTGCAGCTCCATCATAACTTTGGGCAACTAATTTTTTCGTTCCATTAATTTCTTTGGTAACGTTATAAACTGCGGTAAATAATGCATCTGCTGTACGATTTTCGGACACATTCTTAAAACCTAAAAATCGCTTTTAAATACTTCCGTCTGTTTTAACGTAGCGCATTACTATAGATAATTGGCTAAAATTAGTGATATCAGTTGTTTCGTCCAGAACAATAGCAATGAACCGCGCCTCGCCGATCTCCTGCTTAATTCTTTTTAGAATAATGGTTGCAACAGCGTAAATTAAATCATTCTGGATTCGATTCGACGTTCCGCGAAAAACGCTAGACTGCTCTAAATGATTTTTTAAGCAATCATCCTATTTAGCCATTAAACTAAGTAAATCTTGAAAATTTCCTCTATTTGAAGAAACCCTTGTTTCGTCATGACCTCTAAATCCCAATTCGTGCTGTCCGAGAAAACAAACAACATCGATAAGTCTTTCCAACTGTTTATTAAGGGCGTGTTCAATTCTGGTTTTGTCGAAGACTCTTTCTTTTATGACGGCCTGTAAATGCGCTTTGGACATAATGTGTCTTTTTACAGCTTTATGGAAATTGTTTAAATCGGAAAAACCAGTTTTATTCCAGAGACCTTTTTCATTTTTAAAAAGTAAACATGGCCAACAAAATAATTTACTTATATTTTCACACCCTGTTAGTCATTTAAATTGCTCGTATTGTTTTTCCGGATAAATTGTCTAATACAGTTTTTCATTTTTGTGGTTAAATTTTTCATAGGCGGTTTTGCCCTTCCTTTGGAAATTATTTGAAGCTTATCAGCTTAGTTTAATGTTGAAAATCTCTTTATTATTAAGATACACACCACACATTCACACACACTCTTCTTACTAAATTTTCCAACATTTTCAACGTTATTACCGACAGCCGAAGTTGACTGTTTTTGCATATCCACGTCCGTATTATTGTCTTCCATATCGCACCATGCACGACGCGACGTACGTATCACACTACACACGGATAACCGTTCAAACAAAGAACCTACTCCAACGATAGCTTCTGCCACCACTTAAAGCATGCGACTGAAATGCAAAAATTGCAAACAGCCGGTGGAAAGTTCAATAACCTCTGGCTCGATTCACAGGAAATCAAGCATACGGGACTTGGCTACAGAGAAGCTAGCGGCCCGCATAGATTCTATTCAATATTCTATTGTGGCTGGGTCGGTGGCAAGGCCGCATTTATTATGGGCTTGATAATTAAGATAATATTTTAGCATTTTTAATATAAACTAAATTAATGGTTTCCTATTTCAAAAATTACATTTTACGAGCCCAGAATCATATCATTTGGCCCAGTCGAATTTTTTTAGTTTTACCTTATTTTGGAAGACTTTGCAAAACACAGGAATGAAATATATTGACTCCAAGTATTATTATTGTAATTTAGGACATTTTGGTAGAAATGTTTACTAAGAAAAATATTAGAAAACTAGAAATATGCTTATAAGACTAAATTACGTAAATTAACAACGAATCAATTCATTTGGCCCATGAGAAACGCAAAGCTCTTTATCATCATATCAGCCTTGAGTTAAATCAAAACAATTGCTAATCCTTGGATGTTGTTAGTAACACATCAATAGTTAGTTCTGTCAACTTAACTTTCAAAAAATGGTGCGGGGTAAAGCTTTGTCTAACGATTTACGTAAAGTTATCGTTAATTTGCACAATGCTGGTAATTCTTGTGGTCAAATTGCCAACCAACTGCTATTATCACGCTATACTGTACGAAATATCGTCAAATTATATAAAACGACAGGAGCAGTTCAGGAAAAGCCAAATTTGGGAAGGACTTCAAAAATTACACCTATTAATATGAGAGCTTTAGGTCGTATTTTGAAACAAAACCGTCGTGCAAATTGTGGTGAATTGAGTCTAGAATGGAATAGAGCGACTGGTGAAGGTTTTTCAAGGTCAACCTGTCTCAGAGCTGTCAAACGATTGGGCTATAAATTCTACAAAGTAAGTTACGAACTATTTTTTTTTTCTTACAGTCTCAATAGAGAAGAATTTTTAATTTACAGGCCAAAGAAAAACCGTTGTTAACTCTAAGACAAAAGAAAAATAGGCTAATATAGGCAAAAAGTCATCAGAACTTGTCACAAATGCAATGGAATAGTGTTATTTGGAGTGACGAATCAAGATTTGAAGTATGTGTTGGCGATTACCGAAGTAGGGTATTGAGGACCAAAAATGAAGCATATCATCCAGACTCTTTGCGCAGAAAAGTGAAATTTCCGGCCTCTGTGATGATTTGGGGATGCATGTCGGCCCAAGGGGTTGGAAGGTTACACTTCGTAGAAGGCACTGTAAATGCGGTTAGGTACATTGATATCCTGAGAGGCAGTTTAATGCCCTCCATTGAGATATTGAAAACAGTAGAAAACGGGTACATATTCCAACAAGATGGTGCTGCATGCCATACGGCTAAAACAGTGAAGGAATGGATGTTGCAAAATAACATTCCGATTTTGGATTGGGTATCCAGTAGCCCTGACCTGTCGCCAATCGAAACCCTTTGGCATATTATGAAAAAAAATTACGTTCAACACCTGCCAGAACAGTTCCTGAATTAAAAGAGAGGTTAACACAAATTTGGAACTCATTTACTGCTGACGACTGCAAAAAGTTAATAGATACCATGCCAAAGCGAATCGAAGCAGTTCTGAAGCAAAAAGGAGATGTTACACAGTGGTAGATTCACTGACACTCTAATATCATTATTGGGCCAAATGAAATGATTCGTTGTTATTTTACTTAATTTAGTGTTCTAAGCATAGTTTTAATATTATAATAATAATTTTAGTAAAACGTGTTAACAAAATAGCCTAAATTGAAATAATATTACTCTGAACCAATAATTGTGTTTATTGTGCTCACCAATGTCTTCCAAAATGAAGTAAAAAATAAAAAATTAACTGGACCAAACGATATGATTCTGGGCTCGTAGAAGATGTTTTGTAATTTTTTTTTGGGGAAGCATTGCTTCCCTTGCTTCCATGGACTGCACGCCCCTGATATATATATATATATATATATATATATATATATATATATATATATATATATATATACTGCTTTAAAATATTTTCAGGCATTACGCAATATACAATGTTGCCGCTTCTACCCAAAACAGGTGGCAACATTGCTATTTTAAATGAAATGCTCTTTATTTTTTCACTTTTTCTGAAACTACACATATTTCTGAGCAATTTTTCTGAATATTTCCCTATACCTCTGTAGCCGTTTTCCAGGAATTAATTTATTGAAAATTTTAAAACGAAAACGAGACTTCAAATAAATCTGAATTTCTTCCAGCTCTAAAGCAATTTTAATCTTAAATTAAATAATACCTTTAGGTGGCTCCAGAAATAAATGTATATTTGTAGCCTATAAAAGCGCGAGAAAATCGATTTTTTTTAATGGAACACCTGTATATCAGTACTGAATTAAGAAGATAATAAAAGTAGCTTTCTAATAATGTATACCTAACTCTTCACGTTTTTGATTTATAAGCATTTCTTTATGAAATAACATAATAACGTGTCAGTTTCAATGATTCTATTAGTAGTGTGCCATGCATGAACACTATTTTTGTGAAACGAACTATCACTGCCATGATAGTTCGTTTCACAGAGGTTTCATTCTTGCGCTTCTGATTATATGTCAAAGTTAAAATGGAAGTGAATAATAGTTACTCGAATACAGTTATAATGAATTTATTTATTCTGCATGGTCAGTTTGATAAGATTATCAAGAGAACGTGTAGAAAATTTAATGAAACGTATCCAGATTTACCACAAATGAATATCAGAAAGCCGAAGCAGATGGTATCAACTTGACGGGCTCCAGCACATTGTACGGTGGAAGTGACTGCAGAGCTAGATCGAATTTTCGATGACCGATGGTTTAGACGTCTAGGACCATGGAATTGGCCACCAAGATCGCCTGATACTACTGCTTTAGATTTTCATTTATAGGATACACTAAAGGAAAACGTGTATCACACTCCAGTAAATACCAAAGAAGAACTACTACATTGGGTCATTGAAGCATTTCGGCATATTGATCCCAATGAAATAAGAAGTTACAATGCATGGCGTCAATAGTCGTTTATTGAAGTGTTTAGAGGTTAATGGCCAACATTTTCAACATTTGCTTAAAAAATCAGTGTAGTGACAATTTTTAAAATATCTGTTTAATTTTTGTATTTCTGATTTATTATTTATCATTTTAAATGTCTTGGTCGTTTTAAAGCTGAACCAAAATCTTTAAAATTGTTCTGGATTCAAATGCATATTCTGATATTCACTTGTGGTAAATCTGGATACATTTCATTAAATTTTCTACACGTTCTGTTGATAATCTTATCACACTGACCATGCAGAATAAAAAAAATCATTATAACTGAATTCGTATTATTTACTTATTTGCGTCCTTTTTAGCTTAAAATCAGAAGCTCCAGAATCAAACTTCTGTCAAACAAACTATCATGGCGTCTCACAACAATTGTTTTCATGGCACACTACTACTAGAATCATTGAAAATGACACGTTATATGATATTTCAAAAAGAAATGCTATACCTATTTGCAATGTATACGTTATTAGAAGGCTACAGATAGGTATGGGGAAGTATTCAGAAACACGTGTGGTTTCAGAAAAAGTGAAAAAACAAAAGGGATTTCATTTAAAATAGCGATGTTGCATATAGCACCTGTTTTGGGTAGAAGCAGCAACACTGTAAGCCTGAAAATATTTTAAAAAGGTAGACCAAGGTCATTTATGGATGTAACCGAAATTTTAAAAAGATCTATCCGCCCCTTCACCAGAAACGTCTAAGGTTCCATCCACCGTGAATCACCCTGTAGAGTATAAGTTGAAAAAATTAGCCTAAGAACTGACATATAAGATATGGCACCCATTATGCAAATTACTTTGTGTTTGCGATTATAAAATATTTATTTTCCCTCTTGCTTACCGACACCCCTCTTAGACTGTTGTTTTACAGTCAAACAGGTGAACTCCCACCAAGTTTACTTCTATAAGTACATCGAAAGCCTGTCCCTTAAAAACATTATATTTGCTCCCTCGCAAATCCGAATCTCTACTTTCCCCCAGCAGAACCGTCGACCAGCGAACCGAATTAGCCCGCTTCCTTCTCTCGGGGGGTGCGCCCCGTTGCGTCCTTGATCGATACGCACTCTTGCAATTGCCATTTCGATGACGAGGAATTCCCTATTCCCAAGCCTGGAAATTGGACAAAAAAAAACTGACACGGGGATTCGGCAAAGTATGCTTAGTAGATGTTCGAGAATTCGATATGGATATTCCAACCCCCTGTCGAAAGTGTATACCCTGACATAGTTTAATTTACTGGAATAAATATTGCGTGTTTGGCCTAAAACTTCAATTTAAGTATGGAGATATTATCGAGGCAAACTAACGATGTCAATGAGCAGATACAGATAAAATAAATGTTATGGTTAAATTTACTCAAAGCATAGTAGTTACAAGTATACGAATATCAGCAAGGCCATTACAGGATATGTTTAGGATTTTCGCATGTTTTTCCATTTTCAATGTCTGGTGTTCGGATTTTGCACAAGTGTGATGAAGCGATGAACGGATAAGATTTTGTTACAAAAAAATTAGAATATGGTAGAACAAACAGGCGACCTATATAAGTAGGTATGTTTACAAAACGGTAAAGGGCTTTACCACCAATGAAATTTTATTAGGCAGTGAGATATTATATATAACCCATAGAGTAAGAGGTGCCACTTATGGGAACAAATGAGGGGTTTGTAATTTATACCCCTAGTAATGTTTAAAAACATTAAACTAAGCGCGACATACTCAGGCATTCATTGTTTTTTGGGAAGCCGTGCGATACCAACTATTTTATTGGCGAAAAGACTAAGTACTTGAGGTATAAATTACAAACCTCACCTTTGTTCCCATAGGTGGCACCTCTTACTCTATGGGTTATTTATAATATGCCTAATATTTTCATCGTTTATATTCAACATACCGTTGAGTGTTTTCCATCATCTCTACCACACTCCTGCATTGGCCTGATGAGCCCCAATAGGGCGAAACGTCGTCAATTATGCCGGTAGAGATGATGAAAAGCGCTTAAAGGCTGTGTCAGTACAATGGTTCATTATTTTTGGACTCTATACTTGAATAAGCTTACTACAGGCAGAATATTTTGTCCGAATGGCTGTTAATTTTTTCTTATATATGTATCTACGGACGCTATACTTTTGTTTTTTGTTATCAATAAAAACGAATATTATATTAAGGACTCTTTCGATTTTAAAAATAAAATTAAAAACATGAAATTGCCTAATAATATGTTGATATCTTTGAATGTCATATCGCTTTACACAAATATTCCTTTAAATCTTGCAAGTAACATAATTGAAAAAAAAAATGGAATGAAATCAAATAATATACTGTGTTACCTTTAAGTGAATTCCTAGAAGCAGTTCAACCTAACCCTAAATTCAACGTATTTTTTTTATAATAATAATTTTTTCAACAAATTGATGGTTGTGCAATGGGTTCGAGTGTCTTAAGTGCAATAGCCCAACTAGTTATGGAAGACCTTGAAACTATAATTCCCCAATTAAAATTTGAAATACCATTTTTTTATCGCTAAGTTGATGATTGTATTTGTGCAATCCCTCAAAATGAAGCTGATTATATTTTAAACACCTTTAATAATTATCACGTAAAACTCCAATTTACCATCGAAATCTAACAAAAAAATGAAATAATTCTCTTAAATGTCACTTTACACAGAAAGAATACAATCAGAACAGAATGGTACACTAAAAAAATCTGGACATCAAGGTACACAAATTATAAATCTCAGCATCCCCTCTCTCAAACAAAATCTGCTATCATTGCAGAGCAACTCAACTGTCAGATCTTGAATATAGGGAAAATTCGATAAATAAAGCCAAACATGGGCTTTATTTATCGAAATAGAGAATACATAAATTTTATAATAAAAGAAATATAATTTTCAAAAAAATATATTAAAAGTAACTTTTTAACATTACCATATGTACAAGGTTTGTCCGAACAGATAAAGCGTTTATTTGCCAAATATAACATAAATGTGGCTCATAAAGATTTTAATTTACTTACAAAATTTTAGCGTTCTAAAAATCAAACACCCAATTTAAAAAAAAGCAACGTTGTGTATGAGATCCCATGTAGTGACTGCTGTGGAGTTTGCATTGGCCAAACCACTCAGTAATTAAAATAAAGGCTAAATTCACATAAATACGACAAGGGAAACCCCACAGCGCTCATTAAACACGAAAATCAAACCAACCATAAATTTAATTTTTCCAAGGTGAGAATTTTAAAAACGGAATCTCATAAACGGAAAAAAGAGATATATGAATCTATTGAAATCGGGAAAAATAGAAATACAATTAATGACAAAAAAAATGTTAATTTATTAAACCAAATTTTTTTCAACAACATCTAAGTTCCCCAACTCTGTTTAAAATAAATAAATATCTAAATAATAAAAATTCTCCAGTAACCACTAAAAAAGTATTATGATAAGAATGAATTCCTACACTATATATTTCAGTTAGTCTCCAATAGATGTTCTGTGAATGTATTTGTTTGACAAAATGACAATGTGCTATGTGTATTTTATTTTGCTTAAATGTTATTGGTGTTTTTGACTTTTTGATTTACGTCTCATGGTAAGATAATTTTTGATTTTTTAAAATTTTAGATTGTTTATTTTTTGCAATATGTTTTAGGAAAAATAAAATAAAAACATTTTTGAAAAAGACATGGAACTACCTGTCGAAACGTAAAATTGAATTAAATATGACAAATAATTAAAAAATCGTTTTAATTTTATGAACACGCATCCCAAGAAAAAAAGTACCTAATTACTATATATATATATATATATATATATATATATATATATATATATATATATATATATATATATATAAAAAATCAGATTTTTCTTTAACTATATATTTATACGTGGGTATTTTATATTCTTGGGTAAAGGTTATTTATGCAAACACAAATTTTTCATATCAGTTCAACGTTTCACTCTTTGTGTTGAGCTTTTTCAAGATTTATTGTTGTTGTATATAAACGTATACATTAAGCATCAAATACATAAAAGGTCCTAGTTCTATTTTTTTTTCGTTTAAAATATTTTATATACTATTGGTGACAAATAGCATAAAATAGTACTTGTGATTTGGTAAAATAAAATATCTGAATTTGACTAGAAAACATATTTGGGAACAACGGTTTAAATAAAATTTTATCTATAATACGCTTTAGTTTTTAATTTATTTACAGGTACGTACCTTATAGAAACGATCTTCATTGTGGATAGTTTATGTAGTTTCTATTTTTTTTTTCGTTTAAAATATCTTATATACTATTGGTGACAAATGGCATAAAATAGTACTTGTGATTTGGTAAAATAAAATATCTGGATTTGACTAGAAAACATATTTGGGTACAACAATTTAAATAAAATTTTATCTATAATACACCATAATAAAGTAATTTATTTACGGGTACGTACCTTATAGAAACGATCTTCATTGTGGATAGTTTATGTAGTGAATGATATTAGATTGATTGGTTTTAAATACTGTACATTTTTTTGTTTATAAAAACTGCAGCATTTATCTTTTGTTTGGTGTCTGCGAAAATAAATATTGTTATTTCTATTGGATATACGGGAATTTTAAAAATATATACAGGGGAGTAGTAGAGTTGAGAATTTGAGTTTCGATTTTTTTATTATTTATTTAAATTAAGTTAAAATAAATTTGGCTCAGACCACATATATCTTTTTTGTCATTAACTGCCGAAACCTCTTTTTTTATTTCTATCATTTCTTTGAATTTTAATCTATAATAATATTTGTCTTGTGTTAAATCTTGGTTTCCTTAAAATTAAATTCATGTTTTGTTGTATGTTCATGTTTATGTAGGGCTGTAGAAACATTTTTAGTGTATTATGGCCTTTAATTCTGTTTTCCAAATATTGTGTTGTCATTCCGATATATTTTTTAGGACAATTTAAGCATGGAATTGAATATATCAAGTTTGATTTCTAGTTTTTTGGTACTTTGCTTTTTAATGGAGTGTAAAAATAATTTAATAAATTTTGAGCTTTGTGACAAACAGTAATATTGTGCTTTGAGAGAATTGACTTTAGTTTTTCTGATAGGTTATTTGTGCACGGTAGGGCTAAGTATTGTAGTTTCGTCTTTTTTTGGTTTTTGTTTTTTATTATAATAAAGATAAGTTCTTTGTTTAAACATTCTTAGAATATTTTTTTCTGGATAGTGACTTTCTATTAATATTTCTTTTACTTTTTCTAGAGTTTCTGGTCGGTATTCAGGTTAATCCTATTATTACGCGGTTTTTTTGGTGGTTAGAATGGTTTGAATTAAAATTTAGATATCTGCCCGACCAGGTTTTTTTGGTGTACCTTTTGTTTTTAAGTTGTTTTGAGTTAAGGTTCTAATTAGTGTTAAATCTAAGAAGTTTATTTCATTATTTTCTTCTGTTTCCGTTGTGAATTGTAATTTAGGGTGAAAATTGTTGAAAGCATTAAGTAGTTGGTTTACATTATCTTTTAAAATGGCGGTTAAACAATCATCAACAAATCTTTTGAAAAAAATCACATCAAAATCCAATTTTTCCAAAACACTTTCTTCCAGATACTCCATTACAAGTTGTGCTATTGTAGAAGAAATTGGAGAACCCATTGCGCAATCGTTTACTTGTTGATAGAAACTTTCTTCATATTGAAAGTAATTGTTGTTTAATGTTATATTTACAGCCTCTATAAAATCATTTAAATCAAGTGTTGTGTGTTTTTTTATTGTATCCCCTTTTTTTGTAATTATTTTAGGAACTAATTCATTTGGAATATTGGTGTAAGGAAACTATTAATATTAAATCAAGCGACACAAGTCTGTAATTTTCTGGAATGTTAACATTGCTAATAAATTGTTTAAAAGTAAACGAATCTTTTATGAAATAATTGTTTTTTCCAGTAATAAGGCATTCTGATAGATAGTTTGATAGTTTGTGGTTACCAAGAGAACATCCGAAATCTTCCCCGGACTTGATACTCTATTACCATGGCACGGAGCAGCATATAGCCATTTGTGGTGAAACTCATAACCGAGGAGTAATTAAAACTAAAGTAGAAAAATATAACGCGGCAAGAACTATTATATGTATAGTAGAAAAAGTTGGCTCCAAATTAAATGGGGATTTCAAAAATAGTTTGTTTTCAGAAAAAGCAGTGGCGTATCATATTTTTCTTAAAAAATATTCTGTTCAAACCCCGTACGGACGCCATTTGTAGAAATAAAAAAAAAACTTTTGCGTCAAAAACTGCTCTTTAATGGGTAAAAGATGTACATCAAATTTGATAACAATATTTAGAGTAATATAAAAGTTATTATATAAAAACCATTTTTTTTTATAGAATTTGTACACCCTGTATCTTGAAAACTATTCATTTTCGGACCAGGGTGTTTCCTAAACATTGGTAAAAAATTCGTAGGGTGTGTATCCCAAATTTCAATATTTCACGGTGAGCGGTTTCAATAATTTTGAGGAAAACCCGTCTTTAGAGTGCCGATGCATCACTGTAGAAAATTGCGATTTTCTCGAAAACTACTATCCCTATTGATATGAACTAAGAGTACCTTTTTTACGTAAAAAATCTCCAGGTATCATATCAGGATATCAGAATGTAAAGTAAGCATGTCATAAAAAAATGGGGTTGTTTTTACCCCCAACCCCCCCGGTATGGTACACCCCTGATTAAAATGGGCTCAAATTCTGATTCAGCATTCAAAGTTTGTACGATGTACCAACTTTCATGATTTTTGTATGAACGGTTTCGGAAATATGGAGGAAAAACCGTCTTCAGGGTGCCCCATTTGAAGGGGCGTAGCTCCCTTAGGAAGCATTTTTGACAAATGTTTGTAATAACTTTTTTTCATAAAAATACCTTAGGAATCAGCCTACCAATTTTTTACCAATGTTTAGGAAACACCCTATATATATATACATATAAAAATATTAAATTGTTTTTCTATTAATATTAAACCAATTTATGGGAATATTAAACTAATATTTTTGGTATATATAGAGAATTATCAAAAGACCTCTACTTAACTAATTTCTAACCAAAACATTAAGGGCTCTCCAAATGTTTTTTACACGTTTTATAATAAAAAGCCGCCTTAATACATTTTGTAGTGAATTTTATTCTATTATTTTCGTTTTGTTAATTGTAAATAATGATTTTTGTATAAATGATTCAAAAACCAACTCTTACCTTAAAGCAGGGCTGGAAATCGACCGGAACTATCCGAAACGGCGTACAGGTTCGTGAAAAAATTAAATCAATTCGTTTCTGTTCATAATATATATATATAAATATATATATATATATATATATATATATATATATATATATATATATATATATATATATATATATATATATATATATATATATATATATATATATATATATATATATATATATATATATATATATATATATATATATATATATATATATATATATATATATATATATATATATATATATATATATATATATATATATATATATATATATATATATATATATATATATATATATATATATATATATATATATATATATATATATATATATATATATATATATATATATATATATATATATATATATGTATATATATATATATATATATATATATATATATATATATATATATATTTATATATATATATATACAAATATATATATATATAATATATATATATATATATATATATATATATATATATTCCCTTATGTGCTCCTTATTTTGAATATCTAAACTTTAAAGAGAAATTCGTAATTTACACTCTTAAAATCGCTCAAATATCGTTCTTCTGTAGATTCCGACAACTTATAACAGAATTGTCCACGGTTTTGAAGTCGGTATCTTGATTTTTTTATATATACAAAAATGTAAAATTTTAAATTTTACAAATCTCAGGCACAGAACGAGACGATGTACACGTTTCCCAAAAGCGAAGTAAATATAACGTAATGCTAAAAATACAACCATATATATATATATATATATATATATATATATATATATATATATATATATATATATATATATATATATATATATATATATATATATATATATATATATATATATATATATATATATATATATATATATATATATATATATATATATATATATATATATATATATATATATATATATATATATATATATATATATATATATATATATATATATATATATATATATATATATATATATATATATATATATATATATATATATACATATATATATATATATCATATTATATATATATATATATATATATATATATATAATATATATATATATATATATATATATATATATATATGTATATATATGATTATTCAGTAAACTTTGATACAACCCACCAAATTTGCTTTACGAAACCTAGCTTGTTATTTTTGTCGTTTATTTTTGACTTTTTTATGAGCAAAGTATTTATTACTTAAAAATTAAGTCCAACTACTCTAGGCTGAGACTAGGCTTACATTTGCAAAATGCACGTAACAAAGTATGACGCCACATGCTCACCAGATTTCTAACATAAAAGCTGCTAAAAGTTTAATGAGATTAAAATGCCTAATGTCTCTCAAAAACGTCCTTTAAAATTGCATTTCTGGTGTGAGACTATGCGTACCTAACGACTTTTTGTTGACAGGCCTGCATCGCAAGGACAGAACCCCAACGGAGGCGAACATAAGACCGTAATGATATGCAAATAAACACTATTCTAAGTAACAGGTATTTATTTGGCAAATTTGAAAAGGTTAGACCAGTTTCTAAAAGCAGGTACGGTTATTGCATCCATATTTTAAAAATTCATAAAAATGTCATGTCATATTATTACTGTAATATTAGTGAGTAGGACAATACGTCGTAGTATATGAACTCATGCTAATTTTTGCATTTTTTTCTTTAATCACGTAACCTATTTAGTAGTCATCGATACACTTGATACTACCTCTCAAGCAAAGCAATCTAATGTCAAATTGACTTCTATTTAGTTTGAGAAGCTTGTAAAACTCAGTCACCAGGTCTTAAGTGAGAATCTCAGACAGTGTCAATTCTAAATGTGCGTGTCATTCTGCACGGAACTGCTTAAACATGTAATTTCTAGATTCCTCCTATCTAGAGGAAGTGGTTCTTCTTTAGAGAGTTATTCATCTGATTCGTATATTAGTTATCTCCACTTGATAGGTGCTATTATAGACATCGCTTTCACGAAATATTATCTGATACTAGCTGTCCCGGCAGAACAAGGTCTGCCGGGACAATACGCAATAAAACAATACAAAAAATAGTGAATTTTTTAGCCAAGGTCCTTCTTAAGAAAAATACACGGCGACACTAAGATATTTTGGTCATCTGAAAAGTTAGACTTTGTCATTGTATTGTCGTTGTGGCTCTAGCTGCATTTTAAACAATGATTTTTATTGAAAGGAAATTACCCACATATATATATATATATATATATATATATATATATATATATATATATATATATATATATATATATATATATAGATATATATATATATATATATATATATATATATATATATATATATATATATATATATATATATATATATATATATATATATATATATATATATATATATATATATATATATATATAGATATATATATATATATATATATATATATATATATATATATATATATATATATATATATATATATATATATATATATATATATATATATATATATATATATATATATATATATATATATATATATATATATATATATATATATATATATATATATATATATATATATATATATATATATATATATATATATATATATATATATATATATATATATATATATATATATATATATATATATATATATATATATATATATATACATGTATATATACATGTATATATATATATATATATATATATATATATATATATATATATATATATATATATATATATATATATATACTGTACTGTTGATTTTAGCACATTAGTTTCCTGTTCTACAGTTCTTACCGATGCACTAGAGTTTTCGTTGATAGCTTGTTAAATATTTCTGTTCGATTTTCATTGTTATTATTGTATCCGGTTCTAGGTTGTTCGAAGGCACCATGGTTAATTAAATTAACTACGATTTTCCTGAATTGGGTTTTATGAGGCTGCCGTCGTTCAGGGTACATCTCCAAATACCTTGCTGAGGTAACGTCGGCGTTTCTGTATGATTGAAAGTACAGAGCTAAAAATTTCCCCATTTAACCTTTGCTGTAGGTACAATAAGAGCCGAGATCCCTGTATAGAGAAGCATATAATATATATATATAAGTATATATAGATATAGATATATATAAGACATATATAGATATAGATATATATATATATATATATATATATATATATATATATATATATATATATATATATATATATATAAATATATATATATATATATATATATATATATATATATACATATATATTATATATATATATATATATATATATATATATATATATATATATATATATATGTATATGTATGTGTTACATTTTTGGCACCACCTACAAGTTTATCTTGCAGAACTTTTTTTGGAGAATCCTGTATGAATTCTGATATAAAATTTAAACTCTTTGTTCATTTCTTTAGCTCTTTCGTATTTTGCATTATTCCCGTATCTATCACAGTTTTCGACTTATTTGCAATAATCAATGTATTGCATCGATGGCATGTGGGCGAAATGAAGCAAAAAATTAAGAAACGGGTTTTATTTTAAACCAACCGACATGATAATGAACAATCAGATAAAATTATTACAGCTAAATTAAAAATAAAACAAAATTATAAAAGTTGTTGAAAATGTCCGCCTCTTGCTAGAATGCAAGGATCAAGTCCTCATGGACTGACGGACTCTGTCGAATATTCCAGGAGTATTGCGAATGATGTCCCATGAAGCTATTATTCGGTTTCTTAAATCTTCTTCTGTCTGGATTGGGATCTGATACACCAATGTTTTCAAGTGTCCCCAGAAAAAGAAATCCAGGCTATTCAGATCTGGAGATCTAGGGGGCTATGGCTGAGGTCCCCCTCGCTCTATCCAACGGTTGTTAAAATTATTATTTAGAAACTCCCTCACCTCTGTGCTGAAATGTGCTGGTGCACCATCGTACATGAACCACATTTGATTTCTAAGAAGATTTGGCACGTCTTTTAGCAATACCGGGAGTTCGTCTTCGAGAAATTGACGATAATATCGCCCGTTTAGCCATGCTGGCAGGAAAAATAGACCTATAAAATAATCTCCAATAATGCCGGCCCACACATTTACTGAAAATTGTTGCTGGAAATTATTTTCATGTATCGCAATGTTTGTCTATTGAGCACCATGCGATTGGATATGAAAAATTGTTGCTGGAAATTATTTTCATGTATCGCAATGTTTGTCTATTGAGCACCATGCGATTTGGATATTTCTGTTCATAGAGTCGTCTGGCTTCACAACAATTGCCGTTGGCAAGTCCATAAATGAAATGAATTTCTGCATATTCGTGATCTGTGAATTCAACCATCATTAAACAACTCGAAACATCTACGGAAACGTCAAACAAAAAAATATTTCTGACAAAATGTCAGATTAAAGAACAGAATTAACATATGACCTGCCTCAGCCTACTACCTTTTTTTCCAGTTTCATTATTTAGCCTACACTTAACTTGCACCTATGGCAATTATTGCAAATAAGTCGAAAACTGTAATAGATACGAGAATAATGCAAAATACGAAAGAGCTAAAGAAATGAACAAAGAGTTTAAATTTTATATCAGAATTCATACAGGGTGCTGCAAAAAAAAAAAGTAAAACCCTGTATACTACCATCCACGATTTTAATATTTTATCGTAGAGGTTCTTAAAAATAAAAAATGTTCTAAATTTGAACTAATTGTCTCAGAAGGAACTAGAAAAAAACGCAAAAAACGAGAAAAAAATTGAAACTTTGCCACCCTGTATAACGAAAATGGTGCGTTTTTGACCATGTATATATTGGCATTTTTTTCCTATTTTCTCGAGTACTATCACCCCCTGAAATATGTCCACGCTAGTAATTAACAACCTGTATATATTTATATATATATATATATATATATATATATATATATATATATATATATATATATATATATACGGAATTTAGCATTTAGAATAAGTTTCGGTAGACAACTGTTTTATTATTTTCATTAACAATAACTAACTAACCACAACTAAGTTTAAATAAAACAACTTTAACAAATAAAACACTAAAATACCAATAAATACAAAACAAAATTTTAATAGTGAGTTGGATCGCCCCTATTGGCTATTACAGATACTACTCTTTTCTCAATGCTGTTCTCCCTTAAGAACTCATTGACAATGCGCGCCCTGTGGGGCCTTGCGTTGTCGTCAACAAGAACAAATTCGTTTCCAAAATGTTCTGCAAAAGGAAGAACAACATATACCACCGCCTTTCTAATAATTCAATACAGTCACATTCTCTCGCACAAAAAAAAAACAGTTCCGTCCTTCCATCTCTCATAATTATTCCCCAAACATTCACACCACCACCTTCAAAGGGTACACGAGCGTTCATATTCTCCGCTCTTCTTCTTTCCTTATTTTCTCTCCATACCAAAACATGACCCTCTGAAACACGCATATTAAACCTACATTCACCCATGAACATATACCTACTCCCCTCTGCTAGTACTCAGTAAGCATGCTCAATCGCCCACTGTTTTCGACCAGCACTATGTTGCCTTGTAAGAAGAGGGCAACTTGCTCTTCTTCTTGCATGAAGTTCTCTGATGTGCAGGCGTCTTCTGAGTGAATGCCTACATACTAACTACTGCCCTAAGTTGCGTCGCATTCAGAGTGGGCATTCGATGTACCGACCTAAAAATTCGGTGATCATCGCGCCCGGTAGTTGCTCTTATGTAACCCCCTCCAGGTGCATATACCACTGATCCTGTGACCAGGTGCCTCGCCAACGTACGCCGGATACTCTTTCGGCTCGTCTGAAATAACCTTGATAACTGGCCCATATTTGTTCCTTCACCATGAAGCCGGTAAATAAAGTGATTTCTTGACCCACAGTATAAAGGGTTATTGGTTATAATTTAGACCAATAGATAACTCCTATATTTGAAAAGCTAGAAAATGGTTTAATTAGGAAACCTTTTGGGATTTTCATGTACTTTTATTAAATTTATATTTATGTAAACAGGGTGCCTCATTTAAAAAAAACAGATAAAGTTATATATGTATGCAATTGACACTTTTTTATTTTTATAAAATTAAAAAAAACTTACTGATTAGCCTTCCATTTTTTTTTATATCCTTCTTAATATCTGGAAAAATAAGAAAGTTCTAGCAGATTGACCACTGTACATTACTGGGCAAATTTCATGTATGCATTTTCCGTGTATGAATAAATAAATAAAGAAATAAATTGGTAACTTATGAAATGTAAAGCCGGTATGTTATAGACAGAACTAAGCACGCATGCAGTTCTTCACAGTCCAACAAGGCAGGATATGGAACCTGCTACAAACTTTCCGTTTATTTTTCTGTCTGTTTATTTGTAGCAACATGGTACTGCTTAGCCAATTCGTAGCTATTAGTTCCACACCACAACTTTTAAATTCATTATGGATATATTATTTACTGATTTATACTATTCATAAAACTGAGAACAGGTTAGTAATGCTTGGTTATTGATTATGTAGATTCCAGATTCTGATAGTTTCGCTGGTTGTACTCTTAGTTTAAATAACTGAATGTATGAGTAAAGCAACTGGTCCCTGTTATTATCCACCTACAAAAACATGAATTGTTTATTCAGCAATGGTTCCATTTTCTTAATTTTCGTGAGCAATGTAAGATCTCTTTAAAAAAAAAGTGTGATATGACGTTGGCTCTGCGTTTAGGTAAAGCATTTTCCAAATTGCTACATTCCCTATACTGCGTCCAGTTAAATTAAATAACGTCGGTTAAATATCCAGTCGAAGTAAGCATAAAATGACCCTAATTGCTTTCGTTTGTGTAGTGAGCTCTACCGAAAATAATAATTGGCATCTTATAGATGCAGATGCCGTAATAAACAGTATGTCTTATATTCCAGAAGCGACGCAGCGAAATAGAAAATATTGGAGTAAGTAAGAAGAACCCTGACAACTAAAAAAAAAGTCATTTGCCAAATCAACAATACATTTTGTCTGAACCCTTCGGCTTTAAAAAAATTATGTTAATTTAATTATTTTAACAATTTATTGATCAATAAATATCCAACATAAAATAAGATTTTCCCGACAAAATAAAATATTGGGGGGACGCTCCGCCAATCCCCCCCTTATATCCTCCTCTGGCCGGGCCGGGAAAACATTTAATTCAATGTCAAATTTGCCCCGATAAAACAAAAAAAAACAAACTGCTCGTGGCAGCTATACTGAATTGACCGTTAGTTCAGATGAACGTAGTAATAACGTCGTGTCACAAGTAACCTCCACTTCGTATGCCATTACACCATCAAAATCAAGTGATCTGTGCCTCTCTCGGGTATATAGTTCCAAAGGTTCCCTTCGATTATTCTGTGCTAGCATCTTAAAGTTAAAAAAAGCAAATACTTGTTTCGAAAATGTTTAGCTAAAGCTATATATTCTTTAGGCACTCCAATCAGTTCTGTTGAAAATAAGTAGTGGAATAAAGCGTTTAAACAAAGTAGGCCGTCGTTAGAACTTCCTAAAAGATGTATGCTATACAATTCATTAATTAAATAGAGTTTTTTAGAAACTTTAGTCACTGATTGTATCTCAAATGCTGAATTTATAGATATCCAGTGTGATGCTTGAACAAATGTGTACAATGAGGGTATTTTAAATACATACAGGAAAATCAATGTAAATAAAATTAGCAGAAATATTTGAAGAGGTAGGATCAAGGCGTATTTTAGGGTGTGAACAGGCAATGCTAGGATAATGACGAAGGCTTGGGAACTTCTCGAAGAGAAATAGCCAGGGGACAGTCTAAAGTGAAATTCAGTCAACTCGATGATAAACTAGGCCAAATCAGTCGTTTTATCCATAAAAAATAGATTAGAATTAAGTGCTGCCTTTCAGAGAATAGGCACAAAAAGAAAAACTAAAAGTTTCGAAAATTAAATTCCTAAAGTTGCCAGTTGTTATTACTCGATGGGTGTCAGTTATAACAGGCCTTAAAAGTTTAAAAGAAAACAAAATTGTCCTTAAATCCCTGGCAATAAGTGATCAAGCACCTGATTTAACCAATGTAGACGTGCAAAAAATCGTGATGATAAAAAATTTTGACTTAAAATCGATAAGTCTCTTTTTGAGCCAAAAAAAAATGGATAGTTAAGCTTCAATCTGATAGTAGAAGCATTTCATGATATTAAAACACATTTTGACAATAAAATTTCTACTTCTCCCTTATTAAAAAAATGAGGACAATGACGCTAAACATGTGTCTGAAACCAATTCACTATGCTGCAAATATTCTACATCCTCAATATAAGGGAAAACATTTAAATAGTTCGGAATGGAACAGTGTACACAAATTGTCTTCCCTTGTTAATAGCCCAATTGAATTAATGAAATATTAAAAAATATTGCAAAATATAGATCAGTAAGTTGATTTTAGTTATACTCACCATGCCCCTACGTCAGCCTCTACAAAAAGATCGCTCAAAACCCAAGGTTTTATACACAACAAGAAAAGAAACGACCTGTAGAGTAGTTTATATATATTCATCACAATATGAATTTATTAGCTGGGGTTTAACACAAGGGATCTCGGAAAAGTTCACTCCAGCTACTTGAAGAAAAAACCAACTGAATGATTTCTAGGAGAAATACATCACAATTAAAAATTATTAACATTAGTGGTAGTGATACTGATAACGATGACTTATGGCCAGATAGTTCAGATTCCAAATGTGAATCTGAAGCAGCAGTCTGAGGAGTGTTTATTGTCCTAATAAATAAAACTTTAAATAAAAAATGGTATTAGTTTGTTTTCAATATTACACTAACCATATATGTCAAAAGCAAAATCCGCCATGACAGTCATTCGTCACAAAAAATAAGTACACGTAATTTTGCATCACTGGTTCCGCATTGTTTTTGCATTTGCAAATAATCTAACTTTGGCTAGTTCAAAATGTCTTTACTGATTTGTCTGAGTTTTGATTTGACCTTCCAGTAAATGGTCTATATTAACACTGCCTTTTTTGTTTTTAGTCGCTTGGTCAAATGGTGTTAAGAGATGTGGGCCCCTCCTAACTAAATGTCTAGTTACGTGCCTGCAATAAAGCGACTACTCAATGCAACAGAGACGCAAGATTTCCCTAGAACCCATTTTTATTTCAACAAATATGATGTAGTATAGTATACTAAATTTTATAAAAGATATCAAAGCTGTAATAAATTGTTTCATAAAACATTTATTAACTTTTATAAAATACCTTTGATATTGTAATGCCAGCCTTCGTAACAGGTCATTTAGAAAATCCCGAAGAATCTAGACACCTCGCCCGTGCATTTAAAGATGGGGTGGTGTAATATACCAAAAACGTATGGTCTAAGATAAATATTTTTCTGTATGTAAAAGGCTAACATACAAACAAAAATAAATGACTGTACTAAGGCGTATATATTTTGATTTACTTGACTGAGTTTGAAGTTACTTGATAGAAATCTATATTAAAAATTAAAACAATAGACAATTTTAAATTTTCTTTCGTTATATATAAATTTAAATAGTGGAAATATAAAATTTTTATGTTGTTTTAATTTGCAATTTTTATTTGATCTAAGAATCTCGTGAAATAACTTAATAATGCAATATATACCCACTTTATAAAGACTTATTGTTCACATAATTCTTCACTGTGTAGGATAAATATCAAGAAGTGGTAAAACGTATCACAACGTAATAGACTTTTTCTGATTTTAATTAAGACATTAAGGGCTGGTATTTTCATCTCCGTACAATTTTGTTCGATGCATATTTTCCATGGTTACAATTGTCCCAACAATCATTTCCACGGTAAATATTCGAAGAATAAAGTTATTTGGGAATAAAAATATTGGCCCCAAAATTATGTAAACTCTTTATACCGCTCTGAGTTCTCACCTGTTTGTATTACTCTTAGGGAATAATGCATAGATAAATATCTAGATGACATATCAATTTTATTAAAAAAGTTATTTAATTATTCTCTTTGGTAATATGGTCATGAAGTATGTAGTTGATTATTTTCAGTGTAATTTTTTTGCCAATTTTCTAAATCGTTGATTACACTACAGAAAATAAAGTTTTAGCCAAATAAACGAAAACACTTGTTTAAAATTTCTACCTAATTTATTTTACATAAAATAAAACACATGACAATTGTTTCGCCGACACTGTGGCTTCATCAAATTTTAGATTTCACTCATTTTAAGATCTAGGTAACATTTGATGAAGCCCCAGTGTTGGCGAAACAATTGTCATGTGTTTCATTTTTTTTTGTGAAATAAATAAAATAAAGCCTAAATTTTAAACAAGTGTTTTCGTTTACTTGGTTAAAATAGATTTCCATCAAGTAAAGGCAAGTTCTGTTCAAATAAAATTTGGTTGAATTTTGTTAGTTCCACACTGACAATTGTTATGCTTTCACCAAAGCATACATAACATAAAATGTAGGTATAGTAAAAACTGTGTTCAAAGACTGGTAAATTTCATTGTTTATTCCTCAATTTATAAATTTTGAAGGCTATTCAAATATAAACAGTATTCTAAACTACCTAAAACAAACAATTAGTAAACATCGGAATAAATCTAATACTAATTTCTACCAGTTCCATAGGCGCCTATTCCATGCACAACAAATAAGTTTTGGCTGCAGAGCACTCAGAGCAATTCATAGGATTCTTTGTGAAATGTGTGTTTTAAATAACCAATGTTATAAAAATATTTCTTTATAGAGGATTTATTTTCCCATTATTCTTATTATCCCATTATTAAAACTTCTAAAATTAAATACTATTCCAACATTATCGTGTAGGTACCTCAGACGTTTTTCTAACGATTCTGCACGATTCTTCCGGAAAATGGATCTGCGCGTAATTGCTTGATTTTTTGGTATTAAAGTTCATACCATTGTGATCAAAAATTAATACTGGTATACTCTCGTCAAATGCACCGTGTGTGTCGTCTACATGCAGGGTGTCAAAACTTAAGTGTCGGCCTAACAACTTGTAGATTTAGACATATCATAACTTAAAATTATTGTATTTAAATCATTAAATGAATTTTATAAGTAATAAAGAATATAAAGAAAATTACAGAATATATAGCGTCAATCACGGTTTGTAATATAATAGAATATTAATAATTCGTTGATTTACTGAATTAAGTGGACCTTGCTATACTTAATAACCAAACATTTTTTTAATAAAAATTAAAATATTGAAAGTATTCTTAACAAAAGAAACATTATACAAACGCTGAAATATTGTGTGATTATTTCTGTACACATTTAAATTAAATTGAGGACCGGAGGAATTTAAATGTACCTGTAATTTAAATTCGTACATCTAGGTGTAAACTATAATGTAAAAAGCATTTGAATAATATTGTGTTATCATACTTTTTTTCAAAAACTTAATAAAAAAAAACAAGTGTCGATATTTGACATTACAAGGATAAGCGCAGAGAAATTCTGAATTATTGGATTATTAAGGGTGGGGCTATAAGGACTATAGCCCCAGATCTCGTCATAAGTAGAAGCCTCAGCACTGAGCTGGCGCTAGGTTTTGCGGTGGTACGGCCAGAAGGGGGAATAGTGACTTATCAATTTTTAAAGTCATTATTTGTAGTATTTTTTAGTCTCTCTGCAAAATACGCCTCGCAAATCCTCGCACGGCTTAGGGGGAATAGTGGCTTATCAATTTTTAAAGTCATTATTTGTGGTATTTTTTTGTCTCTCTGCAAAATACTCCTCGCATATCCTCGCACGGCTTAGAGGCCCCCAAGGACTGAAAGACTTAAATCCCTAGGTCCACATAAGCGGAGTTTAGGGGCCCCTAAATACTGATAGTCCCAGGCCCATAATTCGTTAATCCGGCCCTGGTATTATTGAGCTGGTCAATTTTTGTGTTGCGTTGAATTTAAAATGACATTTTACATTTGTACAAAATAAGTTATACAGTACGTTTCGAAAATGCCAACTAAGTGCTAAAAAATATAGAAATGATGACCGCTAAAGGCCGAATGTCATATGACCTGGAACATCTCAAAACGCATTTTATTTTTGAAACCTATATTAAATGAATGGTGTCTTTGCGCGTGAAGATTATAGGAAAGTCAGTATTATTTTTCAAAAACTTATAACTGACTACTTTTTTTTCACAGAACACATTTGACGTTTGCCGGTTTATTCTATAAAAAAGCATATACAACACATACATTTATAAACAAATCATTTTTACTTGCTCGTAAAAGGGAAGTATTGTAATAGTGAAAAAAATACCCCCGAGATTGTTTCAGATCTTTACGTTTCAAGGTCCCTAGGTGCCGAAAGACATGTTTTCTTGATTCAGTCAGTCTGTCTGTCTGTTCGCGATATAGCTAAAAAACTAATACCCGATTGATTAGGTCACATGAAGTTGACCTGGTAACATTTTTGTAAAAATCCAATAAGTCGAAACCAAATGGTGGACTAATGAAATGTTAAAAAAATTATTACTAAAAAACTATTTATCCAAATAAAATATCTGTAATAGTGAAGAAAATTATCCTCCCAGGTTTTCCATATATTCACATTTTAGCAGCCATAGATGTCAAAAATAGGTTTTCTCAATTAATTCCATCGGTATGTCTGTCAGTTCGCGGCATAGATAAAAAAGTTACTTAACGGATTGACTAAAAATTTTGGTCCCCATCATATTGGGTTGACCCGGTAATATTCCAATATGGCAGAGCAATCAATATTTCAATTTTTATATTTTTATTTTTTGTTCCTCCTGCCCTTACAAAATGAATTTGTGTACCTGTACAAACCACCCAGAACAGTTCTGAAAAGTCGGCGCCTGTGACTAGTTCATTATGTACGCAAATTGTTAGTGTCAACCGACACAGTTAAATGCGGAAACATCTTAAGAAATCAACAATTATCATACCTCTGTAAGACAATAAAATGTGAAAATTGATAAACATGCGCTATCCCTTGTTCCTAAACTGACTGTAGATTTTATTATTTATTTCGATAAGGCTTAAATGTAAGAGTTAAGATTCTTATTTATCACCATAGCTCTGTAGTTCATTCTTAACAGATACATTTTATGCGTAAATGATAATATAAAAAATAGCAAGAACAGGCACAACATTTTGAGAAGTTTGACTACTATATATACAAAGACATTTATGTTTTTATCGAAATTTGTACAATAAATACATCAAATTATTTAGGAAATAAAAAATATAATGAAAATGTAGTTCTTTTATATACAGATAGAGAACAAACATTTACATAATAAAAATTTTTATAAACAAATGAAACCACCTTCAAAAAAATGCACTAAAAAGTGAAAAATATTTTATTCCATTTTGAAAATTTTACTCCGTGAAGTCGGCGCCAAACTAATAAAGACATGTGAGACCTTATGCGCGTAGTATTAAACATCAAAACACGGAATTGACTGAATACATGATTATATTTTTGTGTTTAAATAATTAAGAATAAGTTCAGCGCCGCCTTCACGGAGTAAAATTTTTAAATTGGAATAAAATATTATTTTTCACTTTTTAGTGAATTTTTTTGAAGTCGGTTTCATTTTTTATAAAATTTTTTATTTCATCCTTTTAAGTTTTGAAAACTTAAAGGGCCGTGTACACGTGCAAAAGTAATGAAACAAAAAGGTCTGTCTGTAAATATAACGTGTATTATACAACTCCAAAATCATAGCAGAGCGTTTTCGACTAACCAGTCATCATCAATGCTACTTGTCAGTGAACAGGCAGGAAGATACATGATACTAAATCAATGTAGTAAAAACTTTTTATATGTAACAAAGACAAAACAAGTTTTTTTAACAATAAACTTAAAAAGAATATAAAATATAATTTGGTGTTCATAAACTTTTGTTTTGCCTTTGTTACATGTAAAAAGTTTTTAGTACATTGATGTAGTACCATGTATCTTCCTGCTTGTTCACTGACAAGTAGCATTCATGATGACTAGTTAGTCGAAAGCGCTCTGCCATGATTTTGGAGTTGGATATTATGCACGTTATACAGACAGACCTTTTTGTTTCATTTCTTTTTAATTGCATCTATAAGAGTTTTATTGTAAAAATCAGGTTTAACAAATGGTCCACTGCATAATATTTTTTTCCTGATATAATGGTCAACGCGGAGAATTGAGAATAGAATAATAAAAAAAACTTCTTGCAATATACCTTAACGCAAAAAACAAACTGGCACCATTCCGCCATTTTTAACATTTTTTAAAACATTCTCTTAGGGAACCAATCCGGCAATATCCTGAATGTCCCCTGAAAATTTCATCTAAATTGGTCAAACCATCGTCAAGTAATCGATGTCAATGTTCAATTTCAAAAGTAAAATACTTGATTTTGAGGTAGTACATTTTCATAGTCACCCTGTAAATACATAAAATTACATAATGGGATAGCAAAAGAGATACCTTTTAGCAAATGGGGTTGTATGTCTATTATCCGCCTCAATGCTTTAGTCTGAAAAGGGTATTTAAAAAAATGTAAATAAAATTATAAAACTCGCTGCCTTTATCGCCCTTATAACTCTGTTTTTTACTTCCCTCGTAAAAGTATTGTAATCATTAAAAAATCAATCTCTGAGATTTTTTCAGATCTTCGCGTTTCAGGGACGCTAGATGCCAAAATATGTGTTTTATCAATTCCGTTGGTCTATCTGTCTGTCTGTGTGCCTGTCAGTTCGCGGTATAACTTAAAGACTACTTACCCGACTGACTTCAAATTTTTATCGAACATTAAGGGTCGTATGGAGATGACCTGGTAACATTTTGGTAAAAATCCAATATGGCGAAACAAAATGACGGCATAGTGAAATGTTAAAAAAATTATTATTAAAAAACTACTCATACAATTTATCTCAAATTTTGCAAAAAACATCACGTATTACGTTGGAATCAACTGGTAACATTTTGGTATGTATCCAAGACGGCGGCGGTTTTAGGGTCCCTAGATGCCAAAAAGAAATATGTTTTATCAATTACTTTAGTCCGGCTGATGGGTCTATCTGTCTGTCTGTCAGTTCGCGGCATAGCTTAAAAACTACTTACCTGATTGACCAAATTTTTATCAAAAATTAAGGGACCTGGTAATAATTTGGTAAAAATCCAGTATAGCGGAACAATGTTAAAAATTTTGTTAGAGTGGTGTATTATTTGAGGTTAAGTTCCAGTCTTTTTTTCAAATTGTCGACGTTTCGCAACCTAATTGTTACGGGACACATATATAGATCCGATATCCTGTATGGAATCCATATTATCAGTCTTTACCTACTCCGTTGGTCCGCATGTATTTCCTAGATATTATATTTCTAAATGGTTTTCTTTATTTTCGTTAACAATCCTCTTGATGTTATTTTCGAGTGGTATATTATTTGGGGTTAGGATCCAGTAAAAAAACAAAAGTTTATTTTTAAATAGTCGACCTTTCGCAACTTTACTGTTGCATCCTCAGGACACATATATAGATTCTATATCCTGCAAGAACCCCATATTATCAGTATTTACCTACTAAGTTTCCCACATATTAAGCTTCTATGATTTTCGTTAACGATCGTTTTGTTGTTATGTTAGAGTGGTGTATTATTTGGGGTTAGGATCCAGTAAAGAAAAAAAAAGATTTTTTTAATTTGTCAACGTTACGCAACTATATTGTTGCATCCCCAGGACACATAGATTCTATATCCTGGATGAAACCCATATTATCAGTCTTTACCTACTACGTTGGTCCGCAGATATTTTCCAGCTATTAACTTTCTAAATGGTTTTTGTTAACGATCCTCTTGTTTTTATGTTAGAGTGGTGTTTTGTTAGGATACACTAAAAAACAAAAGTGTTTGGTTTAAAACACATATATAGATTTTATATCCTTCATGAAATCCATAATATCAGTCTTTACCTACTCCGTTGGTTCGCAGATAGTTCCCAGATATTAAGTTTCTAAATGGTTTTCGTTAACGATCTCCTTGTTATTAGAGTGGTGTATTATTTGGGGTTAGCAAATATCTGCGGAATTCAACATGACGTAACAAAGTGGTGGTATATGTCAATGTAAAACTACTATAGAATTTATTTTAAATTATGCCCAAAAGTCAAGTGTGGCATAGGTAGAAAGAAAATGGTAAAATATTGGTAGGAATCCAGTATGATAGAACAACATGGCGCCCAATAAAACTGAAGACAGTATATGTAACACATATATACTGTGACTATGTACTGAACTAAATTGGGTCAAATTTCACTATTTCTAACAAATGGAAAAAAATCATAACGAGGGAAGTTACGGGTAAAGGAAAATTACCGATTATTTTTATATTATTATTACAAAAAAAAAACGGGTGAACGGATTTCGGATCAAAATCGGTCAAGCCATTTAGACGATATTTAAACTTAAAAAACACATAGAGGTCGAATTGAGAACCTTTTTTTGAGGTGGGTTAAAAAGGAAACTCCAATGCCTTGTTTATTATTTGTTAGAAAAAAATTAATTTATTGGCCAGCGGCTTTTTTTTAAAACACGTCAGCAAAGTTAGGAAGCTCGCCCCCTCCTAGGAAAAATAGAAGTCCGTAATATTTTGAGACCAACGTTTTGTGATAACTGTGAAGGCAGACTTTGACAGATGAATCACTAAAATACCACCAAAGATTGTGGACCAACTTCTTTAAGATAGCGAATTTGATACGACCAGGGCGGCCAAGAGAAAATCCGGGCCCGCAGCGACACTTCCGAGCACCACTTCTGATAATTCAACGGAAATTGACAATTCACTCTCTTCGATTTTGCGCAGGCAGTTACTTTAAATTTACAACTAAAAAGTCGAATAACAAATATGAACATCAGTATGAGATATTCGATAAATAATGCAACTTAAAAGTCAAGCTGATGAAGTAATCTACATAGAAGTCACTCAAGAACATTGAAATTCCTTGAGACCCCCGAAAAAATATTTTTACTGAATCTTAACTTGCCTTTGAAGTAGCCGCCGTGAAAAACATGTAAAAATGGGAGTGGATGCCATCAATGCAGAGATGAGATCCACCCCAAATATTGTTGGCAAAAAAATTAAGTGAAAAACCTAAAAGAAACAAAAGTTGGGTTAAATAACACTTCTAGAACCATCCAAGGCTAGTGTTTTAAACAAACTGATTTTGTAAATGAAACATTAAAAAGGCAAAAAAAAATAAAAAGTACCAATGAAATAACTAATAAATTTATTAATGTATCCTTTGGAATCATTCCAAATTACGATTCAACCTAGATATATCTACTAAAACCTTATATGTATCTAAAGTAAGCGCCTACAGCGTTGTTCCTCTCGGAATAAAACGCACTAAAGTATACCCCAGAAAGAAAAAGACCGAGAGTTGTAAATAATGTTAATTTTGAGAAAAAAAGATATATTTTACAAAATGGCAACTAAAAAATGTAAATTAAATTCTAATATTTTTCTACTTATATTAAGATATTTTGTTGGTTAATTGCTGACAATCCCCAAATGGTTTATACAGAGGTGTAACATTGGCCCAAACCATTTCTGTTAGATTTAGTTTGCAATGGTACGGTGGAAGTCAAAATACTATAACAATCCGAATTAGAGCCATTACATTAACGATATATTTTGTGTAACTCCTTTTTAATCAAGCTACATATGGTATTTTTATTAGGAAGTTATTAGCAATTGGTAGCAGTGGCGTAACTATAATGTTGCGAGTGGTGCTGTTGCGCCAGGGCCCGAGCCTTTGGGGGCCCGGCGGCGGCCCGTTTAAAGACTACAGAAAAAACGTATTAGAACTATCGATTTATAAAAGGGCACATTTAAGTAAAAAAAATACATTTACAAAACCGACAAACGGCAAAGACCGTATCGCCGTCTGTATAGGCTTTCACGCACACTAAACCGACAAGCAGCCTTTTATTTTTAGTTGGCGTTCACCAGCAGGTTCATTTCTGTCGGAGCTGAGCGCTTTACGTCGGTAAAGATCAATCGAACAAAATTCCTACGGGGAATAGGTAGAGAAGTTTGAAGATGCCAAATAATTCATTTTAAGTTATTTGCTATTTGCTTTGGGCACGGCTGCATTACCCAGTAGGCCCGGGCATAGGGCCTGCCGCCGCCTCGCTTCAACAAAAATCGTTTATAGAATTTTCCTTGTTTCATTTATAAGAAAGTAGGTAATTTTAATATATTATTATATTAAAGGAACGGATAAGTGTCTGCTATATGAAAGAGGGAACTTTTTTTTCTGGTCTTGCGAGCCTAGGGCCCCAAAAGTTGTGGATGCCGTAATGGTTTTGGGGTGCTAATTTTTTGTGTCCTGTGTTGGGTACTAGACTAAAACAGGCGTATAATTGCAGTGATATTGATTTTATATTTTGTTTTGTGAATATTCAGCATTGTAGTTGTGATAAAATGAATTACAATATCAATCGGGAGCAGCTAAAAGAAAAAAAGCTGCGGAAAACGAAGCAAAATTGAAAAAGCATCTAAAAATAGACAATTTTTTTCAAGTTATAGACAAAAGTAAGACAATTCAGTCGTCTAATCGTAAGTCGCTGTAATTCGAATTATTCCTATACTTTAGAATGTTGTTTTGCTTATTTATTTCTTAAGTTTATTTAGAATAGTTTATATGGAATATATTAAGGTTCATATATAATCTTATTTCATTTTTCTGTGATATCTATCTGATTTGCTGGAGCTATTATTTTTTGCAATTTATGAAATCTCTTAATCTTTTTTTTAATTTATACGTACTTAGGGGGAGAGGCCCTGTTTTACGATTTGGCACCATGGCCCTACTTTGTCTTGTTACGTCACTGGTTGGTAGTTTTCAAGCTTCCTAAAATAGTAAATGATAGTATACCATCTTACTACCAATATATGTGATTAAGCGCATTCCTTTGCCAGACCATCCTTCCGAATTATTCCTATACGTTAGAATGTTGTTTTGTTTATTTATTTCTTAAGTTTATTTAGAATAGTTTATATGGAATATATTAAGGTTCATATATAATCTTATTTCATTTTTCTGTGATATCTATCTGATTTGCTGGAGCTATTATTTTTTGCAATTTATGAAATCTCTTAATTTTTTTTTAATTTATACGTACTTAGGGGGAGAGGCCCTGTTTTACGATTTGGCACCATGGCCCTACTTTGTCTTGTTACGTCACTGGTTGGTAGTTTTCAAGCTTCCTAAAATAGTAAATGATAGTAAACCATCCTTCTAAAAAAACTTGGCGTCAGCTTATAGTTTTACCTTGTCATATTTTATTTACCAACTGGTTATCTATCTTTCGTTTCGTCCACGTGATAGATATTCAGATTGTCTTTCCGATATTTTTTTAGAGCTGTGAAATATCATATTCACCAGCAAATGTTTTCTTTTCCACCAAAAAAAATTCTACTTTGCATTAAACAAAAGCCCTTGTTTTTAAAATTCCCTACATTGTTCATAGAGGACAAGTGTTATTGAAGGTATACAGCGTGTAATAAAAGTAAGGAAACGGCGAAATATCTCAGGTACCCCTTACCTGAATTTAATGAAAATATGTACACCTAGGTATGAAATTATGCTGGATTCGATGTTGAGTTCCGCATTGCTCCCAAGTTTAATGTTTTAATGGAATACCCTATATTATATTACTTTTTTAAAATCTGCGTAAAAATCTCAATACTTTCTATTAAAAGCACTTTTTACGAAAGTCAACAGTGTTTGCGAAAATAAGGATTTAATATCAATAATTTAACGTACTACCTTTTATTAACACACAAAAGGTTACCTGCAAGATGTTTGTAACATTTTTAATGATAAATGTACTAACAGAAATCCAAAAACTAAATTTATCGTAAGTAACATTAACAAAAAATATCGTGAAACTGGAAAGGTAAAAGATGCTGTATGTTCTGGTTAGGTAACAGAAAAACGGTAAACTTGCCTGTAATGCGGAAGTCGCCATTGGATCTGGCATAATTTCATCAACTCTTTTTACAAAAACGAACTCCTTTACTGCTTACCAAGAAATAGTGTAGTCATTGATATATTTTTCATTTTAGCCCCTAATAGGTTTAGGCAGATATACCTACTGATATTACATAAAGCGTTATATATTAATTTCTAGGTATACTTCCAAATTGTTGGGATCCTAAGGCGATTTTACCTGAATTTGTCTTGATTCATCCCCCGGATTTCATAGAATAATTTTAGTGTCCGTACGACATGTTTACCTGCATTTGTCGCCATTTATCACCCACGAAAAATAATATATTAGTTAACGATGGCCTAAGTAAGTTCTGGAGACTTTTGATGCTACTACAACATAGTTTACAGGCAAAATCAGCTACTTATGAAGACCCCTAAACACTTGAAGAAATACACTGATTTGAAACAACGTATAAAATACATATAAAATGTCTTATTGGACTTTAGCAGGACTAATATATGATTAATATTTATATTGTGTAAAATTAATAAAAATTATCTATAAAAATAATTTTTATAGGATTTACCTTTTTAAACTTGTTTCTCTTTTTGTTAAAGGCGTCTCTGTACCTTTTGTTCAATAGGTATCTTTATCATTTGTTAAAGAGCTGTATTGCTCTATATTTACCATAAAGTTATGAATTTTATTATTATTTTTACATTTTTAGGCTCTGTTATTATGTAAAATATAAAATTGTTTTATCTTCTGTGTTTTTGTCTTGTCTTCCTGTAGTTTCAATAAAAACATTCATTATTCAGGAGGGAAGTGCTTTAGTTCCAGGACATATTTGTATTGTTTGTAATTAACCAAAACTGTCTATAATAATTATTTTTATAATGAACTACCTTGTTAAGCTTGTTAAAAATAACCATAGGAGAAATCAGTTAAGTATAAAAATCTCTTTATTTATATAAGGTGCCCAGTTTTTTCCGGTCATCTAAGAACTTTCTTATTTTAAATGAGACAGTTTTCAATAATGGATATGTTAATTAAGTAGTTATTTATTTAAACCAAAAAGGCCTGGTGATGAAACGTTACATGGGTTTTCATTTCTGTGCCTTCATTTTCGACCTTAAGTAAGCCAGGTGAGAGCCAATGAAACGGTAATATTTAAGGCGGGTGATTAAACGGGAGGTGACGGACTGATATCGAAGTTTTTAACCCTAAGGCAATTATCACAGGCTAGAATAGGAGCATCTGCAAAATAAATTTGTGTAAATTTTATCTTTTTTAGAATACAATCTTTTTTAAAACTTTTTGAATATAAGTACGTTTTATCTTTTTTTTCGGATAAATTATAAAGTTTATTATCAATAAGTAATATTGCTTTATGTTTCGCAGTCGACCCCAAGCCTACGTACAGAGTCTTATTTCACTAATATACGAGGTATGTCAAAAAATTAACCTTTTACACCATGTATTTCAGAAACGAAGTTTTTTACAGACCCCTGTTAAGATATTTTTTTTTCTTATTTTTAGTTTATAAACCTTAGACATGAATAGATATTAAAGCATACAGGCAAGTAGCCGGAGGGGGGGTCCTGTGGTTTGGACTCCCCCCCCCCGTAACTTTGAAAATATGCTGGTATAGGCATGCTTCTTACTAATTTCTCGAACGGAATTTCTAGCTACGTGCTTGAAAGCGTAATAATAAATAAAATAACTATTTTAAGTATAATTTTACTTAAGCAGTGTCGAATAATTGTTAACGACGTGAAATAATTATTTTTAGATTAACAACATTTAGAGAATCAAAATAACCAAAAAACTCCGCCTATGGCTCATAGAAATTCATTTTTTAAGGTGGTTCTTAATATTTTTATGAAAAAACTAATCAGATATCAAATATTTGAGAAATTAGACCTTAATAACCCATTTATTGAGCAATCACACTTGAAATCAAGATTGTTTCAGATTTGCAGATTCTCACTCTGAGCAAAATTCGTGTAAAAAATTCGAGCTTTATTCTAACCCTCGTATATAGCAGATCTAAGCAACTCTTAAAATTCAGATGTCCCAAAATTTAAATAATATAAAGAATAATACAAAACGGTTTGAAAATAAACAATTTTATTTACAAGTTATGACCAATTAAAATAAAGTTAACTTTTTGTTTGTTTCGCTGAAACGAACAATGCAAAAATTAATTAGAACTCTACATTTCTGAATTAGTTTAAAAAAAAATTGTTGAACTTATCCCAAAAAAAAAAGAATATTAGCGCTTTGTTATCACTGTTTATTATTTATTTTTTACACATTCATTTAAGTAAACAAAATACTAGTTTCATAATCATAGTATCAGCTGTTTAACAGCCAAAGATCTAGTATTTCAGTTTCTCTTATTGAATGCAGCAAAAGACATTTTTTTTGTTTTATTTTTGGACATAATTTATTGTTTTAGCAATTGTTTTCCTTTCAGAGAGCTACGTTATGACAATAATTTTAATAGTGAATCAACACTGACAGCTAAATACAAAATAAAACGGTTACTTAGGGCTTCAAAGGACTGAGCTCTTAAGTTAGCTTAAGACATTTTTTGAACCGGAAACTCAGTCTAAAGAGCAACAAAAAATTGAGTATGAAGCCGCTCACCTGATAGAAGACCAACCGAGCACCTACTCAAGAGCCGTTTTCCAGAACTATTTTATTGTTCACTACCATTACTGACTAAATTTTTTTCTAATATTTGTTTCTGTCTATAATTAAAAACCTGCAGTTATGATGATCTGTGATTAACAGGGCTTAAATAAATTAAATATTGCATATATAAATCTTATTATTTAAATTGATGGACATTTGGTCTGGAAATGCATACAAATTTTTTATAGAAAAATGAAACCTACTTAAAAAAATGCACTAAAAAGTGAAAAATAATATGTTACTCCACCTTGAAAATTTTACTCCGTGAAGTCGGCGACGAACTAATAGACAGTAAGACCTTATACGCGTTGTATTAGACATTAAAACACAGAATTGATTGAATACATGATTATATTTTTATAATTAAATAACTAAGAATAAGTTTAGCGCCGCCTTCACGAAGTAAAACTTTCAAGGTAGAATAACATATTATTTTTCACTTTTTAGTGCATTTACTTGAAGTCGGTCTCATTTTTTATAAAAATTTGTATTTCATCCTTTTTAGTTTTATCTATACGAGTTTTATTGTAAAAATCAGGTTTAACAAATGGTCCACTGCATATTTTTTCCTGATGTAATGGTGAATACGTAGAATCGAGACGCGAGAATAGAATATTAAAAAACTTCTTGCAGTATATTTTGGCGCAAAAAACAAAATGGCGCCATTCCGCCATATTATTTTTTTTTATATTCTTGCTATGGGACCACTCCGACAATATCCCCTGAAAATGTAATCTAAATTGGTCATACCATCGCGGAGTAATTGATGTACAAACATAAAAAAAATACAAAGGGTCAAACTGATAACCTCATCCCTGTTTGAAGTCGGTTCAAACTTATGATAAGGATTGTCGGTTAATAACGTTTTATTCGTACCGAATGTTCAGTCTTTTTATACATTTTCATGGTCACCCTGTATACGTAAAATTACATAACGGGATAGCAAAAGATATACCTTTTAGCAAATGGGGTTGCCTGTCTATTACATAGCGCAATGCCTTAGTTAAGTGTATTTAAAAAATGTAAATTTAATTATAAAACTTGCTGCCTTTATCGTTCTTTTACCTGCGTTTTTTTATATTGTTATTATAAACATACAAGCGTTCTAACCATACTGCACCACAACTTGTTACGTTTTGATGATATAAACTAATAATGATAGTTTATATCATCTGCTGATGATGCTAACTTGGTTAGCAAAACGCGCGTCCAGAACGTAACAAGTTGTGGTGTAGGGTGGTTAGAACTCTTGCATTTTGATCTATCTTCGACCACAGGTTTCAGTGTTAGGATATCTTATTACAAAAAACGGGTGAACGGATTTCAGATAAAAATAAATGGGACCACCAGAGGAACGTCCTCTACAATTTGGCATTTGACTCATCAAAATCGGGCAAGCCGTCTAGACAATATGGGCGAACGAACATAAAAAATATACATACAGGTCGAATTGAGAACCTCCATCTTTTTTTAAAAATGGTAATTTTATGGATAAATCGATAGTTATAATGTTCGTATTCTATTTCCCATTTAGTTCTTGATAATGAGAAAGTAAGCAAAAACCATTCCAGCGTTCCTTTTTATTAATATGAAATAAATAAAAAAAGATATAAATAGTTTTGTCTACTTATGTTTAAAACGCCTGGCCTCAGTAAATTGTTTTCCTACTGCAGGTTTGAATTTCGTGAACTTCACATCAGAATAATGGTTCATTTAACAGAAATGCACAAAATAACAATTCTACAGATGATCGGTTATGGATATAACACATGAACACAAATGTATTTTGCTCGCTTTTTTCATGAAAAAATTCCAAATTTGCCGCCTATATCCCACCGGACAATTAGTAAAATAAAAAAGCATTTTCGCGAGCTTGGACACGCAGATAAAAAAAAACAGGTTCCAATGCAATAAGTTATGCAATAGTTTGAGGAAAATTAACTTACTTTTAGTTAACAAGCAGCCGCAATGTTCGATGTTAGCCATTCAAACAGTAGAAGAAAAATAAATCACTATAAAGTGATACCAACTTATGAATTCATGGAAAAAGATTTTGATAAGAGAACGTATTTTTGTGAACAAATTATGGCAATGTTAGATGATGGCAATGTGATCCAATTAGAACATGTTTTGTTTTCTGATGAGTGCACATTTGCACTTCACGGTCCTTCAGAACATACCCAATACCCTGAACAGGTTAATATTTGGGCAGGAATTGTTGGAAATCATATCAAAGGTACCTTTTTTATTAATGGCAATTTGAATCGCGATTATTATTTAGCACTGCTCCAAAATAATGTCGTGCCAACTCTCACAAACTTATATCTCGATCTAGCAAACCCACAAGTTCCAGTGAATATGACATAGTTTCAGCAATATGGAGCACCGCCCCATTACCAAATCAATGTCCAGCAGTACCTCAACGAAATATGTCCAAATCGGTGGATAGGGAAGCGAGGATCGATGGAAGGGATGATCTTCTGATCTGACGCCATTAGACTTTTTCTTAAGCGGATTTATCAAAAATATTGTATTCAAAACTAAACCGCTCGACTTAGCTGTTTTAAGAAGACTAATAACGTTTGCGTGACCTCCTGAGATGTTGAGTAACGTTAGAAAAAATGTCTATTTAAGATTAATATCTGGTCACGACGTTCGCGACGACCATTTTCAACAATTCCTAAATTGACTTTGTTTTGTTTTTTGCATTATCAAGAAATAAACTTTATTACTTATTAGTTTTTGAGTCTTTTGTAACGAATTTCTGTAATCAAATAATTTTATTTTTTTAATGTTAATTTTTGCAATAAATCTCAAAGCACTTAATATTTCCAAAACAATTGAAGATAGGTATAGGATATTGTACATGCAATAGAAAAATGTGCAACTAAAAATACCAAATCAGGTGTATCAGCGAATTTAGTACAAGAGGACATAGTATTCTCCCAATAAGCTGCTATTGTCTGGATATGTCTTACTCTTCGCAAGAGAAAATCATTGGAAGATAATTTTCGACAACTATGCTGACATCATGAATGAATGTTTTATGACAGGAGTTTTTCATTCTAGGCTAAAATGTGAAAAATTGTGCCAATTTATAAAAAAGGAGACCCTCATTCGGCAAAAAACTATTGCCTTCTATTTCGAAGGTGTTTGAGAGATCTATCTACAACCGGCTCGTGTCTTTTGTAGTCACAAATAAAATTTTAACAGAACGAGAATATGGATTTTTGCTCAAAATGTCCACTGAATTTGCTATCTTTAGAACAATTGCATTCATAATGAACGAAATTGATAAAGGTAAGAGAGTCGCCGGGTTGTACTTCGATCTCTCAAAAGCCTTCGATACAATAAACACATGACTTGCTTGTTCAGAAGCTTCAGGGTTATGGCATTCGTGGTACAGCTTCATCCCTTATAAAATCCTACTTAACCAACAGGCCCAGGTTGTCTGTATAAATAGAAATGGCGTGGATTATTTTTCTCAACCAAAGAACTCCACCAGGTTGTTCCACAAAGATCTATTCTGGGCCCGCTACTGTTCTTGCTTTATGTGAACAGCCTTGGGGATGGGGTGCACTCTGAACTTACTTTTCAGTATGCAGATAATACATCTGTGGTATTGTCGGGTGACCTCTTGGGGGGGGGGGCTCTCACAGGACTGTTCATGTGCAGCTGAGCAGGTAAATGGATGGTGCCTGGAGAATAATCTAAACTTAAATGCTGGCAAGATTGGCTTGCTGGAATTTTATAAGACTTCCACTCCTCTACATTGTACATATGTAAAATTGGATCATAAATCTATCCCAGTGGTACACAGTTTAAAGTTTCTGGGTGTACAACTTGATGCTTCTTTGAGTTGGGATTGTCACACCAATAATTTAACTTCAAAACTAAACAGCCTATGTGGTCTCATACGTAGACTTAGGGAACAATTATTTCTGGAGACTATAAGAATGTTTTATTTTGCAAGCATACAGTCAACCACTGTCTATGAAATTTTATTTTAGGGTTCATCCAAAAATGCTCAAACTATCTTCAGATGTCAGAAACGTATTTATCGATGCACTTTCAGGTTGCATCCGAGAATTTCATGTAGGCCTTTTTTGCCAAATTCAGGGTACTGACGCTACCTTCCATGTATTTCTTATGTTTAGTAAGTTTTGTTAAAGGAGACCCACACTTATTTTCTACAAATGCAGATGGTTATGCTGAGACCATGTCTGTTGTGACCAGAAACAGAGATCAGCTTAGTATTCCTGCTTACAATTCTACATACATGCAACGCGGCCCGGTATACAGGACTGTCAAGTCGTTTAGGTTGTTACCATATGACATACAACAAATTAAAAATTTTAAAAAAATTCGCAAACGTGTGACCAATTTTTTGCTTGAAAAATACTATTATTCATTTGGTTTTGATTTTTAATCAGAAAGTGCAAGTTTTAAAGTGTTAGTCTTTTTCTACTGTTCTCAGTGTAATCTTAAGTTTTTAAAAGTTATGTTTTTTTGAAATTCATATTTCATATATTGTTTTTATTATTTATACGATATTATACTATTGTATTTACATTTTTCGTCATGAGACTAGATTGTAGTACCTAAATTTTGTTTTTGACGTTGCTTTGTCACCATTTATTGTGATTGTTTGGCAATAAAGAATATGAGTATAATAGATATTAATAAACCGGTTAAATTCCAATTCAAAAAATGTGGTAAGAACAGTTTCTCCAGTGCTCCCTGGATATAAACGGATAATAAAACGTGAAATCAGATACCTTCTTAAATACTCCTTAATCTCAATCTATAAATGAAATAAAAAACTTACTTCGAAGCCCACAAATTAAAATCTCCTAATAGGTAATTCCAGAAAATTCGTTTAAACGTAATGGACGTTGGTTCGCAATCACTTAGTTCGGCAAACCGTGAGTCCAATGCGCGTCGATGTGAGAGGATAGAGCAATATTAATTTCGAAATTGCTCAGATATGTGGTTGCGTTTTCGGCACAGACAAAATTAACTCACATTAAAGCATATCAGTATTGTGCGTTACTATTTAAAGAAAATTGTGAAAACTGACATTCAAATCGAAAATGTTGGAGCTTAAGAATATGTTTCACCTAAGCTGAATTTGAAAATACGGAGTTAATATTGTTAAAAGATAATAGAAAATCCCACAACTGTTGTATTCAAAGTTTTTTTTATATCTTCTATAGTTAAAGCTATGTGCAAATATACAATGATATACCTACATAAGGTATGATATCGCGCAGTTCAGTTCGCCTTTGCTTACGTTATCGTTGGCTATATTTTTCTTTATTTGTGTAAAAATAGTAAAAATGAGATGTTCAGTATATGGCTAAAAGGTTCAAATCAATAGAAAAACTTAAGTGGAGGCATCAGTTCTTCAGTTTTCCTAATGACAAAAAAACAGAGAGATTGGATCGCGCATGTTCGAATTTGTTCTGAACACTTTAGTAAATTCAATCTAGTATGTATTTTAAAATAAAGCATGCCAATTACATACATAATGCACAATGCAACATTAGAGCGAGGAAACTGTCAAAAACAGTAAACTTGCTTAGTTAATGTATTATGTTAGGGTGGATTTAAATGTAAAATAAAATATCTGTTGAGTATTTTAAAAAAAATATTTGAAAAGTGAAATCTGTTTGTCTGTGATATTTTAATGTTTTATTTTTATTCAATTTTTAAGAGAATGCAGAACATCTACTTTTGCTTTTATCGAGACTTTTAATTAGTTTATTAACCTTCTGCTGGTCCATATTGTACATTTGCATGATTTCTTTTAATTTATCAATATGTGCCAAAAATCAATTACAACCCTACCCGTTTTTTTTACCACTAGGTGACAATAAAGTAAACAAATCTGAAAAAACTACTCACTCTCCATTCATGTTTTAAATGAAATACATTGTATATTCTTAGCCTAGCTGATTTTAATGATGTAAACACCATAAATTTTAATTTAATAGATACAAAAGTATGTACAATTTTTTAAATTAAAATGACTCTATTTTTTTTTATTATATAGTTATGAACAAAATTTTACGTGTAGTAAACCAAGGTGTCAAAAAAATGCGATAGTAAAAATTATGAAAAAAACTAGACAATTAAAATTTTTGGACGAAGTATTTACCAAATTAAAGTATACAGTTTGCTTATATTTGCTGCGGTCTTGATTTCAAAATTGTATGTTGGGTACACATTTCTTTTTTAGATTATTGTATTTTAATTGCCACCTAATGGCGAAACAAACTTAATAAGTAAACCCAAGTGATTTTCAAGAAAGTCTAAATATTCTTCTCCTGTAAGGCTACCGTCGATTATAAATGGACCAATTAAATGACCATTTAACATTCCACACAACGTATACTAAATTTATGTTGGAAATTATGTTCTGCCGTAACGGGAGGATTTTCATAGGACCACCGGTGTTCATTGTGAAGATTATTTATACCATCACGCGTGAACTATGCTTCATCAGTGAACAAATCATACCTATACAACCTTCGATCCTCATTAAGAATCCAATTACAGAATTGCATTCTCAACTAAAAATGCTGCAAATGTTGAACCCGTTGTAAATTAAATGGGTATAAACAATCAATGTGAAGATTTCTCCAAGCAAATGATTGTGTAATTTGATAAATGTCTACAATTCACCTAGTGCTTATGATTGGATCATTTTCGCCGGCACTGAGCATAGGCTCTTCTAGTTCAACGTCAAGTCCCCATTCTCTTTCAGATACAATGTTCGCACTTGGAAACAGCTCTCCAGCAGTAGCGAAAACTTGTTGAAATCTGTTCTATCTAGAAAACGACTCTGGTACTCCGCGACTGCTTGAATTGAGAATTGCAGAAGCCATAGACGAATATCATATCTGCATATTCACGACGCGAGAATTTGACGTACATAGATCTAATGTTTCTTAAATGATTATTGTCAGGTAATGAAAATAATGAACAGAATTTTACAGTGACAAAATTTGATCTTATTAATAACTGACATTACTATTGCTACGTAACATGTAAAAAGATGGCAACGCCAAGCAGCAGTTGTTCTGTCAGGCAAAGCACACTTCTAATTTTTTTACAATATATGCATATTTTATGTGCATTTGGTATAAAAATCACATGCGCCGAAATTATTTTAAATACATATATCTCGAAAACGGTTGCCCGTATCAACTTTTAACAGGTATACCTTTTTGACATAAAAATAATAGTAAAACAAGAGAAGCTTCACTGGATCGGATAACAAAAGCACAAACGCTAAGAAATGAGACCGAATGTATCCACAGAGCAACCCGAGCTATTCACCATAGAGCTAACTTTGCTTAGAAGTAAATGGTGGAATTTTTGTAAATTATAAAACCTAGCCTATGGTTTATTAAAAATACATTAATAATAATAATTTTAATACAAATTAAATACATTTTGTTTACTTTATGTCTGAGTCACTGAATACACACCTTAAAAAAATGTGTTAACCCTTCACTTCAAAGCTTTTCTGCCAAGATGCGTTTAAATTTGGATAAAAGACAAGCTTTTAAAATTTTGCGATAAAAATCTCATGCACCGAAATTGTTTTAAATCCAAATATCTCGAAAACGGTTGCTCGTATCAATTTTTAACAGGTATACCATTTTGACGTAAAAATGAGAAATAATTCATTTATTTTACTTAAAAATGTATTTAAATACGCCATTCCTACAAAATCCTATGTTGCCATCAAAAGCTATATAACAATAATAACTGCAAATTTTTTTTTTCATATAACCGGATTTATTTTCAGAAAAAACAAATTGTAATATGAATTTAGTACCTAACGGGACTCTAAAAAATCTTTAAAAAATACTCTGCATGCACATAACTGTAGTTTTAATCTTTCTTAATCCTGGAATATTCATAACATTAAAGTTCCAGTGTGTACAAAAGAATCATAAATAACACATCAAGTTTTAAATGTAAAAACTACTTTACGATCTTTAAACGAAATAACTCCCATTTTTAATATGTTTTAATGGTCGCCATGTTTTTTTATGCTTCAAAACAAGATATATCATGTCATGCTATTAAAACCTAGGGAGCCATTTTAATTGTTCCTCAAAAATAAAATAATAAAAACTATAAATTACGAGTGTTTTGGAGCAGTCAGAACGAAATATAGTGGATGTCATTTTCAAATTTCACAATGCCAGCAAGGCAAGCAGGCAGCGGACCATCAAGGCCAGGGTCGTAATTAGCTCAGTTTTCTTGAAGCTAAAATGAAACTCTAACACCCACCTCGTACAAATTGATTAGGTTTTAATACTAATCTAATATGGCGGAACTAATCGGTGATAATAATTTTTCTGAATTCTAATTTAAGGTGAATATGTTATGATATTTAAAAGTTTTTTTTAATATCAATCTAGATAAGTGACAAATCTAAAAACTATACGTGAAAAAAATGGATAAGTTAAATTTTACTCTCTCTATTAATGTTCTTAATAAATATACAACTTTTTACTACTTGTCTCAAAAATGCCAGAGTATCGATTTGTCTTTAACGTATCTAAAAGGTATAAATCTGGAAATAACCCTTAATATAAATAAAACGACAACGTTGCATTGAGGCGCTTTTGTTAACTCTATTGCTCGAGTACTCGAACTAGATTTCATTATTTTATATTTATCAATGTTGCCAGTCTATTACAATCTATTTTAATAGATCTATTCAGTGGGGTAATTAAGGGGGGTTTGGGGGTTAACCCTATTATTTAAGGTTAAATGGTACAAATAGTATAAAATAATGACCTTTTTTTCGGGATTAGCGGGCAACCCCTTCCCCCCGGAAAGAGTGTTAGTATGTTTTAGTTAAATAAAAATGAAGTAAAGACAAGTAATGAATTTTTTTTTGGTTGTTGAAACCCCCCCCCCCACAAAGCAAAGTCTATATATGCCACTAGATCTATTTTTGAATTACCTAGCTATCTTACTTAAAGTGATAACCTTTTGTTAGTCGTTCGCTTTTCGGTAATCTGACCTATTATTATTTCTTCAAATCTATTAATATTTTAACAGCTATGTTATTAGTATTAATCAAAAAGTTTAAATCACTGAATACACATCCGTTCTTTGGGTTTTGAGACAATAATTTCTATTGAACTTGCTTTTAAGGGGTCGTCGCCAGGAAACATTGAAAATATATTTTATCTTTTTTAGTTCTATCCATACGAATTTTATTGTAAAAGTCAGATTTACTAAATAGCTTACTTTTTTCTTGATAGGATGGTGAGCGCAATATATTGTCTCAGTTGCTTGCGTAAAAAATTCAAAATGGCGCCATTCCGCCATTTTTTTATTACGCTTGGTTACTCCGGTGGTATCCTGAATATGCCCTAAAATTTCATTTAGACGGGTTAAACTACCGCGGAGTAATCGAAGTGCATACATAAAATAACACAGAGGATCGAATTTATAACCTCCTCCTGTTTTGAAGTCGATTAAAAATGCAATTAACATAAAAAAGAAATCGAATACCGTACACCAAAACTTAGATGTAATCCAATCCAATTCAAATATTTTTCATTGAAAAATGTAGTTTTTGCGATAAACAAATTTGGAGAATGTGAATCTATTTAGTGTCTTTTGTTACAATGTAACAAATAAATATAACACGATCTAAAAAATACCGATGAACTGTTAATTTGCTTTGTTTTCAACTTCCTATTCATTGAAAGTGCCGAAAAGTGATGACAAAATGGAAAAGTTACATTTTACTGTCCCTTTATTAACATTTTTTTACTATTGCACTTTAACGTCTGTACAAAAATATTGGATGTTTTGGGCATGTGTTATACGCAGGATTTACCATCAATTTGCATACCTGAAGCAGCTCCATTTTGCGACTAGTTTCTTAAATAGCTTGTATACGCTACAAAACAAAAATATCTCTAAAGGAAAACTACAATCGAAACTTCGCTCAACCGAAGCCGTTAACTAATCTAGTCGCTAAAAAAATATCTGGCCATGTCGATTTATTCGTATATTTAAAATTACACTCCTTTTATATCTTCATTATATGAGTACCTCTTTATGCCACATTGCGAAAATGAAAGATCACCTAGAAAGTGTTGGATCATATTTTTATGTTTTTTTTAATTATTTATCCGTCACTCACGGGACTGCTAGAGAGATATAGTCCCCAGAGATAGTCAATACGTTATGAATATTGAGCCACTTTCAATACTCAGCTTTGCAGTGTCCTATTGTGTCCGGTTACCTTCAGTATGACGTCTCAGAGACCGATTATCCAAACATAGAAACGAAGACTCGAGGTAAGTACTTTTTTTTACGGCGACTTTAATACTTAGGTTTTCAGCTTTAGTCTTCGTGATGATTAATGATGCTACTGTAAGTACCAGACTAGTTATAGTAAATCAGAAACAATGCAGCGAGGCGTGTTGGATAAAATATAATGAAATGAAACTTGATTTTAAATTTAAAATTGGTATGAGAGAAAGCATATTTGCAGCGGTCCTCAATTTTCAGTATTAAATTAACTTACAGTTTTTCATAAAAAGTGAATAATCCGAAAAGCTACACTCTCCATACAATTCTTAAATTAATAAACATTTTTTAAAACAGAAAATGTTAAGGCCGAACTTCCTATAGTTCTTAAAAATTATTACGGTTCTGAACACACCATGTCCTCAGGTATTTTGGGTCCCACAATAACAAAGAACGGAAAAGGTCAGGTAGACTAGTCAGGTTTTGCGAGCCACTGATGACCACGTTTTATTTATGACTATAGATTATGTAAGATAAATGATATTATTATAAGTTGGATAGTGGTGAGAAGTACCATTGCAAGACATTTTTGAAGGCAATACGAGTTAAAACAACGTATTTAGGGGGGGGGCAACAGGAGAAAATGCCCCTCTTCCAGAGTTAATAACCCGACAAAATTATTTTTTTAGTCGCCAAATGTAAATGCTTCCCCCCCCCCCCCCAGGAAGGCATTCTAGATAAGCCACTGAATAGAGCAGAATTTTTGTATTACCCTATGTTACAAAAATCCTAGACTACACCAAGCTACGATACTAGGCGCGGCACCAATTTTTATACCCCTATTTTATTGCCCCTCTGATCTTTTCAAATTATCAGGGTTGCGTGAATTTCCGGACACCGCTTTTATAATAGAACTCGTTTCACGACAACCCTAAAAAAGATCTAAACCATATTAGATTTTTAACAAAATGTTACCAGGTCATCCCCATATGACCCTTAATTTTTCGCCAAAAAATCTATCGGGTAAGTGGTTTTTGCCGACGGAATTGATAAAATATGTTTTTTGGCATCTAGGAGCTCTAAAACGTGAAGATATATAAAACCTTGGAGGGTAATTTTTTACGATTACAAACATTTTATTTGGCCGTCATTTTAATCCGCCATCTTGAATTCGTACCACAATTTTACCAGTTCATCTTTATATCTATACTTACTTCTTCTTAAGTTTGAAATATATCTAATAAGTAGTTTTTTCAGACTGATTTTTTAAATATTTTATTAAGCCGCCATTTTGTTTCGCCATCTTGGATTCGTACCAACATTTCTAGTTACCAGTTGATTCTCATATAATACTTAATGTTTGCGCAAAATTTGAGTTAATTTGGATAAGTAGTTTTTAATAATAATTAATTGATTAATTAATAGTAATTTTTTCATTTGCCTGCATTTTGTTTGACCATATTGGATTTATACCAAAATATTACCAGGTCATCCCTATATGACCCTTAATTTTTGACCAAAATTTGAAGTCAATCGGGTAAGTAATTTTCTAGACAGACAGGTTGACAGAATGACTGACGGAATTGAAAAAAACATGTTTTTTGGACTCTAGGGCCCCCAATACGTGAAAATCTGCAAAAAAACTGGAAGGGTGATTTTTTCACAATTACAATACTTCTCTCAGTATCGTTTTTATCAAAAAGTAAATAAATATGTATTGACTTAATAACCCAATTTAAAAATTTTTTACATTAAATTATAGAAAGTGGGTAAACTTTGGTCCAGTTGAAAGCATTTTTTTGGACCCATTTGTGTTTTCATCAACTAAATGTCGCTTAAAATGAAAAAAAATTAATTAAGGAAATGTATTTGTTTAATTCAGGTTTGCTTATATTCGGTAAAGTGAAAAAACATCAAATTACAAAAAAATAGAAAAATTTGAAGTCAACCGATAGCGCTGAAATTTGTCATGTAGCTATAAAATCAAAAAAGAAACAAGTTTTTCCTTTAGCATTTTTCACAATCTGAAGAAATGGTATTTTTTGCCTATTTTAAGTCAAATGTGACAGGTAAAATAAATGATGTGACTAATTTTTTTACTTTTTTATTATTATTTGGCATTATTTTTTAAGTAAAGACTTTTTGCCGATTAAAATTTTACTTGAGTTAATTTATTAAAAAAAATTACTGGGCAACAGCGACACTTGATGCACCTTTTCGACAAAATTGATAAAGATGAAGACATTGCTCTGATAAGGTAAAATAAATAAAAAGTAGTTTACTTCTAAAATATATTGCTTAACTTTAAATAAAAATATGTTTAACAACACAATACTGATAGTACCTATGTATTTGGCAATCTCTTTCATACCCTATGGGTGACGCATCTGGTATGGGAGAGATGGTCCGCGTGTCTTAATAGTGTTTTCATAAGACTGTAAACAAAAAACACAATTTTAACTTAAGGAATAAAATTTTACTAGTTACATTTTTTCCACATAACATACAATAGGATTAGTAAACCATACATATATCATGAAGTCATTTTTTAAATTTGATACATTGAATCCAATCTACTTTGGATTTCATCAATTCATCGAAACTTTCTTGGTCACTAGAATCATCAGTAGAGAAATGATCATTGCCTATACGGTTGGTAAATATTGGTTTTACCAGTAGCACGAAATCCAGAAGCTCCGGGTTTCAGGAGTAGCGGCAAGTGACCATGCATTACCGACAAGGTTGCCAAAATGACGGCGTTCAATTCGTTCATTAGGATTTGCACCAACGAATTTATCACAATCGTTTTTAAAATATGTTTAAATGACATGAAAAACGAACGATTCAGCGGTTGTAAAAAGTAGATAGTGTCGGTGGGTAGGCGTAGTAAAATAATATTATGCTTAGCTTCTGTCTCGAGAATTTGGTATGAATTCATGTGAGATCCATGCCCGTCTAAACTCAAGCGGCATAAACAATTCATCGCTTATGTAAGCGCTGATTCTTTACTGATTTTTATAACCGATCCTGATGGCATATTTTTTCCCAAACCGCTTATTTATCCCTTTAAAAATAAAGTAAAAGGGCAGAAAGTTACCTTCCTCATTACAGCATAATACGATTGCTATAGTTTTGATGTTTCTTGTTCTTTTATTGCATAGAAGTGGCGCAGCTACACCCCCCCCAGCCCAAAATTTGTAGCTACGCCACTGTTGCATAGACATCTTTACTCCCTTTGGCGGCGAATTTCCTAGCACTGTATAATGTTGTCAATTATTCATGAAAATATATATTAACTGTATTATCTCTGTATCCGTCATCAGTCCCAAAAGTGTGGGATAGATGACGCACCTATTTGCAAAAAGATAGCGGGTCTTAACATTACATAAATGGTATACACACGAGTTAACCAAATCTATCTTTCGGCAAAACTTTTGATACTAAACTATCATCCACATAAACTGTTATATAACAAACTTTACGGTAATTATGAACTACATTTAGCCCAATTGCCACTTTGCCCTTATTTTAGCACAGTTTTTACGGAAATTTGGTGCAATGACTCGGAGTTGCCAATTTGTCTAGCTGGATTCATACCAAATGGCATTTAAAAAACCCCCACATTGACCAATTTTAAGGAAAAACATTTTGTTTTTAAGTAATATATTGAGTATTTATATGAGTAAATTATTAAGTAAACTACACTAATTTATTTTAGTAGTTTTAAATTGAAACTATTTACCTATTTATTATCAAATTTATGATTTTGTTCTGACACCAACGTAAAATTGTCTCCCAAAAAGTATAAAACAATCCTACCTATTTAGGGGTAACCATGCAATGACTACCATTAACTATTTTTCACATATGTTTGGTACATATATAGGAGACATAAACTTTACTTTTGAAAACAAGAATTGCAGCTCTCAGTTTCAAAATGGTGATCGGGCGCCATCATACAAAATTTCTTTAAACAGAAAATTAATTAAGTGATATCTCATTTTAAAGCTTCAAAACATTTTATTAAACCTTTTTCAAATGGCGACCATGTAAACAAGGGTAATGTATGGTGAATGCTTCATATTTTTTCATCAAATATATTAATTATTATAATAATTTCAATGAATATTTAGTTGGCTTGAGGTAAATAATATAAAAGCTAACGCAAATAAAATGTATGAAATATTTAAAAAATATACTTCCAAAAGCAAGAAAATACATTAACAAACAAACGAAAACACGCAAAAATGCTATTTTAAAAATTATTGAAAATGTTCACCCTGCACATCTTTATAAATGAACATCATATGCGTAAATCCGTCTCTTACGTTTTGGAGCAAGTCCATAAAAAGAATTCACAGCAACATTAAACACCTTGGTTTTAATGTAGCTCCAGAGAAAAAAGCCGAGAGGGGGGGCCTCGCCGACTTAGATATACTGTATTTAAATTCCTTCCCGAAAAAAATGGGGGTACTACACATTTGGAGTTCACGCGGATTTGAGGCAACAACTTCAGTAATAAGTGGATTGATTATATATGGGACCTATAATATGGTCTCCTAAAATGCTTAGCCAAACCTTGTATATCACACTTTATTTGGTAGTTATGAAGGGCATTGCATAGAAAAATTAAAAAATCCAGATCCGCATTTAAATTAAGAAAGTTGATGATGGTCTGTCTCTTGATCCGAAACGCCGTATTGGAAAACTAACCTTGCAGTTTTGTAGAGAAGAAAAAGTGATAATGAAAAGTGCAAATTATTTTCATCTTTCGTTTCAATTAAATTCGTTTAAAATTTTAGAAAACCAAAAAACTGGAAAAAACAAGGGTCCAATAGAAACTTTAGTAACCTTGCATAACTGTAAAGAACTAACCTTAACCAAGGAATAAAACAAAAAATACTAAAACAGTCTCATAATCACATAAGCGTCGCAATAAAATAGCTAAAGCTAGGGCGAGGCAGAGCAGGACTCGGTTTGAGCAAAAGATTAAACCCAGTTCTACCTTATTTCAGTGAAAAAACAAAAAAACGAATTACTCGTAAATTAAAATATATGAGGTGTTCTATTAAAAAAGTTAGGTTGCTCTAAACACTTAATATTTGGGAGATACTATATACATACAAATATTTATGCAAAATGTCCCTTTAGAAACGTTTTTATTTGAAGTTTTATTCTAGATGTAAGCTCTAATGAGATATATAAGAATTCACTAAATAAACACCTTGGGAATGTTAACTCTTTAAATGTAGGCTCACTACATTTACACGAGAAAATATCTCGGATTTATTTTAACAAAGCTGGTCTCAAAATTAATATTTTTATTAGGATCACATCATCAAATTTAACAAGGTTGTTATGAATTGAAAATGGTTTTGGGTGCTTGGTCCCCCGGCGCCTATGAATACAGTATATCTGAGAAGATAAAGAAGACGGCGAGGGCCCATAGAGTGGTCATCACGGTCGCCAGACCTTACTCCTCTTGACTTTTTTCTCTGGAGGATACATTAAAATGGAGGTGCTTAACGCTGCTGACACCTCCTTGGATGAACTTCGTCCATGGAGTACGGACGCTTGTAATGAAGATACTCCTGCAACGATCCTTAAGAGAGGACTTATTGTTGTATGGGGTGTTCATTTGCCAAGAGCTCCAAGGTGAACATTTTCAACAATTTTTAAATTAGCGTTTTTACCAGTTTTCGTTTGTATTTTTCTTGTTTTCTAATGCTATTTCATTGCTTTTTAAAGTTTTTTTTTTTTTCAAATATAACATTAATTTTGTTTTATTTATATTAGTTTATATATAATTTACGTCAAGCCAACTAAATATACATTGAAACAATTCTAATTAATGTATTTGGTGAAAAAAAGTGAAATTTAATTGAACTCCATTTGAAAACGGTTTAATAAACTATTGTGAAGGTTAGATTAAGCAGTGTCCATAGATGGCGCTTCAAGTGCAATGCACGTTCATTGTGACTGCTAGGTTTTATTATATTTTTTATCAAACTACCAGAATTAATGTTATATAGGTCATCCTTATACGAATACGATAGTTGAAAAATAAACAATAGTGTTGTTCCTGTGTCTTTGCTTATGCTAAGAATCTTTTGTTGTGTCGATTGTTCATCTTGCGTTTGACAGCCGCAGACAGAGAGAAGATTATAGATGGACTAACCAACGGTCCTGAGCAGCAACGTCCTGACGAATGCTATGTGGAGAAGACCTTAAATGTTGTAGAGTCACACTTAATGATTTTAAGAGATATAGCTTTGCTTTATTTTATAATTACCTGTTTTATATAGAGTAAATGCACTTGAAAAAAATATAGATTTCTGTTATAACCATTCTTAAAAGCATAAGTTTGATATAAAAACGTAGAGGTTCTGTTTGCAGTAAAAACCACAAGACTCAAGAGATAGGGGCACAGGCCACCATTTTGTCAGTTTTAAAAATATCAATTCGAAATTTGAGACATATCTCTGCGTAAGAGACACATTTTCTATTCAAAAAATAATTGAAAATTACTTCCGCTTTTACCGGAAGTAACCCCTACTGTTTTATTTTAAATAAGACCTTGTATATTTTTATGGACTATCGTATTCAGCCTAATATTAGCTTTTTAATGATGTATCACAAATTAACCTTTGTTTTCAAAATGGCGGCTGGACAACCATTTTTTGGAAATTCAACAATGCCACTTTATGAAAATAATGCAGTTACATTTTAAAAAATACTTGTAAGTGTAGTGTAAAATATTTTTTTTTATCTTTTTTAGAACACTTCAATTTAAAAATGGTTTTGGTTAACAACAGATTTTTGTTTATTTTTTTCACTTCTTGTTTTTCCGAAACAGGAATATTTTTAATTGCACCTTGTATATTTTTTCATAGTCACTTTCGTCGTAAACAAATTACATTTTTAAAGATGTATCGCATGTTACCCTTTATTTTCAAAATGACTAGGTATAAAATAGCCACTTATTTTAAATAAATTCTGTCATGATTTGTCAAAAATGGCCATCTTGAAAATAAAGGCTAAGCACAAAACATCTTTAAAAACTAATTTTATGGCCAATGACTATATAAAATATACGAGGTGTCATCAAATATATTGGAGTAAAACGTTCTTTCGGTTAAACGAGAAGTGAAAAAACTTAAAAATTTCTGTTACTACTCAAAAGGGTTATTAAATCGAAGTGTTCTAGAAAATGAAGAAATCAGTTTATTTTGGACTGCTTAAAACCAGTATGTAATAAATAGTCACTGTACTTTTTGTATAAAGCGGCAATCTTAAATATTCAAAAAATGTCTGTACAGACATCATTTTATAAACAAAGGTTAACTTGTGAAAATATCATTGAAAAGCTAATTTTAAGGTGAATAAGATAGTCCTTAAAAATATACATGTTCCAATTAAAAAAAAAAGTTGGGGTCACTTCCGGTGACTTAATTGTTTTTTCATAGAAAATTTGCTTCTTATGGAATTTCACATGGATATTTTTGGAACTAAAAAATGGCGGTCTACATCCTGTCTTTTGTGTCACCCGGTATATTTGTATAGAAGCCCACCTGATTTAAACTATCTACATCTTCATATCCTAATTTAAATAATAATAAGCAATAATCAATTTCTGCTTAACAGCTAACAACTGTTGATATATATCTGGATTAGACCGACTCGTTTTACTTATGTTTAAAAAAATTGTATTACAGATGTGATTTTTCCAAAAATTCCTTGTTTTTAAAATATGGAGTTATTTTCGTCTAAAAATCTACTAATAACCTTAACTTAATGCTAGGTTAATAGTCATCCGATTTCACATTGTAGCACAGATTTCGGAAAATCGATCGTATCAAATACGCCCGTTTCTTGTATCATCACATGACTTGCTTCGGATAGTCAGTCTTTCAGCTTAAATTACATTCCTCTTGAAAATACGAGGGAAACACCAAAAAAGATAATTGATTCTCAAAAGAGGATCGTAGGAAATGATATGGGGTATGATAGTAATTTGTCAAAAAGGGGGAAAAGTTTTATGGATAAGATATGTTACAATAGACGTGAAGGTTTGTCCGATCTTGTAGGATAATCAATATGAAGACGTCGCGCGAGGTTACTAGTTGGATGGGTAACCACCCGGGGAAGACCGCGCTTCGTCTAGAGACGGGCTGCAAATAATAAGTAAAAATACTATCGCATTCTCTATGAAGTACAAATGCCTATTTCTGTATTTGGAGAACGTGAACGGAAAGAGTCGCTACAAAAACAAGGCACCCACGGTTTAATGTAACGGTGCATTATTATTATGCCTCAGGCCTTCGTGATATGACCAAACATAAAAAAATAAAGACGGATAATTTACTGTTGACTAATAAAAGTAGTCAATCCTAGCTAGTACAAACGAAGGCCAATAATCATCCAAATGCAACTGTAAAAGTGACATTTATTATAACAAAATATATTTAAATTAGATACCATACCATGTTCTTCTGAAATAATTTTATTTCGGGTGACTCAAAAACAGCTAAAACATTGAGATCAGTAAGCAGGATTATACTTATTTTGGAAAAATATGTTATATTAGAGCTGCTACCAAAATGAATGGTCCTGTAAAACACTAATCCGTCCACATTCTGATAAAATCTTTCTAACTTTAAATAGTGTTTGTGTGTTGACACAGTTCCATGAACTATTTTTCATTATGCTTATCAAGCAACACTGAAGGTAAGAAGATCATTATGCCGGACATGTGTAAACGTTTTCATTTAAATTATGGGCACCAATATTTTTTGTTCACTCACGCTGATACATCAGAACAGACACCAATATTTAAATATTTTATTAGGCCGCCATATGGGATACCCACTAAAAATTTGCCAGTGTATTCCTGTTTAACACTTGATTTTTGTGCAAAATTTCAAGTCAATTGGATAAGTAGTTTTTGGTACTGACTTTTTTTTAGATTTCATTAAGCCGCTATTTTGTTCCCCCATAATGGATTTACACAAAAAATTTGTCAGTGTATCCCTATATCACACTTTATTTTTGCCCGGATTTTGAAATCCATTCGATAAGTAGTTACATTTTGTGGCGCCGCCATTTTGTTCCGCCATATGGGATTTTTACTAAAATGTAACAGTTTTATCCCCTTATGACCCTTGCTTTTTAACCAAAATTTGAAGTCAATCGGATAAGTAGTTTTTGATCCATATGGCGTAGAGAAGAACAGACAGACAAACTGAAATAGGAGACGAGGTTTTCGGGGTCGAGGGACCCAAAAAGATCTACAAAAATCTCGAAGGGTGTTTTTTTACGATTACAATACTTCCCTATTACGAGGAAAGTAAAAGAAAATAAAGAAGTCTGGGTCCTTTTTTAATATAGATACACTTTTTATATCACCTCAAAAAGAAAAAGCAAAACCAGGGTTAACTAAAAAGCAGTCCGATTCTTAAAACACAACTGCATACAAAATTGTAGGTTTTGTAAAAAAAAACTAAAACTAAAACAAGTCATTATTCGCCGAACACACATGAACTTTGCAATTTTAATCCAGTACCCTACCACTAAGCTAGCACGCCTCACAACAAAAAATTAACGAACTTTGTACTTCGAATGTCCCATCAATTTAAACAAATCGCCGCAAGTGGGGCTACAGGAGGCCGGCATGGCCACTTGGCCCGTAGACGCTAATTTGCCGTAAATGTCTTGCTAACAAGAGCCTAGAGACACCATTTTTTACTTTGGCATCACAGCTTTCGCATGCAAATACTACGAGCCAAATTATGACTTTAATGATGGTTTATGGCTTGAATTAATAAACAACAATACTTGTTTAAAGTTTTCACTTAATTTATTTTATAAAGAATACAACACTTGACAAGGTCTAAAAGATACTTGTAGCCAAACTAGTAAATTGAAAATTTTGAAAATCTAAACGTACATTTTTAAAAGACTACTACTGTAGATAATTTTAAAATACTAAGCTTATCATATTAATAACTTAAAAAATCACTGTTATAAACGCATTAATGCTAGTGAGTTCTAAATAGTTGGAGCCAAACCAGTTTTTAAAATCAAAATCAAATCTGTGGATCAAGCCAACAAACAAATATTTGAAGCCAAAATATAAAATTGTCGCTAGTTGCTAAATGCAAATTTAAAATCAGATAAAATTTTTAAAAACTAAAACAGGTAAAAAAAATATTTATAGCAAAATTTTTAAATTGAAAATTTTCGAGCGAAAACCTAAATTTTTAAACCACTACTTCTAAAAAAATTAAAAATACTAAACTATATCCTAATAATAAGTAAAAAATAGTCAGACTATAAATGTTTTATAAAATCAGAATAAAATTATAAAATCAACTAAAGGGGAATATCTATCTATACACTAATGCTAATCAGTTCCAAAAATGTGGAACTAAAAAAAGCTGACCATTTGAAATACCAAAAACTAATTGAAAGTTGCTAGTTGACACCAACGGAAACATCCAAACCCAAATCTCTGTTCATTAAGTTATTTGGTACTAAATCCTAAAGTTGGAAACGCCTTTTTCAAACGCTGAATATAAAACTCAATCAAATTAAAGTCTAAACCCAAATACCTCTTCCAAAAATTATTTTCGCCTTAGTATTTCTGTTTTATTTTACCAAAAACTAATGATAAATGTCTTTCCAGTTGCGCATTTTGGAGGGGGGGGGGAGTCCAAGAGATCTGGATCCGCTCCCCCCCTACATTAAGGAAAGACGTAATATTATGGGCAAATAAACAAATGACAATTAGAAAATAGAAAAATGAGAATCGACTTTGATATTTTAAATGGAACACCCTGTATAATATTATTTCAATAAATGGACTTCTTCTTGCTGATTATAAAAATACCAGGGGTTGGTACTTTGGTTTTCAAAAACCACCGAAAAATTTTACAAAAACCCTGCTATAAGGAGCAATGTGTTAGAAAGAAAGGGAACATACACATAAATAAAGCTATTAACACTAAGTCTTATGGTAATGTCTGAACAATTTTCTACATTGTCTTTAAATATAAAGGTATCAAACCTAGTATTTTTATAATCGGCAACAAGATACCCATTTAATGCAACAATATTATACAAGGTGTTCCATTTAAAATAAAATTCTCTTTTGTTTATTTTTTATGCAAATTCTGATGGTTCAGAAAAAACCATAAAAATGTCGCATACAATATTTTTGGATATCTTGAAAAGTGAAGCTTGCAGACCTTATTTAAAATATAACCAGTCAACCTGTAGATCTCGTTGCCTTGAGAGCTATAATAAAATCTTTTTTTTTTGAAGTCTAAGTTTGATGTGTTTTTATTTTTATTTTTTGTATTTTAGATAGATCACTCTATATTATGTTATAGATCATGACAATGCATACAAAGAGGACTTCAACAATATACAGTGTGTCTAGTTTTCGTCATGCATATATTGAGATCTTAGAAATTATAAGAGATAGAAGGACGGTTAAATGCAGAAAGTTTAAGACAATTTAGCTGTTGATTGAATGCCGTTAAACTGGATAAAACTTCTCTGGCTCTGTCCTCTAAAACTTCCCTTGTTTTTGGAGGGTCAAATTCATGAATTTCATTCTTGACGTGCCCCCAAAGTTAAAAATCTGAGGGAGAGATTCAATAACTTCTCTGGTGTTGTGCGCTGGGCAACCATCTTTTTAACGCTGGAATTATTTGGTTTTGTAACATAGCCAAATACCTTTCACCATTTAAATCAGATTTTCTAAAAATGATTCATTTTTTTTTCATTTCATATTTTAAAAAATTATAAGGACAAATTTTCAATTACTTGGTTGAAAATCCCAATTAAGATAATGCAAATAAATTCCGATATAACGACTTCACTTGTAACGACAAATCCGGCTATAGCGACCAAAATATTCCTATTTATTGGTTTCAATCTCCGTTTACAGCGGCGTCAATATTCAAAGGGACCTAAAAACGGGGAATCCCAGAGAGTTTCGGGAGAAAATCTTCAAGACCCTCTTTGCAAGTAATTTGACGCTGAGCCGCTCGAATTTAGTTCATACCCGGCGAACATTGGTAAGTTTTGTGTTTTTATAATGGCGTCCATGTCTCAAAAGAAAATCGATGTCCGTTAAGGAAAAAGGTGTTATAATAGCAAGATTAGAAAACGGCGAAACTAACAGTAAATTAGCCTTAGAGTTCGGAGCTTCACATTCAACAATATCAAGAATTTGGAAAAACAAAGAAAAAATAGTACTGGCATTTAACAATACATTAAAAATGAAAAAAAACTAAGAGGCACCTGAAATGAAGATTTAGCTATAAATGTCTATTAGAGTTGTTTAAAATTCAAAGAAATACAAATATTTCCATAACCGGGTCCCTCTTAAAGCAAAAAGCAAGTGAATTTCGTTAAACGCTAAAAAAGCATTTGACCTGCATAAATCGACTCCGATCCCGTCATAATATCAACTTTGGAAAAATATTAGGAGAGACGACAAGTGCACCTGTCAGTGTACCTCAAACATGATTGCAGGCCGTTTTTCAAGAAATTAGAAAGCAGTACACGGATAATGAAATTTTATACAATATTAACACAATAATATCGGAAATGTTTAGTACCTTACCAAGAGTTCCTCACCAAACATTGAATCCAAAACAGCTCGTATTTCAGGATTTTCTCGCGCCAAAAAATGGAAATTATGACGATTAAAGACGCAGAAAATGCTGTTTCATGTGTCCAAAGAACGTAAATTTGAAAGTTTTGATTTGCTGTGCACTGATCAACAACCAATTACCGAATTGTACCCTTCTCTGATAATGGCCTTCTTGAAGACCCTGGACAATAGTGGGTTTGTAGGAACGAAACTTTCGTTATTTTAGGAAATTATAAATTGTTGGCTTTAGAATATTTTATATTCTACAATATGTTCGTTACATTCTTCGATTTCCTTAGCATACGTTGGAACGTGGTGTTTCACAACTTCCAAAATTCAAAAAAGTTGACGTCTTTCAGGGAGCTATTGAAGATATTGGTGGGCTGCACTATTATCATTCCTGTTGTTCCGCAGAAAAATTTCTAGCATATCGAACTTTTCCTCGTTCGAATAATTAAGGGCCATTATAAAAATGAGCTATAGTTACACTATTGCACTACGACGTTAAATTTTACTTCGACTTTCACGTAAAGAGTTGATAAACAAACAATCGCGTTGTCATGGAAATTCCGTGGCTATTAGGATCAAATTTTATTTTGAATATTTGTTGTACTTTCTATTCAAAAAACAAACAAGAAATCAAAATCTGGCAATACAGCCTAACACTAGAATGTTTTTACAAATTTGAAAATGTTTTGAGAAAAAAAAACAATACAGCTGATTTAAGAAAACACTCCATTTTGGTTTATTTAAATATTTTAAAAACGAAGTCAGCTGCAACCGTTAACTTAAGGGCATTCAATCAAAGACTAAATTATCTAAAACTTTCCGCATTTAACCGTCCTCCTATTTCTTATAGTTTGTAAGATCCCAATACATGCATGACGAAAACTGTATACTAATCTAATTGTTTGTAAAATTCAGATTTCTATCATTTTAGAATTTCGCTTACAACAAAAAAAAAACAATAAAAGTTCAGTCTATGCAGCCACCTAGATTTAATTTTTTTTTAAGTTACAATGTTGCTATGTTTGGCGTATGGTAATTTTTTCTTTTTTTTTTTTTAATGCAACCCTCTGTATGTTATTATAACTATAATTAGAGCAATATAATCGATCTCAACGATATTGGTCTGCAAATCACTGTTTTATTACTTATTTTTTTCATAATAAACCGACTTCGCAACAAAATAGTACAGATAATGTTTGGTTTTCTTTAATCAATCTTTTCGCTTCGCATTTTGTATCTGTTACTGAGTAGTATTTAGGCTCTAAAATTTTTAATGTATGTAACTAGCTACACGACGAAAAACTTATTATAAAAAAATATTTAATTTTATGAAGTTTTCTATATTTAAAATATTTAAATACGTCAGGTTTCGTGATCTGTCGCCTATATTCTATCCTGTATAGCATAATTCAAAATATCATTAAAATCGGCAATAAAAAATGAATTGACGTGTCTACAATATCTAAAGATATAAGGTTTAATTATTTAACACTGAAAGAATAAAATAAGACCTCTCTAAAAACAAATAAACGGAATGCTAGAATTATAAGGTGATGGCCATGAAAATGAAGAAGAAATTTTATTGACCAATAATACGTTGATACGACGATACTATATATACGATACGACGACGAAGAGTACTGCAGGTCCGTCATGCACAAAATTTACTGAATAAAAAATTTATCCCATTTGCACATTTAATTTTTCTGCAAAATTTAAAGTCAATTGAACAATTTTTTTACGATTTTTTAAAAAATGTATCCCATTTCGTTTCGCTATCTTAAATTGAAACCCATTTTATCAGTCTTTACGTACTCCGTTGGTCCCCAGATATTTCCTAACCCCAAATAATACACCATTTTAACATAACACCAAGAAGACCGTTAACGAAAACCATTTATAAACTTAATATCTGGCAAAGATCTACGAACCAACGGAGTAGGTAAAGACTGATAATATGGGTTTCGTGCAGGATATAGAATTTATATGTGTCCTGAGGAAGCAAAAATAAAATAGCGAAACGTCGACAGTTTAAAAGGATCTATTGTTTTTTTACCGGATCCCAACCCCAAATAATACACCACTCTAACATAACAAGAGGATCGTTAACGAAAATCATTTAGAAACTTAATATCTCGGAAATATATGCTGACCAGCGTAGTAGGTAAAGACTGATGTGGGTTTCATGCAAGATATAGAATTTATGTGTCCTGAGGATGCAACAATAAAATTGCGAAACGTCGACAGTTTAAAAAATCTGTTGCTTTTTTACTGGATCCCAACCCCAAATAATACACCACTCTAACATAACAACAAGTAGACACTTAATATCTGGGAAATATCTGCGGACCAGCGTAGTAGGTTAATACTGATAATATGGGTTTCATGCAGGATATAGAATTTATGTGTTCTGAGGATGCAACAATAAAGTTGGGAAACATCGACAATTTAATTGTTTTTCTTTACTGGATCTTAACCTCAAATAATACACCACTCTAACAATTTTTTTTAACATATTACTAGGTCACCCTCATATGACCCTTAATTTTTGGTCAAAATTTGGAGTTAATCGGGTAAGTAGTATTTAAGCTATGTCGCAAACTAATAGACTGGCAGACAGACCGACAGACAAAACCACAGAATTAATAAAACATGTTTTTTACAACCATCTACAGAGCAATATCTAATAGGCATATTGGCTGATATTTTTGTCAAAGAAATAAAAAAAATTTTGTCTCACTGTATAGCACAATAACAGACTGGCGCGATCACCGAGCCTGAACAGCTGTGTATGTGCCGGAGAGCCGACAGATACCCAGAATGTACCAGCCGGGGCGGGACGCGAGAAATAGGTAAATCGAGTCACGTGTTTAAGTGCTGCAACTTATATTTTTATTCAGTAAACTTTGGTCATGCATACCATTTGCACAAGAGCAACCGATATGCTAGAAGAAGAAGACAGAAAAATAAAATAAAAAATATGCCCCAACCTAGTCTCAACGCTTTTTTTAAAATTTGCTTCAAATTTTCGATGTATACGTAAACTGAAGACAAGGCAACAAAAGAATACAAATGTTGATTTCTGAAAATAATTAATAAATGCATGCAGAAACTAATTTAAAAATTATTTTGTATTTTTTTAAAGTTTTATGGCAGCAGGATGTAAACCCCCGAGAAAAAAGAGAGAAATAATTTAGAAATGGGAAACCGCTGCGATAAAATATATCTGCTACGCTTTAATGAAAACGGACCCCTGCCAAGTATAATTGCTTAGGGCAGGCCATCGAGGCATTATGGACTTTCTCTCGCACCGTAACGAACCAAGCATGAACCGATCGCCATATTTAATGATCGACGCTCTGACGAGCATGACAAGGGTTCGAATAGAAACGATTACTGTTTGTTTACCACTCGCCCCTTATTATTGAAGTGAGGAATGGATTTGACCAAGAACTGATGCCTCTCATATATATATACGTGTAATATGTCAATATGTGTAAGAGTATTCTGATTGCATTGTACTCTGTCTGGCTATGACTACACATTTTTTTAAGTTTCCTCTACATCATAAACGGAAACTTGATTCTTGTAATTAGACCGTGTCAAAGTGTCATGTCATGAATGAATCGTTTTATTTCTGATTCATTGCATGGGTATCATCAGGGAGTTTAAGTCAACGGGACCAAAACATTTGGCGTTTTATTATTATGTTCGTCACATTAGCTGAAATTAACATTTAATTACATTATCTGCCTGTCGACATAAGAAAATAGGTAACATCAGTTTAACAAATTAAACGTACTGCAAAGGAGAATATGATACATAGATGCCTGTCTGTATAACGTGCATAATCTCAGCTTACAGCATAGCGCTTTCGATTAACTAGTTATCCTCAGTGCTACATAAAAAACGATTTAAAGATTTGTAAAATAGAGATAAAAAACCAGCAAGAAAAATGTTAGATTAAACGGTACATTTTGTCCTGCGTTACAGAATAAGTAAGAAGGGACACATGGTCAATGTCAATCAATTAAAAAAGTAAAATATTTACGTATAACAAATAACAAACCCTTACACCAAATTTACCTTACAAAAACATTTTTGTCAGCGTTTGTTTAAACTATTATTTGTTAATGTAAAGATTTTGACTGAATAACCTTAACCGTGTGTGCATTCTCACCTTTATTGTAATTGACGAATAAGTATATAGTTTAGTTTAACCTTTTTTCTTGTTGGCTTTTTATAGCCATTTTCACAATATTAAAATTAAAAGGTTAATTTTTCGACGTACTTATTTCAAGGTAGCATTGAGAATAACTAGTAACTCAAAAACTCTTTGCTATGAACTTTTGCTATTAGCTGGTATTATAGAGTCCAGCCTACTTTGTTTCATTACATCCGTACGAGTTTATAGAAGAATATAATATGTCAAATTAGACCCCTATTGTTAAATCTTAATGTTTTTTTTTACGTTTATAAAGAAAGAGAGCGTATTCGCCAGCATACGCAGTCGAGATTGGTAAATTTATGTTTTGTCCTTTTCAAGCATTATCAGGTTTATATTTAATATTTATATTGTTGCTATGCCTCCAAAAGAATGAAAAAGGGATCGGGCGCATCAAAAACCCCCTTAAACACCGATTAGAAGCCAACTTTAAATTAGGTCCGAAACGGCCAAGAAACGCGGTTGGAAAAAAAATATTTTGTTGCCGTTTATCTGGCTCCCTATTGGTTTTGTGAAAAAACTTTACTAATTTTTTTTTAAGGTAACACTTTCAGAAAAAAAGTGGAGCTTTATTCTAAGCTTTTACTTTTGGCGTATAACTGCCAAACGGATAACCTTATTGAAAATATGTGGATGCATCGCATTCCTATACATTTTTACTGGTATAATTTCTCCCCCCTAACTTGCACGGTTTACGAGTTATCGACAACTTTTTTCATTTTTTTTAAAGAGATGGACCACTGTATTGACGATACGTAAACGGCTGTATGCATTGGATCCCCCTCTACATTTTTAGTGGTATAACCTATTCCCCTAACTGGCACAGTTTTTAAGTTATCGACAATTTTTTTTAATTTTTTTTTTGAAGGGAGTACAAACTTACCACTGTATTGACAATATGTAAATAGTGTGTATGCATCACGCCCCCTTCTAAATTGTTAGTAGTATAACTTGTCTTCTAACTTGCACGGTTCTCGAGTCAACAAGGCTTTTTTCATTTTGGGTAATAATAAATAGAAAAAAAAATATAGGTCCGGTACAGAGCATAAAAAAAAATCAGGGTTTTTTTAAATCTGTGCCAAATATTTTACTCTTGCAATTTCTATGACTATGAATTTCATAATTGACAACATATCTATTCACGTAAATTTGACGACACTTTAGTCAAGGCTGAATGTGTTTTGGCAAACATAGTACTACGAGAAAGCAGTAGATGTTTTAAGTTTTGGGGTATCTACTAAAGCCTGAAGAATCTTCTGCCCAGGATGCTACCAGTGTTAGTTTTTACTTCAGTTTGAAGCGAATATTATAAAATACACGCTAGTGTGTTTAGTAATAAATAGCGTTTCCTTCGTTTTTATTCATACCACCCATCGATACCAAGCCTTCAATTATTCAGAAAATGGGTGGTGTGACTAAAAATGATGCAACTACTAATACTATAAGTACTAAAGTGTTCTACGTAGTATTTACTTCCCACCAGAGTTTGCTACTACAAATCATAAATTATATACTTCTCTTTTGTAGGTTCATCGACATAACTAATATTTACTTTATCCTTCATTATTAGATGTTTGGGACTCTATGCATGTTAGTTACACAAATACATGCACAATTAATTAAATTCGTATTTATCTGAACAGTGGCCCAATCAGGGGGGGGGCTATGGGGCTGCAGCCCCCCCCCACAACAAAACATATGTAGATATAATGGTAAGGCATAATAGATTTTTTGGTATTATTTTCTAATTTTTTGATGATCGAAAATTATGAGTCCCCCCCAAGCTAAAAATCTGCTTGCGCTACTGTATCTGGATCAGCTATCATAGCCGCCCCGAACCTTTATTGGGGACTGTTCCATTCTATTAACGTTTTGGTCTTCATATACATGCTATGAGGTTTCAAAACATTTAAATGGAGCAATCTATTATATATATATATATATATATATATATATATATATATATATATATATATATATATATATATATATATATATATATATATATATATATATATATTGTTTATGTTTAGACCTGTAGTATGATTGCATTCTACAGTTATCTCAAAACAAATTGCATGTTTTGATCGGTGAATGCCTAAATAATAAGATATAGAATAGATTTGGTATTTTTTAGATAAACTCCTTATCAAAATTCTACTATTAACACATTTTATTATACATTCCTATTTAAACATCTAAATTTGCTATAAAAGATATTCAAAAAGTGGTCAGTGTTACAAGGGGTAAATAAATCGTAAAATAAAATTATACAAATCGAGATAAAAACGTAAGAATACATCCGTAGGTATTAGTTTCGTAATTAAAGAAACTTCATTTACATCAAGAATGTATTGAAGCATGTCAGTTATAACGCTAACCCAGAGTTTACTTCGAATACACTCATCGTCAGTCCTGACGTAAATTCCGCAGAGAAATCTAAAAAATGAATGTTTCAAGTTGTTTAGCATTTTCCGGTTCGTCTGCCAGTGACACGTTAGCGATCACTTCTGAGTATATTTACGCATTTACAATGTTTCTGTGATTGATTCTAATCGCCAAGTATATGGAAAATGAAATAAGTAAGAGGAATATCTATCAGCATCATACCAAAAGAACTAGACAAAATCGCAAATTTTTTTTCGAAATTTACAGGTTTACATTGCTTAGTATCTCATTGGCAAATTCGCAGTTGTACGTCTCATACCACAACTTAAGTTCATTGCTGGTATTTCCTTTAATGATCTGTGATGGTATTTTTTCTATATCTACCAACTGATATATCCAGAGGACGGAGAGGCACGCATAGCACCTCCATGGTTTTAGATGGTATACTGTACATTGCCTAGGTTGCATTTTATTTTGCAACACTTTAAATTAGGTTAAGCTTAAAGTTTGATGTAGTTTGTTGACAGTTAGCTCATTAAACGAGAGCTCCATAGCAATCACAAGACTTATGATAGCAGTATACGTTCACACATGAATACTTTAAATCTCGACCCCGACCGCGACGTCTCTCCTAGGGCTCTGTCTCGAGCTCTGGTCTGCAACACGACACATATGAAATGTCATGTTTTTCATGATTTCTTGTAATTGATGACTCCAATGTAACATAGCGTCGAAGGTTACACATAGAGTTCGGTATTTAGGACAATAATGTGACCTGTATGATTCCAGTGTCCTTTTTCTACTAAAGGAAATCATCTCTGTCGCCCTCGACTTAACTGACCACATGGTAGCTGCACAATTTTTCGATTCTTCCTAGAGCTCCTTACCAAGAAAAAATACCTTAAATTGTCTCTGCATAGTATACATGTATATACTCTTCGCTAAAAACACTATATTTTTAAAATTTACATTAGTATTAGCCAGAATTGTGGTTAATGCTAATGTAATGAGCATAGAATTACAGAGACCTATAATATTTCTTACAATCCAAGAGTTGTTTTGACTGGCCTAAGTCCAGCTCAGAGAGAGTTTTTTTCCACGCCACAGGTCAACTGCAGACAGCCTGTTTGCCGTTCTCTCTGCCGCGCCTCTCATAAATACATCAAGAGGCAACAAGCAGCACCTGCCCTGCCATAGTAGGTGTGGATATCATTGCGCTTGTAACCGTAGTATTCCTAGTGAAGAGTACAAGCTCGGCTTTTGTAGGGTGCACGGATAGTGCGTTTCTGCGCACCATCATTCTACTAGTCTTAAAGCGGCCTGCCTGGTTTCACACAGGTCGTTTTCAAATTTCCCTATTAAAAGAACAGTGATATCATCTGCACAGCCGATTGTGTAGAATCCATGTTCATCAGAATCCTTAATAAGACTGTTAAATACCATGTTCCAGAGAAGCAGTGACAGCACGCCACCTTGAGGGCAGGTAAACCTTGTTGCGGAAGTTCCTCCAGAATGTTCTTCTCTTTACTTTGAGTTTCTTTTTAAAGATCCTCAGATGTTCTTTGTAATTTTCCCACTTGTGGGTTCTTGTAGCCACATTGAAAGCCTCCCTTATTTCTCTCCTAAGTTTTTCCATCTCTCTATTCCATCCAGGGTTTTTGGTATTCTCTCTTTGGGTAGGGAGAGGGCAGGAGGTCTGGGAGGATATTATCAGACTGTCATTTAGAAAGCTCAGGCTTTTCTCTACCTCCCCTGTTCAGAGTTTGCGGATGGTTTCCTCTTTCTATCATTTGCGTCAGAGCGTTAACGAACCTCATGGTTTTAGTCTTGCGCGGGTTTTTAAAGTGTATATTATTTGGTGATTTGAAAAGCAATGCGAAGCATATCCAGCATATTTTGTTATTAGTTTCCCTAAGACTGATGGTATTAAAAAAAAATTTTAAAAATAATTTTCGTTGAAAATCAAGGAAACCATTAATTAAAAACCAATGCCATATTAAACACTTTTTTAATGGAAATAGACTAACATTCTGTCACCTTAGAACGATTTTGAAAATTAAAAAAAAATAAATATTTTCTTCAAATTTTAATTTCGAAACGTACCATTGGACTTTGGATTTACGTTTTTATAATCTTTTGTTTTATTTGTTAGAGGAATATTCTTATTTGAAGAATTTTTAAAAATGTATTCGCTTATTGATACTATTGCGGAATGACCAAGGTCTGGATACATGAGACTTTAGAGCTGTTAGCTGATATCAAGTGTGTCTATACTTAGATTTGATTTAAATCGGAAAACATATTCACAACTAAAAATGCCAAAGAGCTAGTAAGAAACAGTTCGTTCTGTTTTTAGGTAAGAACATACCAGAAATTACAGAGTCGAGCAAAATCCCATTATTCCTTTGGACACCCTCTAAGCACACCCCTGGGTAATATGTAGGATATTAAATTATACATTATCAGTAGGTAGATCACCTTTTTGTAATCAAACTTTTGTTAAGTGTGTAGCTACAGAATTAAAAAGAAAGAAAGATACAAAAACACAGTAGTCACAGAGTCGTAGCAATTACGCAAAATCCTTACGATAGTTCGAGTTAGTAAATTATTGTTTTAATTAATTTTTAATGTAGAATTAAAATGGCGAAAAGATTACCTATCCAGATTCTTCATCCCTTAGCCTACGGTTTCTAAGTCCGAATATAAATATGTTATCCCATATCCGCCAGTCTGTCTATTTGTGGCATAACGAAAAAAACTATCTATCGAATTGACGTTGCACATGCAGGGTTTATGGTTATAAATGTACCCCCTCATCAACTTTTGTTTTTTTCTAGATATCAAAAAGAGTTAAATACAAAAGTTTCTTTAAATTATAGGATTTTTTTAGTATAGTTTACATATATAGGTTTGATACCTTTATCTTTAAAAACATCCGAGAAATTTGAGAAAAACCCGGCCATAAGTAGCAATGTATTCCCATTGACTTCCTTATGTAGGAGAATGTTTTCCGTCTCTCTCTCTAACACATTGCCTCTTATGGTAAGGTTTTTGTCACATTTCTCGAATGTGTTTAATGATAAATGTATCAAATCTGGTATATTTATAATCACCAAGAAAAGACCCACTTGATGGGCGTATAGAATACAGGGTGTTACATTTAAGAAACTAAAGTAGATGTTGATTTCAGAAAAACTAAACATTTTGTATATCTGCAAAGTACATTAGAAAAAAAAATAGTACAAATTTAAGAAACTTTTGTATTTAACTTTTTTTGATATTTAGAGAAATACCGGCGTTAATGAGGAGGTGCATTTATAACCAAAATACGTAGGTATATTGTTCATTAATAACTAAAATAAATGTAATACAACTAAATTATTAAACTGCTTTTTTGATTCCATCGAAATACATGAATTATTTCCCTCACTTAAACTGACCATGAGAGAAGCAGGAAGTCCTAGGATTAATTTTATTCCAGAAATGGATAGAGATTGCTTACGAAACTTACGTACCATCATAACAAAGGGCAAAGCATACTCTTACGCGCTTGTGCAGCGTAGTCATAACCGTGACTAATATATTGCATACACCATATCCTCTAAAACAATTTTACGGACTGTACTCAACAAGCTAACCGAAGGTTAGAAATCAGTAAATTTTAGATTTTTCCCTACTTACTGGTACCACTACCTAGTTGTGTGCCAAATTTCAACTTTATATCTCTTCTAGAAGTCGGTTTTTTTTTTCATACAAACATACCGACATTAAGATTTATATGTAAACGTTATCTGGAATTGTTGTACGAATTCAATATGGTGAAACAGAATGTTTAACCAATAAAAAAGGACCAAAGTAAGAACAAATTTAATTCAAATTCAAATTTTTATACATATACAGCTAAAATTTTCACGAGTCAAAAAGTGTCAGAAACACAACCCATTAAAATCTTAATACCTATTCAGATTCAATTTAATAACCATAACCAGAAATAAATAAAATAGAAAATCCAAGCTTTCAGCTATTTTGCTAAGTACTCTTATACGGTATAGAAACCATAGATCTTAAATAATGTTTGTTTTATTCTTATAAAAGCATTTAATTCTAGTTGTTTTATTTCATGTGGAAGTCCTGATGGAGTTTATGGTAAACATGTTGTAGATACGAATGTCATTCTTACGGGTATACTCAGTACAACTTTTTCTGGCATACACTAAGTAGGTAAAGATATAAAGACAGGGTAGTGTTAAGATACCGAGTGACCTAACGGCTCCCCTGCAGCACTCGATGTACTTTAACCCCGCAATAACCCTGACACAACGTTTCTATGCACGTACATTTCAACTTAATCCCTACCTCCATATACTGCAGATACAAAAATTGTAACAGGTTATTTAAACTTGCATACGTAAAATAAGTAATCCAACCTTCTGTAGTAATAGTACAACTAAGCTTTCTTAAATTTAATTACCACCTACCAGTTAACGAAACAAAGACTATGGTAAACAAAACATCATAAAATGTTAATAAATCATTTCACGCAATAACTAGGATTTATACGTAATAAACCCTCCATTATTATTCCCTATATTACCTGATAAAATTCATAAATCTCATTATTTATTTCCCCACACACGCGTTCCCTCTTATCTCCACGTTTAGGTTAGCCCTGTCAGGAGGGTTGGCTACGTTGCCAGAATTTGTGTAGGCCTTTATAAAATGCTATTTAACTACATAATAGGGATTAAGTTTTTATTTTTTTTGATGATTTCAAACTACTTACTGTTACTGTTTTTCTTCCCTTTTGTTAAACAACACAATATTTTAGAAAATAATATTCTTTTCATACTGAGAATGTTTCTTATAAGAGCAGAGACATAGAAGGCAGAATAATTATTCTATCATTCGTAAAAAATATCAGACTGGGCATCTAAAAACACGATCTTAACAAAAAAATAGACAGAGGAAAAAGGGCAGATTTGTCTCTTGACGATTTTCCTCAAAAATATCAAAAAGGAGTTTTCTTGAATGACGAAATAAACAAAATATATTTTCTTCATTTTAACGGAAGGAGCGTTTACACGGCACGTGGTTTGGCAAACCAATTCCTGGTGCTCGGTTCGTTATGGCTAACCTTTTGTCAAATTAAATTGTTAACATGGCTCATGGTTCGTTAAAGGACTGTGATGTAACGATTCATCTGCAACAAATCTGAAGGGTTGGTTAATCGCTATTATAGAAGCCAGATATCAAATTATTGCGTTGACCTCTCTGTCTATTGTATAACACCAATACAACGTTTTATTTCGCAAGAAAATGAAAAGGCTTGTAAAAAGGTGGTAAGAGGCATTACATATGAAATCTAGGTGGTTCGATGTCATTATATATATCGCTGCAAGAGCAAGTGAAAAAATTAATAAAAATAAATATATTTTCACCCAAGCTTATAAATTGTTTCCCCTTATTTTGACAATACCGTCGACAAGTGCTTCAGTGAAAAGAAGTTTTTCTTGCTTCAAATGTGTAAAAACGTATTTGAGAAATACAATATCTCAAGAAAGACTTACTTCTCTTGGCAATATTTCAATTCAAAAGGAATTTCTGGAGGAGATTAGAGCAACTCATCCATTTTATGAGGATGTTATAAATAAATTTGCTGCTATGAAAGATAGGAGAATTGATTTAGAATACAAAATTTAGGTAAGTCGAAAAAAAGTATTCTACCCCCTCCACATATAATAAAATTCTGGAAAAAAAATTATTGCGATATTTTCTTGCTTCATTTAAACTTCAATTAATTTTTCACCCGCGAGCCGAAACTGATCCTGCACGAACTAACATGCTCACTGTACAGCACCAGACACTAAAGTCACGAACCCCATCAATGATTCATTAAGAATTATCAGTACCAATCCACCTAATCCTTCCGGGCTGTCGCGTGCCGGTTGACATCGGCCCAAGGATATTAAATGTTTCAAAAACTGCCTACAATAGTAGCAACATGGCAACCGAATCCATATTTCGGCTTATTCTAAGGCTTTTGATATTTTAGGCTTGACAATAGCTTTTTATTTTTAAAATACGGATGATAGCTGAGGCAAAAGAAAGTTGTTTGTATTTTCAGAAACTTTTACAAAAAAAAACTCTCATTTAACTATTAAAGTTAAAGGTTAAGGAAAATTGCACATTTTAGATATTTGTAGACACATAGGAGTAAAGCTTCCTCAAACAATGTTAAAACTTAAAAAAATCGGACGAAGGATAATAAATCACTTTGTTTTTAAATTTACTTCACACAAGGTTAGGCAGTTGACGGTTGCATTGCTTTTGTTTTAATTTTTTTGTTGAATTTTAGCATATAAACGGTGACTGTAAAAAAAGTTCATATTAACAAAAATATAGTGCTAGGCATAAGGTAGGCGTGTGTTTGTATCAATTCCAGATTTGGTATTTTCCAAATTTCATATTTGGTATTCGATTTACATCAAAAATTAGATAGTAAATTTCAAGGTATATCAACAATTTTCTAATTGTTTTTGTTCTAAGAATGAATAAGCGCTCTAAATAAAAAAGGTAGTTTTAAACAGGTGTTGACTATATTTAATGTGAATTTTATACAACCAGTAATAAAAATGAACAAATCCAATTTCTTAAAGCTGACCTATTTCCAGAACAAAACTATATTTATTTATATCAAATTATTATAATACATCATGTATGATGTTTGACTGGTCAGGACATGACTAGAACAATGGAATATTCGCTATAATTTGGTAAAAATTTCTATGTTCATTTAGCTGAATTGATATGTGAGGAAAATAGTCGAATTATTTTTTAATAGTATGTATGAAATGGAAAAAAAAAATACAAACACTAAATGAACTCTATAAAATATTTATTTCTAAATCATTTTTACAATCAACTTTTGAAATAATTCAGCTGTCTTAATTTATTAATTTTGTATACCCAGCTTGCCTGAAACCTGTTGAAAACTAGTAATAGATAGTGCCAAAGACAGATTTACACTTCGAGTAGACCATCCCTCAGATATAAATAAATTAACCCAATTAACTATTCGTGTCGTAAGTTGTTTCTATGGAAATGTTTAATGTGTAGAACATGAAATGAAAAAAAATACAAACACTAAATGAACTCTATAAAATATTTATTCTAAATCATTTTTACAATCAACTTTTGAAGTAATTCAGCTGTCTTAATTTATTAATTTTGTATACCCAGCTTGCCTGAAACCTGTTGAAAACTAGTAATAGATAGTGCCAAAGACAGATTTACACTTCGACTAGACCATCCCTCAGATATAAATAAATTAACCCAATTAACTATTCGTGTTGCACAGTTTATTTACAACGCACGCAACAATACGTGGCTCAGTGTTGCCAGAAGCGTCAACTTGTTTAGAAATACAAAACAAAAATTATGCTTATCTATGAACGAACTTAACGATCAGATGTAATACATTGAGGAATGACAATTATGGGCGTTGCACTATGGAAAATTGTATAACAAAGGCATATCAGAAACGCATTCTGGCAGTGAAGCAACCAAAATATTTTGTTCATTTGATTTACTAGTACGCATATTAAATTTTAATACAATTTTTTTAGTAACTGAAGATTGTTGTCTCATTTTTTTTTATATGTTATTTTCAAAATATAAATTTTGTAGACATTATAATTTTTTTATGTAGATTTTACAACTGAAATTTTTTGATTCTATATAGAAAAATATCTACATGAATTTTTGGAACAAAGTGAGGAGATAAAACTCAACTTTTAGCAGTTATCCACGTTTCCCTACGCCTCGAATATAATGTCAATTTATTGCTCAGTAATACATTGTCACATTCGAAGTTATTCGGCAAAATATGACAAGTCGTGACTCTAAAAAGACCTGAAATTCCAATGTCACATCCTATCCCCACCCTCTAGCTCCTGGACGGCTTAACATAGAGTAAAAAGGTTTGTATTTTCCTGTCTTCATTGTTTATGAGCTATCAAATGACACTAGAGAAATACAAATTGTTTGGCTGCAGGTTGCATCGTTTTCTGTCATATTTCAGAAACGGAGATAGATAGACCTGAGGTATGTTACATCAAATATGTCTAGAATTCCCCGTAGAATCCAAATATGGCATAATATACAGAGTGTTCCATTTAAAGAAACAAAAGATGTCCATTTTTGAGAGCTTTGTGACGTTCATTTGTTTCTGTTCTTAGCAAATTCTTACGATTAAGGAGAAACTTTACAACTTTTGTATTTAAACTTATTTCAAACATACCTATAAAAAACAAAGCTTTTCCAAATATGAGGAACTTCCGTGTACATACTGTACATATATTACTATGTAACACGAACGAGTAGGATTACCATGTTCCTTTAGTAAATCTGAATTAATGTGCATTCTATATAGTCTATTAGTTTCATCTATTTTTTTTTAATTTTGAGCTTAGTGGAGACGAGAATGTTTAAATAAACACACTGTATATGCCGGCAATTAATTTTAATATAATGTTCAGAGTGTTATAGTTTAAATATCAGGTTAAAAAAATCATCAAGTGCTACAAGCAAAAGAAAACGTAAAATTCGTAAGCTTTTTTCCATAACCAGGTATTATATTAAAAATAAATCCATGTGAGAAATAATATTTGTTGAATCTATATAATAGCTTTTACCCTTAAACCGACTACTATGTTCATTCAAAGTTTGAAAGCAATTTCTCAAGATTAGATAAGTTCTAGATTTTTTATATGAATCAGACTCATATTTTCCATAGTACGTTGTTCCAGGCCAACAGCATCGGCCCCAGGCGCTGTGCTACGCAAAAATCTCTTTATGGATTCTTACTACAAGGAATACAATGATCCGAATCCTTTAGGGTTAATTTATTTAACATTGGATGGATCGTCTCTTCAAAGCAATAACTGTCTTTGATAGCACATATTTCCTGAGAAACCTATTGAATAATAATAATATTTATTTATTTAGCATAAAACCTACAAACAAAAACAGTAATTTAATTAAAGTAACATAACAACAAAAGACTAAATTAGCTAGGACGATAATACATGGGCTCTCATTAATTTTCTAAAACTATTTATGTTATCACAGTCTTTTATTTCACTAGGTAAAAAGAGAATTAAGCATTTGACTAGAGTTGCATCTTCCAGACAATATAAAATCATTACAATTTCTTGTATGGTAACTATGAACATTTCTAAAAAATTTACTTTATCACAGATATATTTTGGCAACATTCCATTTTTAAATTTGGACAAAAACATATAAACATTGAGCATGCTTTTTTGTTTAGCAGATAACAGATTAACTACAGTAAGCATTAGTGCAACTGGTGCATACCTATTGCATTTTAGAATGGTGCGTAAGGCTCTATTTTGAACAAGTTGTAACTGTTGTATCTTAAAAGCTGGCAAATTATAGAGCAGTGTTGAGCAAAATTCAAAGTGGGGTGCTGCGATACTGTTATACATCAACAGTTTAGTGCTTAGTGACAAATATTTTTGCCCAGTTTAGAGATAAAACTTACTTTTTTTGAAAACTACTCTGTGATGTAATCAGCAGGTGCTTGAAAGTTAAGATTAGTGTCTAGGATTATACCTAAATATTTAATTTGTTTATCATGTTCAATCTTAGTATTGTTTATACAAATATTTATGTTTTCTATGTTAAAATTACTTAATCTATATTTACTCCCAAAAAACAAAACTTCGATTTAGCCGTGTTAAGAATTAATTTGTTTTTGCATAACCATTTGAACAAATTATCTAAATTTTCATTAACAATCCGCTGTATATCTAATATATCGATTCCAGCCAAATAGATCATGGTGTCATCAGCGAACAATTCAATTTTACACTCCTTTCCAACATCAACTATGTCATTAATATACAATAAAAACAACAGAGGGCCCAACACTGTTCCTTGTGGAACACCATGCTGGACCAGAAACACAATTTTTAAATTTAACCCTTTGGTACCGGTTTGTCAAATATGATTCAAACGATTTTAAAACTATTTGTCTAATGCCAACATTATTTAGTTTTTTTTTAATAAAATTGTTCTGTAAACAGTTTCGAACGCTATTTTAAAATCAAAAAACACAACCAAAACAAAGTTTCCTTTATCAATTTCTCCCAAAAAAGTGTCACAATAGATTCACACGAATGACACTAACGAAAGCCTGACTGGTTAACCACTAAATTATTGTTATTATTACAATGTGCCTGTATATATCTTTTAACAACAAGTTTCAGTACTTTTTGATACACTTCGACGCTATTTATTTGTCTAAATTCGTTTATTAAAATTGTATTTTTAACTTTGGGAACAGGAATCACAGTTGATTCCTTCCACGCATCTGAAAACTCATCATTTGAAAGTGATGTGTTTATAACATTTAATAATATATCTCCAATTACACAACAGGCATCACATAATACCTTCTTAGAAATTCCATTCACGCCACCATTTACATTTTTCATTTATTTCAATATTTTTTTCATTTTATTCATAGAAACTTGTCTAAAATTTGAGAAGCATTGACCTATCGAAATTCTTTTCGATTAATGTTTTGATATGTCTTATTTTAGATATATTTTGCTTTGTCCATAAAACTGTAAAATTTTTCTGCGGCAATAAAGCATACTTTTGTTTGTTTGTTTGTTTGTCTTGTATACTATTTATATCATATTTATTAAATTCAAATGGTAATGAAGAATTTTTACCAGAAAGTAAAACTTTAAAATTTTTCCACATTTCTCTCGAATTATTTCTATTGTTAAACATAACATCTCTAAAAAATCTATCTTTTTCGATTTTAATTTGAATGATTACAAAGTTTCCTATCCCTTTATATTCCACATTTCATCATTATTCTCTCTAACTTGTCTCACATATAAAACATCCCTATACTGCAGAGTTTGCCTAATATCAGTCGTTATCCAAGCCTTATTGACATATTTTTGTTTCTGCACGGTTTTGATTCTAGGGCACTTATTGCTAAGAATGCTTGAGATATTGTTCACAAGACCATTTGCCAAAATATTTCACTAGATGTTCAGTGTTTAGTGAAGATAAATATAAGTGTAGGCAAAACCTACAATTTGTTATATTTTAATGCAGATTAAATTCGAGCGTGTAAAATATACGTATTTGCTGTGTAAACTATTGTTAATTTGGAATGTACACGACATTGAGGATTACATTGCTTAATATCGAGCTACTCTGTTTTCATTACGAATCATATAACAAGGAATATCCTATATTTAATATTGACAAGTTTTTAGTTTGTATCTTATTGAAGGTGGTGTAAAGTAGTATGAAGTATATTTGTGGTGTCTAGAGATATGCTGTTGTATAAGTATTCAAACAACAAACAAACAAATAAACAAATTAAGCTTTATTGTCATCAGAAAAACATGTCTCATTGACAAAGCAACCTTAAAAATAGAATTGTTCTATAATACCTTATGGAATAACTTACACTATGTTAAAACAAGTAAACTATATATTGAAAGGCTCAAAAAATATACAAATAAAACATATGTAATAATCACTAGTGATGCCGCCGGATCCACTTTTTGAAAATACTGGATACCGGAACCAATGTCAACATTTTGCCCGAATACCGGACCGGAACCGAATCTTAAACGCATAGAAATATAGATGGTTTTTTCGTGCTTGTTTGTTCCTCGATGGTCATTTTGTTATCCGTCCGCGTTTAGTTTTTCATGGTTTTTTATTATCCATTTTTATTGTAGTTTCTAGTGACAGCAATATTCTGTTTACCGATCGGCCCGAAAGCCAAGAATTTGCAGATAAGGACGGGTAACGAAACGAGTTTATTGTGTTTTTGTGGCTAAGTTTAACCTCACAGACTTTATATTTTTATATCAAAGTAGTTTATTATATCCGTATTTTTGCACAATGAGTTTAAAAGGAAAAAGTTCGGTTGGGTATATTTTGAAATTGACAAAGCTAAACAAAGTAAAGTGGTTTGTAAAATATGTTTCACAAGAATTTCTCGAGGTGGAGTAGGAAATAGTGCATTAGCTTACTTATTATTAACTTTTAACAAATTACTATTTTTGAAATTTGGTTCCGGCCGGATCTAGTGCAAAATCTGGCCAAGCCGGATTTCCTTCACAACAAGATCCTACCAAACCGGATATTTGAAAAATAGGCCGGGTCCACCGAATACCGGATCTAGATCCGGTTCCTGCTGCATCTCTAATAATCACAAAACCATAGACAACAATCAATAATTAAAATAAAAACTATATATCTGTATAATAACAAATGGGAGTCAGTAATATAAAGAATTAGAAAGAAAACAAAAGTTGAATGAGAAATATTTAAAATATTATACCTCCTATCATAGAGGGTTATCATAAAATTCCTGCGGGCTGTAATTAATTTCAGATATAAGTGATTGTAAATTTTAACACTTTCATGAATCAATGCGTTTTTAGCTAAAGCAAATTTGGGTATTGGGAGAGGAACGCTGTTACTGTTACGAGTAGTATAAGCACTATGTTTAGAAAAATCCCTAAATTTTTTGTGCATCAAGCAACAAGTCTTCAAGATAAAAAGAGAAATGACAATCAAAATTTCTTCCCGTATAAAAAGAGATTTACAGTGTTGGTTACAAAATCTCCAAAAAGCAATCCCATATCGTATGTGACATTCGATTAAAGAATAATATGCTATCTAATTGATTAGAAATTATTGTTTTGTTTAAAGTACAGATCTTAGATATATTTCAAGAGTATCTTGGAATTTGTTCTGATTACAATAATACAGGGTGCTGCAGAAAAACCTCCGACATTTGAATCCGCGAATGTTAGGAAGACAAAAGAGCGGGGGGAAAATAGTAGAGCATTATTGGAACTTATATTTTGAGGGTTCCAGTTGTCAATTCGCCTATATTCTATATTGTCATCATGAATTGGCAAGAGAGCATCGTGCGCTCATCGTTCAGAGGTATATGAAATATAAAATTATGTAAAATGTAAAAACGAAACTATTTTTCAAAAAATATTTCCACTATATTTTTTAAAAAACAGGTAGCATATTTCGCTACACAGTAGCTTCTTCGGACGTTACATCTCGAATCAATAAACTTAAGAGTAAAAAAATATTTATATAACTAGGTGTAAAACAACGATTCGGAAATTTTAAAGAAATAAAAGTCTGGGAATTTTTAAGAACTAGCCATAAACTTAAACTACCTACCTAAAATTATTGAAATATGTTTAACACAAGTGAAGTATTAAGTTCTATCTGTTAAACATATTAAAATAATTTTAGATAGACTAAGTTTAGGACTAGTTCTTAAAAATTCCCAGACTTTTATATCTTTAACATTTCCGAATCGTTATATTACAGGTAGTTATATAAATATTCTTTTACCCTTAATTTTTATTTTTTGGTTTATTCATTGGAGATGTAACGCCGTAGCGAAAGATGTTACGTGTTTTTTAAAAAATATAGTGGAAGTGTTTGTGAAAAATAGTTTTGTTTTTGCATTTTACATAATTTTATTATGGATTTTTTAACCATACAGAGAAAAATGGAATATTCCTAATTTAGGGATTTTTTCATTTTGTACATTGTATATAATTTTTTCTATTTTTGGCAGTTATCAGGCCAATTTTGTTTAATCAAAAATATATAAATAAGAAATTGCACTCGCCCGATTTCAGTATTTGGTTTGGAAGTTAACGCATATCGCCGACGGCTGTTAATTTCATGATAAGCTGTAAGTGTAAAGCTGGCAGTATATAAAAAGAAGATTTGAACTGGTTCCGGATGTGTCGATTATTCAATTCAATTGGCAATATTGGTTTTTTGTACGATCTGGTTTTTCCTCCCATCTAAAAAATTGCTTTAAGAGATGGTTTTGACTTGCTGCAAGGCTTTGCAATTTTTTGTTAAGAACTACCTGAAAATATTCAATCATCAATTAAAAAACGATGTCTCGAATTTCTAATTACAGCTGCAGATAGTATGCAGAAACAATTCCTTATAGACGGTGCGTTTTTTAACTCGCTGACATTTCTTATAATTGATATTGCATGAGGATTAAACACATCGGGTTCTTTAACATTACTTCAACCTAGTTTGTAACAAAATTATTGCACTTGATTTAAATAATAAAATAACTAAATATTTCCCCCTGATTTAAATATTCCAGTTGATTATTAATTATTATTTTATTAGTTTTACATTTTACAGACTTTAAATCCCTATTACTTTGTTATTTCTGAGGTTAAAACTTTAATTTTTGTTTGTTGGGATACAAACAATGAGTATATTTTTTGATTTTTCATATAAAGTTAAAAATAAACCTTTAACTCATTGCGAATAATATTAAAATTTCAAACTAAAAAATCCCAACAGATTAATGTGCTGTTCCAATAAATTTCAAAACATTTAGGGATTTCTGGGGATTTTTTTGCTCCCATCTAGGGATTTTTTGTCTCATCCATGTGGCATCGCGCGAAGTTCGCACTTGCTTCACATGCTACTAACGTGCTTTGTTTTTTTCTCTTCGTATACCTCAAGGCTTTTGCACGCCGACTAAGAATAATTAATATTGATAACTTAAAAGCCGTTAGCTAGCAGTACCACAAGAAATTACCCATCGATTGATGCAAACATTTGAAACGCAACTAATAATGTGTATCAAAAATATTTTCAAAAGATTTCAAAGGCAAACTGCATTTGTTTACATAAATATAAAAAAAAGATTACATTATCTAGGGGTTTTTTATTACGTTTAAAATGTGGGAGGTACATACTGTCATTTTCATTCATATTTTGTTTTTTATTGACGGGATATAAAAAAACATTTAGTGAATTTGAAAAACATTTTTTGCATCAATATATTTACCATTTACTATGAAAACATAGCCCAGTTATTGTGGGAATCATGTGTATAAATATCAGTCAAAAATATTGGCTGGTAAGAATTAAAAAAATGATATAGTAAGTTTTCATTTTTAGTTAAAGAGACATTGACATTGAGCCTATTGGACTGCATAACATAAATAGTGTGTAAGGCCTCATTTTAGATGATAAACCCAAATTTGAAAATACGAGTAGTTATAAACATAAAAAGGTGATAAACCTAACGAATCTCAAACACCATCCTTTACGAATACCGAGGACCTTGCGCCTTGTTCTGTACTTAAGATCAATTAATTCAGGCACTACCATGTTGCGGTTTCTTGAGGAATATGTTGAATCTTTAGGGGACACGATACGTTGAAGGGTTCATTGGTGGTAGTTTGTACGTCAGTAACAAGCGACTCTATATCGCCAAAGTTATAATGTTTACAGGAACTTCTGAGAAAACCGTTTCCCCTTTTCTTAAAAAATATTATTTTAAGAAAAAGTCTACATCGCTTCACTGTAGAAACATTGGTATCTAATTTTTCTCTCATCTACAGTGAAAATTCTGTATGAGTGCTCCGTCTAAACAATCGAAAAATCAGACTGATATTGAGCCACCCTGGTAGAATTGCTTTGGAGTAATTGGAGTGCAGTTTTTAATTGAAATTAAGTTATTATTATAATCTGCATCGTCACACATTTTTTATCACAGACACAGAATATCCCACTTCCACACAAACTGAAAGTCGACTGTTTTGTCAGCGCTAATTTTGTATGCGTCAGTTGTAATAATTATCATCGAGTTCCCTTACGAATAGACTAACAAACTTTATGAATTTACGAGTTTTGCTGATATTTGTGTTTAATTAATTGCCTTTGATTTTCCCAAGCCTTAGTTTGTATAATATTTTTTATAGTCAGCAAAAAGAAAAAAATATGTTAAGTAGCATTTATTAAATTGTAATTGTTATATTTTGCCACCAGCTAATAATAAAAAAAATTGGTGAATAAATCAAACCAAAGATAAATATATAGAAAACTTGTTAACTTAAAATGTATTCAGCAAATTTTATTCTACTGATTTCTGAATTTCATTTGTCTGGCGATGCAGACCCTGCAGTGTTGAAAACGAGTTTCGATGGGGGTAATAAAAGCACGCTTCAATAGCCATCCGCTCGTTTTCTGGCTGGGTTTGATTATATTTTTATGGTTTTAACTTACATTGCCTTTTGCTGGAAAATAAAAAATATATATAAATGATTCCCTTTTACGAAGGAAGTAAAAATAAATTTTACCTACATCTAAAACAACAGTGTAACAAAAATAAGGAAGTACTTAATTTCTCAATAGCTCACCCCTTACTATGAGTAATTCTAAAATTTTATAAATATACATGAGCAACTTTAAAATTTTATAAATATATACATGGGTACTTTTATCAGACTAAAGATAAGTATTTTATAATACGTCAGATTTACTTTTTTGAGTAGAGTTAGCAATGATACTGAGTTTTTGAATAATCTATACTAAATAATTTACATTTTTTCAATTATTTATATCTCTAAACTAAAGAATTCAGGATCCAATACGGGGCTAGACAAAGTGGGATTTGCCCAAAGCCGCAAATTTTGAAGGGCGGAAAGTTAATACTTCCAAAAATAATTGAGTTGTAAAAAACTAGTAGCGAAGCGACGTTTTGTTTTGTTTTAGTTACTTATTACAAAATAAGGGCAAGAAAATATGTAATGGCATTAAAATTATAGAATGTGCAAAAATTATAATTTAATTAAGTAATACAGTTGGCAAGATAATCATTTTCGCATTGCCGCGACCCAGTGCGATAAAGAGATCGCGTAGACTTGCATTTCTAACGCCGCGATCCAGAAACTAAATAGCATTGGTACCAATCTACTTTTGTAACAAAATATCTGTAAAGGCCGTTTTACATGCTGCAATTCTTTTTTGCAATATGCAATAGTCTTGAACAAAGGCATGCGCAGTTTGACAAAAGGTACAAATGTTTTTCCACTGCGCATACTTTTGTTCAAGACTATTGCAAGAAAGAATTGCAGCATGTAAAACGGCCTTTATAAACTGTATTCTCTTAATTTATTTCAAGATATAAATCATATCAAACCAAAAACTGACACAAAACAAACAAATTGAAAGAAAATTAAAACCGAATTAACTTAAAGAAGAAAATTAAAAATAGATAAATTTTCTTTATTCGAAATATCCGACGTTATGAATTCCTTGAATTAGGGATAGTAAAGTGTGACCCCAACACATATACATTATAGTGTCTTTTCAAACATTTTATTGAGCGCCACATTGTTCCACCATATTGGATTTGTACCAATGTTACCAGTTTCTCTAACTATGCCAAACTTGATTTTGTTAACACCATTTGTTCCGTTATTTTGAATTCGAATCATTTTATCTCTAGATCACATTTAATTTTTGTGTAAAATTTGAAGTCAATTGAATTGGTAGATTTTTACACATTGATTTTTTTAAACATTTTATTTGGCCCCCGTTTTATTCCTCCATCTGAATTCGTGCCATAAGTTTACTATTTATTTCTCACACATTTGAAATTAATTTAATAAGTAGTTCTTTTCAGGCTAATTTGTTTAATATATTATTAAGCTGCCATCTTATTCATCCCAAAATATTAGCACTTCATTTATATGTAACATCAGAGAAAATATTGGATTAAGCTATATTTTCTATGGTAACACTTAATTTATATGCAAAATTTGAAGGTAATTGGATAATTAGTTTTTTTGTAATATTCTTTTTTACATTTCACTAGGCCGCCATATTGGATTTGTACCAAAATGTTACCAGGTCAAACCCTTATGACCCTCAATTTTTGACCAAAATTTAAAGTCAATCATGTAAGAGATAATAACAGACGTAAGACACACCGGAATTAAGAAAACGTGTTTTTTGGCATCTAGGCTTGCTAAAACGTGAAGATATGTAAAACTTGGGAAGGTGACTTGTTTCACGATTACAAGCATTTTATTTGGCCGCCATCTTAACCACAATTTTACCAGTTTATCTCTATTATATCACTATTAATTCTTGCCGCCATTTTGTTCCGCCATTTTGAATTCGCACTACAACTTTACCAGTTCATCTCTATCATCTCTATTATATCACACTTAATTCTTGCACAAAATTTGAAATCAATCTAATAATTAGTTTTTTCAGACTGATTTTTTGAATTTTTATATCAAGCCGCCATTTTGATTCACCATCTTGGATTCATACCAAACTTTTACGATTTGATTTGTACGTAATACTTGATTTTTGTGCAAAATTTCAGGTAAATTGGATAAGTAGTTTTTTATTAGTATTTTTTTTGATATTTCGCTAGGCTGCCATTTTGTTTCGCCATACTGGATTTTTACCAAAATCTTACCAAGTAATTCCCATATGACCCTTAATTTTTGTCCAGAATTTGAAGTCAGTCGAGTAAGTAGACAGATGAAATTGAGAGAACATGATTTGTTGTCATCTAGGAACGCTAAACCGTGAAGATCTGAAATAACCCGGGAATAGGGGTTCTCGAGACTGGATCAATCTTAGTCTAGAAAAATGTTTACAGTCTCAATCTCGAAGCTTCGAGTGACAACTTTCAGGTAACAAGTTAAAATCCTAATAGTCTCTACGAGATAATAAGGGTGGTATAATTTTGTATTAAATATATTTATATGCGGTGCGTGACACTACAATTTGAAAATTGTATTTTTGTCTTTCATCTTCATTTATAAGAATTATTATAGTTGAAGAATAATAGAATTTTCTATTTCTATTTTTATTTTTACTAACCAATACAATAAAAACATTTATTATTATGACTATTATTCGATTTGTATATTTTTCGAAATATCAATTAATTATTGTTCTGTAAATGATTGTTTAAGTAATTCGAGTGATATGCAGTTGTTTTTTCGATGTCCAGAAAAGGTATAAAATATGTATTATTTATTTTGGTACATCTAATATTGCCTTTATATCTATCTCCATAGTGGTTCCGTAGATAGTCGACATCTTTTCGATTTACAGATTTTTGCAATTATTTTTTAAATAAATATACATTTAATTATTCAATTCTGTTTAAAAGCTTTACATTTCTTCGAGTTTACTGGAATGTTCAAATATTGGTATTTTTTACCCTAAATGTTTAAGATTAAAAAAGCTTTGGGTTTCGAATCTAGGCTTCCCTATGGCTTTGTCTAAATCAAGTTTCAGTGAACATTTTTAAATTTTGTATTTTAAAGACTACTGAGATCGAGATCAAGACTAAGTAAGTCTCACTCAAATGACTCAAACAATCATCCACGGAACTCGAATAATAATCATAATAATAAATGCCTTTATTGCGTTCGTAAAAATAAAAACAGAAATAGAAAATTCTATTATTCTTCATTTATAATTCTTATAATTTGAATCGTTAAATGGTATACAATTGAGTATCATCGGCATATTGATGTACTGCGCAAGCTGATTTAATAGAGATCTAGAGGTCAAAAATATATATAGAAAGAAACAGCCGTCCTAGAATGCTGCCCTGGACATACTTTGCATTGAAGTCCGAAAAAAAAAGATTATATAAAACTCATGCCTCTCCAGACTAGTAAGATTTTATACAGTTGGGCATCAATGTTAGTCCAATCCATTGGCTTTAAACAGGAAAGCCAATGTCTAATATAAGGTCTCACTACACAAATTCTCGATATTTGGTAGAAAGTATTGGTTAAAGGTTTATATTTTGGTTATAACAAAATAGTTGTATACAAGTTTATCTTTAACATTTGTTTTAGCATTTAAAGTATCGCATAGTTTTAGTTTAACCGTTGTGCTGAGAATTCCTTTACTAAGATACAAAAGCTTTAATTTCCAGAATGAGTTTTTAACTAAACCAGCTATACGAGGTTCAAATCTCAGATTAGAATCTTTCTTGTAAAATGTCTCTCACGACAATATTTTCGTTGTGTTTGATTTATATATGTTTTAGTAAAAATCTTAAGAGTAAAGTTAAGTTGGCATCGTCAGCAGATGATATAAACTGGTTTATATGTTGTATATATATTGAGATACAGGGTGTTAAATATATATATATATATATATATATATATTATATATATATATATATATATATATATTTTATATATATATATATATATATATAATTAGGCAGTGTCATTTTTAGTACTAAGGCGCTAATTTAGCCCTAACTAGATTGAAGTTATTGGATCTAGCGGTATCTCAAGGGGCCATCAATATTGAGAAAGAAAAGTACGCCACTGACCCTTTTTGCAGTTTTTATAGCTTTTTCAGTTTACGCAACTAAAAATACATTTTTCATTTTTCTGTAATTTATGTATAGTAATTAATACATAGTTTTTATTTTTTTAATGTTGTCCACGGATAATTTTTAAAGTGGTTTCAAGTACGAACGATACGAACAAAACACAACTGAAATAAACTATAAAAACTGCAAAAAGAGTCAATGGCGTACATTTCTTCTCAATAATAATGGTTGCGGTGCCCCTTGAGACGCCACTGGACTTAATAACTTCATTTTAGTTATATAGTTTATAAAAAACCGATTTTTCTAAAAAACTATAACACCCCGTATCTCAGAATCTAAGAAATCGCCTCCTGGAGTTATGTACCGTAGTTACTAAACACCCTGTATATATATATATATATATATATATATATATATATATATATATATACATATATATACATATATATAAAAACTATATATTTATATAATATATATTTTTATTTTAATTTTATATATATATATATATATATATATATATATATATATATATATATATATATATATATATATATTTATATATATATATATATATATATATATATATATATATATATATATATATATATATATATATATATATATATATATATATATATCGTTTTTTTTTTTTTAACCATATATAAATATTTTGTTAATTATTTTCTTGGGCATAGGTTAACTGCACATTACTCTAAATAATAATTATTTCCAGTATGAGGACAAATATTATCAACAGTTAGATGGTTGCGCTATGGGTTCTCCTATTTCCTCCATTGTCGCACAATTAGTTACGGAATATCTGGAGGAGAGTGTGATAAGAGAACTTGATTTTAACCTTCCTTTTTTTAAAAGATTTGTGGACGATTGTTTAACTGCCGTTTCAAAAAACCATATTAATGACCTATTAAACGCTTTCAATAATTTTCACCCCAAATTAAAATTTACCATGGAAATTGAAGACAAAAACGATATTAATTTTCTAGATTTAACCCTAATTAGAAACAAGAAAGATCGAAATATAAAAACCAAGTGGTATACAAAAAAAACATGGTCAGGGCGGTACTTAAACTTTAACTCCAACCATCCAAAGAATCAAAAAAATAGCGTTATTATAGGTCTAACCGATCGATCGTGCCATCTCACTTACTTCCCCAGAATATCGTCCTGAGATTTTAAAGAAGGTTAAGGAGACTTTGATAAATAACCATTATCCGGAAAAAAACATACTACGAGTTTTTAAATAACGAACACATGTTTTTTATAATCACTTAAAGAAAGCAACAAAAGAAAGAAATGGTAATACTAAATTCGTTGCAATGCCCTACACAGACGGTCTATCAGAAAAAATAAATCATATATTGTCTAAACACGACATAACTGTCTGTCATAAAGCACAGAATTTACTAAACGGTCTTTTCACTCCCTTGAAAAGCAAAGTAATAAAAAAACAGAAATCTAACCTAGTTTACTCAATTCCATGTTTAAATTGCCCAAAAAAGTACATAGGAATGACAACAGAATACTTAGTCGATTAAACGGCCACAAATACACAAAAAATGCATCAACTGCACTCCACAAACACGAACATACAGAAAAACATGAATTCGATTTTAAACAAACCAAAATTTTAGAGCAAGAAACTAATTATCGAAAACTCACAATAAAAGAAATGATACAAATTAAAAAAGAGAAAGATGCCGTCAACGATAAAAAAGACATCAATACCTTAAGCCAAATTTATTATAATCTGATATCTAAGTAAATTAATCTAAATAAATAAACTACTCCATACATAAAACCCTGTACATTTCAGTAAGATCATAAACCCAAACTCGGTACAGCAATAAAAATCTAAGTAAATATAAAAAAAAAGAAAAAATTTGTCTCGTTTTTATCTACCAGAATTCCAGACGTGTCGAAATTATTGCAATCGCAAAACATTCGTTACACATGACATGTTTCCAAGGTACGTACTCTGTATAATATTAATGTTGTTTTAAATGTATTTTTGTTTCATGATCATAGTTTGTTTTAAATGTAATGTTTTTTGAGTGATGTTTTTTCAATATTGTTTTAACCAATTTAATTACTAACTATACATGTTTTTATTGTAGAAAATAAATATCTTGAAAAAGCTCAGTATAATGAGCGACACGTCGATTAAATTATAGTTTTACTTCTCAATGAGTTAACCTATGCCCAAGAAAATATATATATATATATATATATATATATATATATATATATATATATATTAAAAATTAACAATTTCGACCTTAAAATAGATGATCAAAATGAATACCATCTGATAAAATACACAATTGCAATCACTTCGTCAGTGAATGTCTGACACGTTCAAACATCCCTGAAGTATTCCTGATGACATTGCAATTGTCGATTATTCGATTTCTCAAGCCGTTTACATCTAGTACAGGAGTTTTATAAACCAGAGTCTTCAGATGACCCCATAAATAGAAATCTAGAGGATTCGTATCAGGACTACGAGCTGGACAATTTTGAGGTCCTGCACGTCCGATCCAGCGATTAAGGTAAGTAATGTCGAGATACTGACGAGCGAGGACACTAAAATGAGCTGGGGCCCCGTCGTACATAAACCACATATTCGCTCTTACATGTAGGGATACATCTTCTAATAAAACTCCCCCAGGTAGGTGTAAAAACATTTAGAGTGGTTTAAAGTGATTTTTTTATCGAAAACGAAGCTAGATACGAACAAAACAGAAAAGGCCAAAAAGTTGTATTTTTAGTTGCTTAAACTGAAAAAGCTATAAAAACTGCAAAAAGGGTCAGTGGCGTACTTTTGTTTCTCAATATTGATGGCCTCTTGAGACACTGCCTAATTTCAACTAAATTGGCTTAAGAATATTTATGATATTATTAAAAAAACTATTTTTTTTTTTAAATTTAACACCCTGTATCTCAAATATATATATATATATATATATATATATATATATATATATATATATATATACTAGTTTATATCATCTGCTGATGACGCTAACTTGGCCCACCACAGGTTCCAGTGTTAGGACTGACAATACTTAAATACATAAAGTGGTGTCGCAATGGCAAAATTTGGCCCGACGAGATTTTTACAAAGGTGGTCCAAAAGATAGACACCTGAATTCCTTTAAATAAAAAAACTTACGTTTAAACAAATAAACTTTAAGCAAAAATTATGTGAATAATATTTTTTTTAATCTCCATATTCAGAACAGGGTAATTTTTTTCGAGTTGGTTGTTTCTAAAGTTTCTGTTTCCATATTTACAAGCTTCTATCAAATTCTTTTCCACGTCTCTTAATAATTTTCAGTTTTAAAAAACTCCAGCACATTCAAACAGTTGTTTGTATGAATACAAACCCTCACTATTATTCCCTACACGTATTTTTAAACAATAGTGACATTATCTGCAAAAAAACTAGTACTGCAAAAATTGTTGGCGTTCTATCAAATTTTGGGTTTTTGGAATTCACTTTTATCGATTATTAAACAACAGAACAAGGTAACAATTAAAACAGTAATAATAAGTAAATACAACTAGCTAAGCAGGCTAGCTATTTTGACCATTTGCTGGTTCTTTTTGATATAATACTAGCCAGTGCCCTCGACTTCGTTCGCGTATGGCGATAACGAAAGGGATAAAAAGAGGTACTTAAATGGAAATAAATAATTTGCTGACCAGAATAAAAAACGTGCTATCATCGTAATTTATTAAAAAACTTCACCAAATTTTAAACCTGTAATTAGCTTCACAAGTAGTACCTGCTACCATAAAAATAATTATTTAATTCAGCCCTTAAGTGCAAGTTTATTCTTAACAAAATTTATTAAAACTGTGCGACCACCGCTATTTATAAACTAACCTTTGTGAAAATATAGTCCTGAGAGACATTTTACAAGAGCTTTATGATATCATAAAAATTATTATTTAACTCAGCCCTAAATATATATAAATATATATATATATATATATATATATATATATATATATATATATATATATATATATATATATATATATATATATATATATAGTCGGAAACGTGCCATTTTCATAATACAGAAAGTCAAACTTTCAATTTTTTTGATGTTATTTACGTTTTCTTCAGTACAGTCCGAGATAATTAGCACAAATTTAGTACGTGTATTAGCTTTAAAAACATCTGCACTAAAATTTCAAAAATTGTCATTCGCGGTATACAGGGGGTTACATTTTTTCGCATCACCTACGACTTTATCTTTCGGAACTTTTTTTTTGGAGTCCCCTATATGAATTCCGATATAAAATGTAAGCTCTCTGGTCATTTCTTTAGCTTTTTAGTCTTCTGCATTATTCTCGTAGCTGTTAGAGGTTTCGACTTATTTGCAAAAGTTGCCATCGGTGCAAATTAAATGTAGGCGAAATAAAGCAAAAAGTCAAAAAAACTGTTTTCATTTGCATTGCATTATTTTACGTATTGGCATAGTTTTATTTTAAATCAACCGACAGGATAATGAGCAATCAGATTAAATTCTTAAAGTTGAATTAAAAACTAAATAAAATTATAAATCCTTTGCATGTGGTAAGGATACATTAAGTGAAATGTTAAGTGTTGCTGCAATTTTTCTCATACTGGTAGCAGGAGCATTTTCTATTGCATTCAGGACTGCTTCCTTTACTTCAAGATTCTCAACCGTTCTATTTGCTCCTACTAAATGAGTGGATTTTTTGAATGATCCATTTTCATAGCCGATTATGAACCTTTGCAAATATTTGTCGGTAACAGAATTAACAAATGACCTGCCTCAGGCTACTAGTTTTTTTTTCAGTTTCATTATTTGGCCTACATTTAAATCACTCCGATGGCAATTTTTGGAAATAGGTTCTGATAGATACGAAAATAATGCAAAAGACTAAAGACTGAAAGAAATGAACAGAGTTTAAATTTTATATCAGAAATCATACAGGTTGCCCCAAAAAACAAAAATTGTAGGTGATGCAAAAAATGTAACACCCCGTATACTGCGATGGACAATTTTGAAATTTTATTGTAGGGGTTCTTAAGAATAATACATGCACTAAATTTGAACTAATTATCTCGCAATGTACTGGAAAAAAACGTAAAAAACTAGAAAAATATTGAAATTTTGACACCTTATTTAACGAATATATATATATATATATATATATATATATATATATATATATATATATATATATATATATATATATATATATATATATATATATATATATATATATATATATATATATATATACATATATAATATATAATTTTAAGCCAAAAACATCCCTTTAAAAAATTTTGAACACAAAAAATATTCTTTTTACTCAGACGAAAAAAACTCAAACCTAGTACCAAATCAATAACCAGTAAAATAAAATTTGAAGTTTCAATGATTCGGAACGGCAACATTGACGAGGAGTTATATTTTGATATGATATTAAAATGCAGGCAGGCTCCTCGATCATTTCCGTCGTCAGTGTTCGTCACTAGGTCATTGGCCTTGTCAGCTGATCGATGACGATCAGACCGGCTGTGTTGATGCATATTGCATTTCGGTATAGGCATTATTTATTTTTTCATTATCCCCACGGATTTGTTAGTGTAAGGCCGAGTTCCTTTAGAGATGGAATGAAATTAAATTTCGCGGAATTATTGATCCTGAAGTGATTATTACATTTTGTACACCCCAAGAATTTATTAATTTAAGGTCTTAATACTAGAGCTTCGCCATATGACAAGTTATAAAAAAGTATTTTTCTATAATAAAAACGGAGTCAGTTAAAAGCAAACTGTCTCTTTCTGAGCGGCATTACACTCGGTTTTAGGTAGGCCCTTTTTATGATACAGTTAAACTCGCCGGGGCTAAATTTGCAGACACGAAATTCACCCCATAATGTTGCCAAAAATTGTGATTATATATAAAATATAAATGTAAGATTGCCGCTCAAAACAACAATCAGTACCCTTAGGTGGATCCGATTATTTATATAAATCGAGTCGTGTATTGTTTAAAAAAAAATATTAACATAAAAAAATCCGGGCCAGTTTAAAATGTTTCTGCGTTATCATACATTGCATACATGCAAGTTTTGAGTGAGTGTATTGCTTCTTCGGCCATATGCATAAAGTTGTAGGAAATACTTTTGCTATTTGTAATATGTATATATACTCTAATCAGAAAAAATTGCATTATATAAAAGCATTGCTCATATCGGATGGGTGAATGCGAGGTATTCTTGGAAAATTATTATTTGCATAGTTTATTTAGTGGTGTTAAATTGAGGTAACGAATGCAGCAGCTTTTAAAACATGCTCCACATCTACCACTATGAACGGTTCTTTAAACGCCGCAATATTTGTATTTGATTTGAAAGTAACTGAAATAGCAAAACCACTGTCACTAAATATTTCGATAATTTCATATTTAGCCAAGAATTTTTACAAGTTACTCTTGATCAAAAACGCAATCTTTAGATCAGAAATACAGAAATCCTACAAACTGAATATTCAGCTCACACAGAATACAGAATACATGCATCTTAAATAATGGAAGGCATACACTGTAAATATAAAAAAACATTACATGTTTTAAAATATATAAAATTAAATAAATAGGATAAAAATTAAAAAAGTACTAAATGTGTTCAATTTTATATTGATTTTAAGACAAAAAGTAATTTTTCACTAAAAGTTTTACTCCTTCAAAAAATAACGTTTTCGTAAAAAAGTCATGAAAATCTTATATAGGCTGAGTGAAAATTGTATTGTTAATTAAGTTTGTAGAAAAACGTAGTTTGCTCTATTTCTTTGGCTTTCTTTTCTAGTTACAATGGGGGTAAAAGTTTTAATTAATATAATTTTGTTTTGTTTTTTCTATATTGTCAGACTTCTTAATTAAAACTTACCAAAACCTAATTTTTCAACTTAACCATAGACGTAGATATTAATATTTTCTCCAAGATTGTTATTAAAAAAAAAATTTACGCTATTGATTTTTTCTAAATTTGATAGCTTTTAAGAGAACAAGTGAAAATACTTTTTTTTTGATCATTTTTTCCTGGACTAGTTTTTAAGAAAACTTTGAAATATACTTAAGGTTGCGAATAACTTTCACTAAATTAGCACAAAGGTGCTAGTGTGGGAAGCCAGTAAAGAATTCATAAAATACCTACATTTTTTAAGTATTTTTACTTACTCCAACCGCTGAAGGTAGAACCGAGAAAAAAAATGGCATAGAATTTGTTTGTTAAAAACCATGGGATAAATATGCATATCTATGATTATGGATTGTACTTAATTTAAAAAAGAGATGTATCTTTATATGAACGCAAAAGATGAAGTTTATATTTTTAAAAATATATTAAATATTTCTAATAATAATAATAATAATAACCATTATATTTTTCTGAATTGAATCGGGTTTTCTCTAGTTTTTTCCCCAAATTAAAAAAAAATTAAATACTAGGTGTGTAGCATTATCGTCCATATTCTCAAGCACAGATGGCTCAAAGTGCCATAGAGTCTTGGAAAAAGCTGTTTTTTCTTTGGTGAGGTGCGCAAAGAGACAAAAATATGAAAAAAATCAAATAATACATTGCCGCAAAATTAACATAGGTCTTTCGCTTTCTCTATAACAGACAATACCCTCCGTAGCAAACGTATACATTTCGAAATGTTCGAATGATAGCTTTGATTTACTCTTAATTTAAGTAAGTAACATTTGAACATTTTAACAAAGACGAATGTTTCAGAACCTACTAATTTCTGCCAATAAGGGTCGAAAAAGCTCCCCACCAATTTAATACTATTTGCTTTAATCAAAAATAATTCGCAATTAAAAAACATTATTTGTCATAAAAACTAGGCACTAACCATATGGAAATTTTGATTAGTTATTGTTGCTTTGTGTTAAAAATATACGATAAGAAATGGTTTTTTTATCGTATATTTTTTTAAATATTTTTAAGTGAATCGTCTTATGTAAAATTATACATTTGATTTTTCGGTTTATTAAATTAAAAGTAGGAACGGAAGGCAGATGTTGTTCATTTTAAAAGTTAGATACCAAGATAACAGAAATCTCTTTGTATATCAGGATACAATATTGCAGGCTTTGGAGAAAGGCTATCCAGTGGATTCAACATACACTGATTTCTCGAAGGCCTTCGATAAGGTAGACCATGAGACACTGTTAAGGAAACTAGGCAATTATGGATTGGAAGGTAAGCTCATGGACTGGCTGAATTCATACTTATTCAACATAAGGCAAATAGTTAAACAATTCATTTTTCTCCCATCTATACTTGGTTACATGTGGTGTCCCACAAGAGGCTCATCTTGCACCACTGTTATTTAATTTGTTTATTAATGACGTAGTTAACTGTTTTGAGCACAGCGAAGTATTGCTTTATGCTGACGATTGAAAGATATTTAGTGGTATAAACTGTCTAGATTTGTCACAGTGGCTGCGGGATGATTTCTTGAGATTTGAAGTCTGGTGTAGGGAAAATAGAATGAGCCTAAACATTAAAAAGTGTAAATATATCCAATTTACCAGGAGTATGTTACCCATTATGAACACTTACTCTCTTGATGGTAATGAAATTGAATCTGTCAAGGTAATTCGTCATCTAGATGTCTTGTTTAACCAAAAACTGACGTATGTTGAGCATATTGATCTGTGTTGTAATAAGGCTCTTAAAATGTTAGGATTTATTAAAAAACACACTCAAGATTTTAACAATCTGAATGCACTGAAAATGCTCTACATTGGTCTAGTTAGAAGTCACTTGGAGAGTAGTGTTTTTGCTTGGTGTCCATACTTCGCAGTACATGTAAACCGGATTGAGCGCGTCCAAAATAAGTTCCTACGATATAGCTTTTAAACTTAAGATTCTACTTGAAAATGTCAATTATGAAGCTCTTCGAACGCTAATGGGATTAACTACTTTGTCGCACCCTAGGAATAATTTTGACATACTGTTTGTTTACAAAGTTCTAACTGGAATGATAAATAGTCCGGAGTTGCTTGCGAGGATTGAAATTCACGTTCTTGCACGTTCGTGCATCACTACTTTAGCAATGGAACGCTATCGTACTTTGTATGGTCAGAATTCAAGTTTGAATAGGATGAAGGCCAATGCAAATAGGATTGAGCTAGATATTTTTAATTGTTCTTTGTAATGTCTAAAAAGGACGCTGTAATGTTTTTAATTTGTAAAAGTGCAGTCATTGTGTATGTGTAGTATTTTTAAGTATTTTAGTCTGTTGACATGATTATTTTTTAAATAATTGATAGGTCAAGGTTATTGTATTATATACAGGGTGTCCCAAAAGGTCCTATCAATAATTTAGTAATATATAGATTTGATTAAAATATCTCGATTTAGCCATACTTGCCTTAGTCCAAAAGTTAATATTAAGAAAAGCTGATTAAGTTAAAATCTTATTTTCGATTTTTTAAAATAATATCCCTGGTTTTTGAGATATTACAGTGAAAATTGGTGATAACGGTTTTTTTATAGCCAGTAATAATAATACGCCTTCAATTTTGATGTAACTTGTAGAAGGCGCCACGAGCGCTACTTTTCCCTCTTAAAAATGTTATAACTTTTTTATATAGAAAATTATGGAACTTTGTATAGAAAAAATGGGTTCTACTGTCTTTTCTCCCAAAAATAGCTATACTTTATAAATCTATCTAAAGTGCACCATTTACGAGATATTTGCTGTTTTGTTACTTAATGATGCAGCCGTATTCATGATTATGCATATTACAAGTTTTATCATTTTTATAAATTTTAATAAATCGTTCAGAAATAAAGCTAATATGTTTCTTTGCGACAGATGCGTCAATTCCAATTGATTCTTGTTTGATAAAGGCCTCTTTTATAAAATAAAACAGCAAATATCTCGAAAACGGTAACATTTTGCAAGATTTATAAGGTATAGCTTTTTTGTGAAGAAAAGATAATAGAAAATATTTTTTCTATACAAAACTTCCGAATTTTGTATTCAAAAAAAGCGCCCTCTACAAGTTACATCAAAATTGAAGGCGTATTATTATTATTGGCTATAAAAACTCCATTATCACCAATTTTCACTTTAATATCTCAAAAACCAAAGATATTATATTAAAAAATCGAAAATAAAATTTTAACTTAATCACCCTGTTTTTCTTAATATTAACTTTTGGACTAAGGCAAGTATGGCTAAAACGCAATATTTTATTAAATCTATGTATTCCTAAATTATTGGTAGTTGTTTGACATTACTTATAATATTTTTTAGTTTTTTTTAGTAATGTATAATGAAAATATATCATTGAGCAAGTCCCGTAATAAATAAATAACTAGCTAAATATTAATTTTATGAGAAAAATGCATTTCACTATTCAGGTTGAAAATAAAAAAACGTTCCACGAAAAATATTTTTACATAAAAGATAACTCAAATATATCAACAATATAATGTAAATCAAACTTTTTGTCTTTGCCTTGTATTCAAACTTACTGTCATTCGCTTTTAATTTTTTCGTACTTCCTGGTTTCGAATTTATTGTCGTTGTTCAATAGAACTTTTGGTTTTCGAATTTTTCATAATCAAACTATTTTTAACTCGAGCTTTTTGCCATTCGAACTAAATGTTTTTCGAAATTTATGCATTCGAACTTTTTGTTTTCGAACTAATAATTACCTTACAGAACGTAAGGTTTACCAAAATTTCGTAATTTCGAGTAAAAATATGAATGACGTCTAGAAAAATGTGCAAAAGTTCAAGCCTGCACATAAACAATTTCAAAAATTATTAACAACAAAACCATAATTAAAATATAAGAACTTTTGTCATTTACCTTAAGTCTTTATAGATACATAGTAAGTAGTTGTACAAGTACTTTCATTCAACCGTAAGGGATAAGCATTTCTAATAGAAAATAATTGATTTAAAAAAAATGTAGTTGGCAGCCATCTAAAATGTTTTTTTTTAAATGTGTTCAGTTTTTTTTTTAAATTGATTGAAACAAATATTCATTTATATATCTCAACCTGTGGATTAGTGTGCCCACAGAATGTTTCGATATATAATATAATGAATATTATTTAAGCAAAAATAAGAAATTGTGTCATATACCTGAAGTTTTTGTTTTTTATTTTTTTTAAATTTTACCTGCGTAAAAGTCAAAACATGAATTGGTTTATCATTCTAAACGCAACAAATAATTTGAAAACATTTAAAAATCATTATAAATGGCTGCATTTTTTTGTTTCTAGATTACATGTCAAACCAACCGACAAATTTTTAAATTTTAAAATCAATTCTTCTCTCTCACAATCGGCACACTGATGAGTATCCCAGGATAAAAGCACTTGTACAACTAGTATGTGCCTATAAAAATTTACAGTAGACGACACAATTTTTATTTTAGCTTAAATAATATCCTTTTTATTATCTATCGAAATATTCCGTGAGTATTATGTGCCATACGATAGATGAAATACATTATTTTGATACATTTCGTAATCTACTTAATCTAAAGTACACACTGTTTTTCTATAAATTAGCCCGTTTGGATTATAGCCTATTAAAATTTAGAATAAAGTTCCATATTTTTTTCTTAGATTTTCTCGCCACCCTGTATAATAAAACTTATTTGAAAAATATATAACGTATTAAATCATTTCATATAAAATATTTGTACAATTCCTATAGTTTAAAATATGTGTTTCATTTGACCTTAATAATACAATAACTAAACAACGCATGCATTTCCCTGATTTTCTTCACATTTTGTGATTGTTTGTTTTTATGATATGACTTTATGATTACAAGAAATTTGTAATTAGGTCAATATAAAAAAATTAGTTTTAAAAAAGTGCATATAGTCTTTAGTTACACTTGATTCCTCATAGTTACTCCTAATTCTCCCTAAAATTAAAGAAAGAAGCTAATGTAACTTAAAAAGTTTTCTACAACTGACTAATCTGAGACACTTGGATAAAAACTATTATTTTGTGTGTCATATTGGTATTGTTACTTTCAGTAAATATATTTTTAGTGGGGCAAAATGCTTTTGTGGATTTTACTGATTAGATATTACACGTTAATGGATACAAAAGAATATAATCTAAAAACAAACGTTTTGTTTGTAATACTAATGCGCGTAAAAATCACACTTGTTCAAACAAAACTTGAATTAAAAAGGAATATTTACAAAGGCAGAAAATTCAAGATGGGATGTGGATTAGCTGCTATTTATTTTTTCGTCAAATGTGAAAAATATAAGAGGGAGTAAAAAAAGTAAATCTATAATAAATAATGATGTTTGAAAAAAACAATTGACTAACCCTTCAGAAATGCTCACAAAAAACACAATTGTAAGACTGAAAGAACTTCTTTTGTTTTATTAATAGTACATTTTTATATTATGCAAAAAGCATTTAATTTTTTTTAATACCAAATTTTCTAATGAAGTAAATATCTGTACCTTTATTAGCAAAACATTACAACATGGTCAATTTGTTCGCCTTTAAAACAGTTTACTTTTACAGTTTTAATCCCAGGTAATTTCATTCTAAAGTTTTATTAATTTATCTGTGGAATTGACTACTTACAAACTGTTTTAAATGATGAATTTTTGAATCCCATGGCCGTCCAAAATATAAACGTTGATAACATTCCAACGATAGTAATAAAAAAAATTATATTAATACTCTATAGTAGTTTAATTTATGTACTATTTAGTTTACTAAGGCCTGCGTAAAAGTTACTCCAAAGCATAAAACTGAGATATGTATAATTACATCAAAGATAGCAGCGATGTAACTAGGCAGAATGCAAAGGGGTATTTGCACCCCAAACATCAGCCAAACCAGCTATTCTATCTATTTGTTCAAAACATACGAGTCAAAAAAGCTTTTTTTTCAGTTGCTTGTTTCTACTCGGTGTCGTTTCTTTAAACCATGCCTCTCTTCATTGCAAGATATTCTAGAGAGGGCTCTGAATTTCTGCGCTAAATATCTGCCCTCCCTCCCCCTCGCCAGACCTGAGATAAAGAAAACATATCCCCATTAATTTCAAATGCATTAATAAAAAAAAATAGAGATAAACATACATGCATGTGTTTTGAGCCATAATGTTTTTGACGTATTTACAAAGTTAAAATGTACGCAATGCCAGTGCCACCTGTTTTAGTTTGAGTTTTTTTTTTGGTGTATTTACGCCTATACGCTGATAGATCTTGCAAGTAGTCATCATTCAAAAAAGTATACGGTACCCTTGCAGCTTACAACTACTTTACTAATTAGGTGTTGCTTTTCAATAAATTCCGAGCAATCCCTTTCTAATGAGAACATTACACAAACAGCTCTCACCCCTACACGAAAACTAATCACGTGAAACCCCGTGTCGTGCATCCTTAGTCAGCCGTTGCCTAGGAGACCATGGCATGACATGCGAGAACTTTGGATTGCGGCTGATGTCGATGTTTTTGAAGAAAACGCCGGTACAAATGAAAACCGCAATACTGAACCCCAATCTTTTCATTCCTATTACTTTTGGATACCTTTGGGAAGTTAGTTATCAAGAAGAAGGAATTATCTTCGAGATCTATGTTATATGTACTAAATCATAATAATTATTTTATACTAGGATCACTAATTCAAGATAAAAGGAAAGAATTATAATGGACGAAGAAAATGAATGCTGACAAGTAGAACGATCGACAAAATGACAAACTCATTGAAATATGATTTATTTTTTAACTTATATTTAATTAAATAAATTATTTTTATTAACTAAAATGTGCTTACACATACATTTCAAACCTAAGCATGGCTAAGAAATTTTTATTCAAAACGTTGAAATATTTTCTAACCCAACCAAATCAAACTTTAATTTGTCCATAGCAAACGATTTTCTTACTTTAATTTTATTTTTACTGTCACTTGCAACATCACTGTCTTTGTTTTTTTTTCTCATTTGCACATCCTAAAAGCAATATTTTATTATAAAATATAGAATATTACTTATATTTGATTTTATTTCCACCAGTTTCACATAGTGAGGACCAAAGAAATCAAGCTCAATACAATAGAGACAAGATCGGCCCGTGTAAAGTTTTAGAGGAAGACCATAGGCAGGAAGTTTGTTAAGAAGTGCATCATGCCAGACTTGATCAAATGCTTTGGATATGTCTAGTGGCGGAATAACCGCTTAAGTGGCCACAGGCACACCCTTGGCTTGGAGCCCCTCCTACCAGGGATGTTAATGGTAAAAATTATTTGATAGTTGAGTGGGGAGGGAAACGTCCTGCAAAAATAAACAGAAAAAAAAAGTTTTCATTCTCAAAACAAAGTAACTCAAAGAGTAAAAAAAGATCCTCACTTTCAGAGGAAAGTAAATCAAGGAGTAAAAAAAATAAGTCCTCAATTTACACATTTAATAATTTCACATTTAATCTGTTTCTTTCTGAGGCTGTCTGCTGATTCTAAGGCCTCTAAAATTGTGAGGCCACATGCAAGTGCCTCCTGCGCCTGTGCGGTGATCCACCCAATTAAGTGCCCCCTAAATCGAAAGTACCCCTAGGCCAGTACTAATCCGGTACTGGATATGTCAAGGGCAGTAATGTGGGGTTCTGCGTGGAATTCGATGGACTTGTTCCAGTTGTGGGTTACGAAGGCAAAAAGATTTGCTGTGGACCTGAAAGGGATCAGTTTTAACATACTTCTCCATTCCCCTTCTGTAGTTCGAAGGAAAAGTTTTGAATCCCTTTTTGGAAAGAGGCAATATACGGGCATTTTTCCTAAAAGCTGGCTTTTAGGAAAAATGTCCGTGTCATAAAACATTTGAAATAAACTGATAGATAGAAAACGCACTTTTTAGGACTAAGGCCGGACTACCATCGAGGCCAGGAGTTTTTAATATTAAGTTTTTTGAGAATACGTCGTACGTTTTTAATTCTGAAGGTAATTTCGTGCATTGTATGGCCCTTTCCTTTCACTTTCTCTGTTAACTCCAACTTCACTTTCAATTTGACGAGTAGAAATACTTGGATCAGCATTTACACATGCCAGAACGTTTATTTCAGCTTCTTCACTAATAATAAACTTTCCTCAATTTTCATTTTGCCACGGAAAATAGGGATAGCAGGGTTGGTTTCTGTTGAGCACTCGCCATAAACGAGAAGCATATCTATTTGTTCCGCCCTCGTAAAACTTGCCATTTTAAAGAGATAACAAAGAACTTTTAGTCTACACCAATAGAGTCACGAAATAAATAAAGCACGAGAATTTACAAAAAGTGCAACAATCTGCCCAGACCACAAGTGATAAAGGTACTTGTCAAAATTCAGTTGTTTTTTAAAAACCATAGCAACCTCTGTCAAGGCTAATATGATTATTTTAATTTTAGCAAAACTTTTGTTTATAGGTAGTTATCACACAAGGTTATCATTAACTTAACTTTCATAAACATCTGCAAAATTGAAAATTAGGTGCCCTATTTTTAGGATGTTAGTATTTATCCAAAGCGAAAAACAGTCTGTTGACCCGTTATGGTGCAGGGTCTATCAAAACTTGAAAAATCGATTTTTTTTAAAACTCGAAACATTTTCTTTTTTGACGTTTTGTTGGATCAAGGTTCAAATAAAGAGTAAATAACCATGATTGTTTTTATCCTAGCCTACTCCGTTTTTATATAAAATACGATTAAGTGGGAATTAAGTCACATTTTTAAGTGGCTTTATTTAGAAAACTATACATTTTAGACATAGTATACAAAAGTTGTTTAGAATTGTTAAGACAGTTTAAAAAACTTAAAATATATAGGGTGTTCTATTTAAAATAACGAACTCACGGTCATTTTCGGAGAAACTGAAAACGATATTCAATTGTTTTTATGTTACAAATGTTCACAATATTCAACCCTATCAACACACCAAATTCCATATTTTTATCTCTAGCCGTTTTCAAAAGGCACCCTGGGTAGTAGTTTCATTGTCACCCGGTATAAGTTATAATAACTATGTAACTTCTTATTAAGGTTTGGGTACCTTAAAAGTGATCTAGAGATAATATCTGTAAAGACCATTTATTTCTCTTAAAGAAATTACCCCTTAAAATCAGTATTTTAAATCTTTTTTTTTAGATTATAGCGGGAATACCATGAAGGCCAGAAGACTTGTAGGTAATACATGTTTTGAGAATACGTCGTACCTTTTTAATCCTGAAGGTAAGTTTGTGCATACCGTATGGTCAACGTGGTGCTGATAGAAGGAGAAAGTGAAAAGATGAACATCCTAACATTGTACTTATTGCTGAAACAGGGCCCTAAAAATAAGTTAAATTTGCCTTTTTTTGTGTAAATTTTTTTGCTGCGATACGCCTAAGAAGTAGTTGTACAAGTCAGTATATTTATTTACGGAGCGACGTTCGGGATAGATACAGCTCCTTTACATTCTCGTATTTAGAAAACAAAATTTATACAGAATATCATCAAAGATAGATCCTTTGTGTTTATATTTCAGGCACTTGAAATAAATAGTTTGATGTACACTGTAGTGAAAGTATCGACTAAACTGAGTCTTTATGTAATAGGTGCACATATTCAAAACAACGTTGGATTTTTTCTTTGTGAAATTATTTTGGGTATCTATAGGATTCAACTGAAAATGTATTAAAAATGTTGTTAAGTATCGCGTATGTTTTAACTTTTACCTATCCGCAGTATATATTATAGATAGATATATGGAAAACTTTTCAATCCATAAAATTAATTATATTGCCAAGAACGATATGATTTTAAAATTAATTAAAATAAAAACTATATCCGATAAAACCAAATTTTGATTTTATTTTAAAGCCAGACCGTTACATTATGTTTTAAGTACACATTACTGAAGTGTGCACATCGACTTCGTGCAGAGAAGCGAATTCGATAAACCCACTTTTCTATGACTTTGTGCAATATATCGGGCCTAATGTTGCGAATGCAGCGTTCGATGTAAAATCTTCATGCATCAAGGGTTCGTGGTTTGTTTGGATAGATTATATCGATGTAAAATAACCCCTAAAAAAGTAATCTAAAGGAGTTAAATCACAACTTCTTGAGGGGCCAATTAACAGGTAAGTTTTTTGAAATTATTCTTCCATCAAACTTTTTCTATTATACTTCGATAGTGGCATAAGTAATATGGCATGCGACACCAACTTGTTGGAACCATATTTCGTATAAATCAATTCAATCTAAATTGGGCCAAAATAAACTAATAACATCAGTCTACTACACTCACCCCGCCCCATCCAATGTAACTGCACATCCTATCTCATTTTGAAAAAATTGGTCCGATGATTCCACCATGCCATAAACCACATCACACACAATTATGCTTATTCACGTATCTACTCAAAAAATGAGCTTCATCTGAAAAGAAATTTTTTTGCCCAAAATTTGAATCCGTTTCCACGACGCTTACGATGGTCTGTTGGTTTTAGTTGTTGGGCCAATACAATCATATACGGGTGTTTCAAAATACACCAAGTTGTCGCTCCGTAAGGCCTAATTCTTCAGCACGACGAGGAATCCTCTGCAACACCAGTACTTACAGCAGCAATGTTCTCTACACTTTTTGCATTTCGACGTTTTGCATTATAAATAGTAAAATCCTTTTCAAATTTTTCATCGATTTGACGAATAGCAATCATAGTAGGCGATTATGTGGAGCATAGTTTTCGCAAAGTGCCCGTTACCTATTCAGAAAAGAACGTCTATTGTCACACATTTTTTTGGATAAGAACCCATCGTACTTTACCACAAATTAATCTAATATATAATATTAGGTTAATTTGTGACTGTACTATGATGAACGTATATTGAACACAAATAACAGCTAGTGACATTTATCTTGTTTAAATCATGGTCGCCACTGAGTGTATACATATATATATATATATATATATATATATATATATATATATATATATATATATATATATATATATATATATATATATATATATATATATATATATATATATATATATATATATATATATATATATATATATATATATATATATATATATATATATATATATATATATATATGATAGTATGTTTTCATTCCACTTACACCAACGTCATAACAAGAAAATGATCCTTGTTTGGAACATATATATGTATATATATATATATAAATATGTATATATATATAAATATATATATATATATATACAGGGTGTCCCGAATTGCAGTGTCCAAACTTTAACAGCGCGTTCTGCATTCAAAATAAGCCCTAATTTTCTATATAAACATATATCGGCAAATGCTTCGTTTTCGAAATACAGGGTGTTAAAGTTTTAAGAAAAAAATTGTTTTTTAGTCATAACTTTTTTATTAATTGAGATATTGTTACTAAATTTGGTAAACAGCCTTGGAGTAACAAAAGGCATTTTTTGATTTGAAATATTTTTTAATTTTACATCAGTGGCGTCCGTACGGGATTTTTTATTTAATATTCTTGAAGAAAAAATGGTACGCTACTGCTTTTTCTGAATACAAAAATCATTCCTAAAATCCCCACTCATTTTGGAGCAAATTTGATCCCTTGTCTTTTCTTCGTGCGGTGTAAGGATTTCGAGTAAAAAACTAAAAACCATTTTTATGTATGGCAGAGTTAAAATTTCCATTATTGTTAATTTCAGTAGCAAAACCTTTAAGGTGGGATTGTAACAGCAAGTTTTTAAAATTATTTGGTTTCCGATATTTATTTCATGCATTCCGGGTGAGTTCATAATTTCTGAACAACGTATGTAGGGTTTCTAAAATAAAAGCTTGTCTGACAACTAAGGAGAGATGACGTCATCGACCCGTTGTAATGGAGATTTGCATTATGTTTGGGTTATCAGGGTGACATCGCAGAAGTTAGCAGGCAACCTATTAAAATCTAATGTTCTTGGTACTTACCATCATTCCTTTATTGTCGACTCTTGGTATGCCATGATTGCATTTTTGTTATAATTGAACAATTGCTAGGTTCGTCTTTAAAGTATGATAGATGAGTTTATAATTCTAAAATCGTCGATTCATTTTGTAAAACGGTTATTAGAATTAATTCAATTTTGAAGATGATACTTCATTTTACAGAAACTACTCTTTATTAACTAGGTTCGTAATTAATTTTACAAAAACTAGAATTCATAACTTTTATTAACTTAGATCGTGAAAAAAATTTATAGAGCACTTTAAATATCATTAAGGATTAATGTGGGCCTTAAAATTCACAATAATTGCTCAAAATGAGCTCCTCTAACTTCGACACATTTTCGGCATCTGCTCTTAACTGTGTCAGTGGCATGGCGTATAAAATTCGTATTGGCTCGCAAAGTTTCACAGGCTTGCTCTATCCTTAGAATCAGTTCTTCTCTTGTATGAACTGGTCTGGAATAAACTAAATTTTTCAAATAACCCCACACAAAGAAGTCGACAGGTGTGAGGTCAGGAGAACGTGGTGGCCAGGCTGTAGCTCCTAATCGTCCAATCCACCGTTCTGGATAATTATTATTTAACGACTCGCGATTTACAAGTGCAAAATGCGCGGGAGCCCCGTCCATTTGAATCCAGAATTCGTTTCTAAGATTTAGACGAATATTTTCTAGATATTGAAATAACTCATTTTGCAGAAAATCATTAAATAACTGTCCATCTAGGCGTGGTGGTAGAATATGGGTCCCGCAAAAAATTTCATTTATTACACCACACCAAACATTAACAGAAAATTCTTGCTGAAATGCTCTAGTTCGTACAACACGTGGATTGTCATGGCTCCAGATTCGTAAATTATGGAAATTTACTGAGCCGCTTCGGGTAAATGTGGCTTCATCAGTCCATAAAATTTTTTTTGAGAAGTTCTCGTCTTCCTCTATTTGGCGCAAAAACCAATTGCAAAAACTGACACGTTTTTCGGCATCACCAGGTTGTAAGTTTTGAACTGGCTGCATCTGAAATGGCTTCCTGTGATCTTTCCTCAAAACGCGATGAACCTTATTTTTAGAAACAAAAACTGCGTTGCCTTGTAAATTATGAGCTGCTCTTCGTAGGCTTAATGTCCCATCGTTGTCAAACTTATTTAAAATTACGTTTCGATATTGTTCGTTTCTCCTACCTTCGTTTCTCGGATTATTTTTGAGTCCAAAATTCTTAAACATTAAATGCGTTTTAATGAAAACTTGTTTGCAAGGTAATCTTCTATTTGGAAATCTTCGTTGGTACTCCCGTACTGCTGCATTTGCATTTCCATTACAGAAACCATAAACGAAATGAATATCAGCATACTCAAAGTTACTGAATAACACCATTTTGAAATCACTAGTTAGACTGATAATTACCTTTTTGTATAAACTGTAATATACCTGACATTTATTTACTCTAAAAACTCAAATGTCACACTTTAAAGACGAAACTAGCAATTGTTCAACTGTCACAAAAATGCAATCATGGCATACCAAGATGTTAAAGGTTTTGCCATTGAAATAATTAACAATAATGGAAATTTTAACTACGCCATACATAAAAATAGTTTTTAGTTTTTAACTCGAAATCCTTGCATCGCACGAAAAAAAGGCAAGGGATCAAATTTGCTCCAAACTGAGTGGGGATTTTAGGAATGATTTTTCTTTTTCAGAAAAAGCAGTAGCGTACCATTTTTTCTTCAAGAATATTCAATAAAAAATCCTGTACGGACGCCACTGATAAAGAAATAAAAAATATTTCAAATCAAAAAATGCCTTTTGTTACTCAAATGCTGTTTACCAAATTTAATAACAATATCTCAAGTACTAAAAAAGTTATGACTAAATAACCATTTTTTTCTTAAAACTTTGACATCCTGTATTTCGAAAACGAAGCATTTGCCGATATAAGTTTATATAGAAAATTAGGGCTTATTCTGAATGCAGAATGTGCTGTTAAAGTTTGGACACTGCAATTCGGGACACTCTGTATATATATATATATATATATATATATATATATATATATATATATATATATATATATATATATATATATATATATATATATATATATATATATATATATATATATATATATATATATATATATATATATATATATATATATAAATATATATATATATATATATATATATATATATATATATATATATATATATATATATATATATATATATATATATATATATATATATATATATATATATATATATATATATATATATATATATATATATATATATATATATATATATATATATATATATATATATATATATATATATATATATATATATATATATATATATATATATGGGGATATATATATATATATATAGGGAAAAATATTTATACCATTATCGGCCAAAGAAATAACTGGAAATTATTTTCAAGTTTGAAAATTGGCCGATAGGGGACGTAACAGCAGCTCAAAAATGGAAATGCATTGAATTTTCGTAATTAAGGTTTTTCGAAAATATAAGCATTGTAATCTTCCAGGCAATTATGCAACTTTTTGCTATTTTGTTATCTATTTTCAATCATAAAGTGGTGGGGAAGGTTAAACTTTTTTTCATTCAAACGTATATATATATATATATATATATATATATATATATATATATATATATATATATATATATATATACAATGGGGGCATAAAACCTTGAGATATGTCAAAATCTATACAAGTTGGGTAAAAAAGTTTCATATAAAAGTTGTATAGTTCCTTACGATTTATGATTCAAAAATGTCTTGAAATATACAGGGTGTTTTAAAATCAAGTTACACGCCAAAACTTCAACTTCATTAACAACGATAGTCTAAAATTCTAAATGATGCGTTTTAACGTAATAAATGCTGGAACTGTTGTCCGTTCACTTCCTGACAATATCCTAATCGATTGATGAACTCTTGTCGTAGATTTCGAATAAAAGTAGGTGGGATTTTTTGTCGGATTTCAACTCTTATACGATTTTTCAGCGCATCGATATTAGGAGGTCTGTTCAAATAAACTTTGCTCTTTAAATATCCCCGCAGAAAATAATCTAGGGGAGTTAAGTCCGGGGACCTGGCCGGCCATTCGTATGGACCACGACGTCCTATCCACCTGTTAGGAAATATTTCACTGAGATACTGCCGAACAGGTAGCGCGTAGTGAGGTGGTGCTCCATCTTGTTGGAACCACATTGCTGCAGTGGGCAAATCGGGCTCATTACCTGGATACAATTGAGCTAAGGCAGGAATCAACTCGAGTTGTAAAAAATGAAGATAAATTTCGCCGGTTAAATTTACGTCGAAAAAGTAGGGACCTATAATTCTATCTTGCAATATTCCAGCCCTGATTTTCCTGATTCAATTTCATATCATCATCTAGTTTTGGCCTACCTGTTCTGGGAAGATCTTTTACACAACCATGATCACGAAATTTTTTGATAATTTTGCTAACTGTGGATTTTGCAATTGCTTGTCTTCGCTCGGGATGCGTATTATTAAAAAGTTCACATACTTCGTCAAGATTTCTTTGGCGATCTCCCCATCCAAACATAATAAGAATATCTATTCTTTCTCTTTCTGAAAGCATTTTTATCAGGAAAAAAGTAACTCTCCAACAATATGTTAAAAATTGACACAGTTTATTGTCAGTACATGACAGTTTCTATGGGAGTTCACCAGGTTTCACTATGCATAGGGAAATGAGTTAATTTTGTTTAAAGCCAAATTTCCGTTTTCTCATTTTTTTATCTCAAAAACAGTTAACTTTAGGGATAGGGTATGCTTAATAAAATATGATCAGAATTTCATCTAGATTCTTAAAATTAAATAATATACAGGGTGTTCCGTTAGAAATTCTGAAGTTTTGGCGTGTAACTTGATTTTAAAACACCCTGTATTCAAGACATTTTTGAATCATTAATCGTAAGGAACTATACAACTTTTATATGAAACTTTTTTACCCAACTTGTATAGTTTTTGACATATCTCAAGGTTTCCAGACTTTATGCCCTCATTGTATATATATATATATATATATATATATATATATATATATATATATATATATATATATATATATATATATATATCTCTTTTGGATGAACCGATTACACTGAACTTGGTGTTAGAAAAAAGAGATTTTTTGCTCTTCACTTAGAGCTATTAACTGTGCCATAGTGATTCTGTTAGTGGTCACTAGATGGCGTTTTACAAGTTATAAAAGTATCGAATAGTGAAATAAAAAATCCACGTCCATGTTTAAATTAAAAAGTTGTTGGTGGTCAGTGGAAAGTGACACTGATATACTTGAAAATTATTTTCATCTGTGATTTCAACTAAGCTTACAATTATAGAAAAACTAAAAAAAAAACAAAAAATAACTTAGTTGAAATGACAGATGGAAATAATTTTCACCTCATCATTGTCACTTTCTCTCCGCTACAAATTGGTGAGGTTAGTTTTTCATACCGACGTTTCGGACTCTAGCGACCATCAACACCTTTTTTAATTTAAATACGTTCCTAGATTTTTTATTTCACTATTCGATACCTTTCACAACTTTAAATTAAATTATGACAAAAATGTCGTATCATACCATTTGATTTTCCGTATTATTTGAAGAATTACGAAAAAACGTCACCTAGTAACCACTAATAGAATCATTACGACACAGTTAGTAGCTCTAAGTGAAGAGCAAAAAAAAGCTCTTTTTTGTAACACTAGGTTCAATGTAATCGGTTCATCCAAAACAGAGTTATAAACATTTGAAAGAAAAAAGTTAAACCTTCCCCCACCACTTTATTACTGGAAATAGAAAAAAAAAGCAAAAAGTTGTCTTTTGTAAAAAGCACATGTGCGTCTTCCGCACATTTTTACAAATCTTTACCGCTGTGCGGAAAACGCATTTGTCATTTTCGTAAGTTCAAATGTTATATTATATGGGGTTAAAACTTCAGAGACTTCCTAAAAATGCGAAAGCCATACCAGGATTAGAAATTCGTGTAAACGTACGACGCTCTTGCGCATCCTACGCACATTATAGAGCAGCAAGAAGACGCACATGTGCGGTCTCCGCAGCGAAAGGGAAATAAAAATATCAGTCTTGATTAAAGCTACTCAACTGAGCCCTACATTGACATGTTTAGCAATTTTAAATTAACATCATATTTCAACGTGCGAATTACAATTAAAATATACATTATATTTAGAAAGACTATATGAACACCCGCCAAGGTAAATTAATTTTATGGCAAGTTAATATTTATCCGTTGTGAAGCCAGTGGTGGTTTTTTATATTTAAATTTAAATATATTCACATTTAGATGAAGAAATTCTAACATGTCTGTCATGAGCATCCCGACGAAATATCAGTCGTTCACGAACGCAGAGAGGGGCGGCAGATTCATTAGTAATCTTAATTAAGAAAGTGCAAAAATGCAGATGCCAACGAGCCTCCATTTTTAGCCAATTGACATTTCTATATAGGTGGGAAATATGGTCCAATTTTCTTAGGTAATATACAAACCGAAGACAAGTTGAGTGTCCAACAAAACTCCTAATTTTTTTGCACATTCGAGAAAACGAAGAACTTCACCTTTAACTGGTAAATTGAGAACACTTTTGAGAAAATCAGTTTTTATTTTATAACCGAACACTAACAAGCATGACTGAAGGATTCAGGTGCAAATTGTTGCCCTACGAAAGTTCACTTAAAATTTTCAAATCATAATTAATACTTGAGCCGCCAAAAAATCATCAGAATCAAAAAAATAGTATATTTGGGTGTCATCTGCAATGCCTAAACTTTACAGTGTCTGAGTGATGAAAGAATATCAGACGTATAAATCAAAAAAAAAAATAAGGTGCCTAGAATAGAGCCTTGCGGTGCTCCCGACAGTACTTTAAACGAGTTAGAGTATCTTTCACTGAAACATATAGATGAAGATCTGTTGGTCAGGTACGATTTTAAAGAAGAAGACTCTTTACTAAAACCACAATATTTCAATTTGGAAACTAGAAGTGCACGATTAATTGTATCGAATGCCTTTGAAAAGTTTAAAACACTAATCATTTTCTTATCACAAGCCCACACATTATCATCCGCTACATTTAAAAAAGCTACTGAAGTACCAAAGTTGTTTCTGAGTCCGCATTGTGTAGGAAGAATTATGTTATTAATAGTAAAATAGCTATACATTTGGGTAAAAAGAATTTTTTCAAATATTTTAGAAAGAGCCGGAAGAATGCTTATTAAACGGAGATCATTCACGTTCTTTGGATTGCTGACTTTTGGAAACGGTTTACAAATTAATATTTTCCACTTATCAGGAAAATAATTTGACTCTAAGCCATAATTAATGCTATGAGTTATGTATTTATCAATATACGCAGTACAATATTTCATCATAAGCGGTAATATTTCATTTACTCCAGCCGCGTTAGTGCTAATACTGTTCAAAGCTTTATTAATATCAGGTATTTCCGCTAGGTTAAATGAAAATTGCAGTTTTGTACAAAATTAAAAACATTACTTTTGTAAAAATTAATTTTTTCAGAACAGTTTGAAATATTCCGAAAGAAAGCTGAGAAAAAACTATTTATATCGTTAGGGGTCAGATAAACTTCTTGGAATTTCAATATTTTTCTCAGAACATATATTTAAATTACGAATTGCGGACTAAGATTTACATGAATTATTTTCTCGATTCAAATAATCTAAATATATTTTTGCAAAAAATGTACAACTTCTTAAATGTTTATAGTTAGCCCAGTTCTCATTAAGCTTGGATCTTTTACATGTTCTCGTTGCGTTATTTCTCTGTCTCATAAAAACCTTTATGTTGTATGTTATCCAAAGAGTTTTAGGCTTTTTTATTCGCGATTCTCGTATTGGAGAATGTTGATTAAACAATAGAAGAACGAAATCATTTAAAATATTTATTTTGTTGTCTATTATCAACAACATATTCTCAAAGGGTAAGTTATAAAAGTGTTCAAAAATTCATTCAAATTAAAATTTTTAAAATTTCTATACCGAATAATTCTTGGTGTAACTGGAACTTTTATTAAATTGGCATCAAAATAAAGAAGTCCATGATCTAATATGTGATAGATCGGAATAACTCCAAAATTATTTACCAAAAATCTATTCGTTACAAAAATTGGGTCAAGTAGGGTACTACCCGTTATTCGTGTTGGCTTGTTGCTAATCTGTACAAGGTTATGGTTTTCACAAATATGGGATAAAGGATTATCAATTTCAAGCTGATCAATGTTAAAATCGCCCAAGCAAAATATTTCATCCACAGTAGGATAAAGACAAGAGCACATGTATCGAAATCAGGTATTAAACTGTTAAAATGTAACATTAGTGGTCTATAAAAACCATAAATGCATATGTTTTATTTTGAATTTTGAGTTTAAATATTAAATATTCGGATTATTACACGTTTATATCGAAATCAAATGAACTTAATTGAATACTAAGATCGCTCTGTACATATACTACTACACCACCTCCTCTTCCATCTTTCCGAAAAAACCGATAATTAGGAATTTCAAATAATTCTGTGTTACCACAATCAAAAAGTCATGTCTCAGTAAGCAACAAATATCAAAGTCGTGTTGTTCTATTAAATTTCTTAATTCATTAAACCCAGTAAATAATGACCGTACATTCAAATGTCCCACCTTCAATACTATATAGGAAGTAGATTATTTTGTTTATATCTCCTTAAGCGATTAAATAACGTAATTAAACTTTCAAACATTATTATTCTAGCAAGACGTTTTTTATCACTATGGCTAAACTTAATATTAAAATAAAAAAAGTCGTTTTAAAACATAAATGACAACAAAACGTTGAAGTTACAGTTATTTAATTTGGCATTGGGAGTTTCACTACTTTTGCTATCAATGGTAAAATGTATTTCCATCAAAAACGACGAATTAGTGACCCATTAGTTATTTCAATGACCGATTAAGAAGTGAGAATATTTTATTATACAAAGTATACTTTTTTATTGTAGGTAATAAACATATTACCACATATTCCAATTATCTTTGCGGACATGAAAAAGAGCTGTTCCTTTGAGTGCTGATCTAAATATCAAGTTTTGGGCACATATATTTTTATGGATTCTGCTTTTTTGAAATACTATCTATCATACCGACTACGTCTTTAGTCATATCAGTTAGGCATGCACCATTCTAAATTCTTAATGATTAACGTAAACGTTTTTATAAAAATAGTGGAATAGCCAATGTTTGTAGTAACTAAATGGTTATACTAGGTTTAGCCTGATCGCTACATTTTCGCTCCTTTCGCTGCAAAGAAAAAACCAACTTCTGATCCGCCCTAGCCCTTTATACCTAAACATATAGTAAGTGCATAATTACTTTTATTTCGATAAAATAAAATAACAGGGAGTAAAACAGGAAGTAAATTACTCTGATTATCCTAGTTGTCATTTTCCATTATACATTTTAGTCTCGTTATCGATACCAACATCATTTTTGCTTTTTTAACTTGATTAATGTTAACACACTGCGCGTCATTATTTAGCAGAGTTAAGACATCTGTTTTCATTAAATCGTGTAACGCTAACATCGATCAATGTCACTGATTAACGATATAAAGAAGTTTAGAGATCCGACTGATGAATTCGGCATTATTTAAATTTCAGACGAACAAGAAAATGTTCTTACAATTTTGCAGCTGTAAATGTAGTATGAATATGAAGATGGTCGATATATTCGTCTATAATGGTATATTTCAAATGATGAAATTTCTCCAAAATATATTTTTTACGTGAGCGGTGTTTTAACATTGGTTTTGAATGGCCTAGTTCTTCATCTAAAGCTTGTTCAAACTTATTTTCTTAAAGGTTTAACTACGCGTCTTTATTAGTTTGTGAAAATGTCTTAAATCACCAAATCGATTCTTATTCCATACATTTTTTACTAGAAAACGAGACATGACCATAAAAAAATAGACTTTTTGTCTGCAATTCACATTTACTATAATTTTGCGTTTCTTTGATTTATTTCGTTAACACTGTAGTAGATCTATATTTTGAAATTAGCACTAATTCTCTAACGACGAATATCTCTAGCCTGCAGCGGCAACTGACTCCATATGTTAAACAACAGCTTATAACGCAACTTTCTGTATTCAAGTTTTATTTTTTTGAACCACCAATGCCAGTCCTTTTCCCGAATACTAAAGGCGTGTGTACTTAAAACTATTACATCACAAAAAAATGTAATGAAAAATATCGTTTAATTACTCCAAAAACAACTCGCAAAAATGTTGGAACAATGCGGATGTCTTCCAGTTCTGGGTTTTTGAGCCACCGATCCAATGGTTTTGTACAGGGTGTCCCATTTTGGGTACTTTCGCAGTGTAGCTCCGTTATTTTTATAGATAGGAAGTTGCGGTTTTCGCCACAGTGTGCTACTTTTTCGTAAAACTAGAGCTGCCATTAACAAAATTTTCATAGCCCTTTTAGTTTTTAAGATACAGGGCTAAATTGAAAATGTTGCATTTCAGTTGTTACAAACTTGCTGTTATTAAAAAACTCTATAGGTATTTTTATATAAGAAGATATCTATATGCAAGGTATCCAATTCTTCATTAACAATACGTAATTTTCAATTGTTTATTATTGTTATTCATGCCCTAGTATTAAATTATGCATTTAATTTCAGAAAATTGTCATGTATTTGCGTGTTTCTGAGAAAAAGTGCATACTATCATATATTTTTAAAAAAATAAAAAAAAAATATAGTCTACAAATATACAGGGTGTTCCATTTAAAAAAGTAATGCTATATGTTATAAAAGAAACACATTTTTGGTTAGTTATCTGATAGTTGAGATACGAGGGGTGCCTGAAAATGTAACATTTTCAGTTTAGCCCTGTATCTTAAAAACTAACAGGGCTATGAAAATTTTGTTAACGGCATCTTTAGTTTCACGAAAAAGTAACACACTGGCGCGAAAACCTCAACTTCTAGCTATAAAAATAACGGAGATACCCCGCATAAGGACCCAAAATGGGACACCCTGTACAGTTTAATAATATTACAAACTGTCAGGGGCGTACAGTCCATGGAAGCAAGAAAAGCAGTGCTTCCCCAAAAAAATTACAAAACATCTTCTAAAATGTAATTTTTGAAATAGGAAACCATTAATTTAGTTTATATTAAAAATACAAAAATATTATCTTAATTATCAAGCCCATAATAAATGCGCCCTTGACTCCGACCGAGCCACAATAGAAATCGAATAGAACCTTTGCGGTCGCTAGCTTCTCTGCAGACAAGTCATGTATGCTTGATTTCATGTGAATCGAGCCAAAGGTTATTGAACTTTCCACCGGCTGTTTGCAATTTTTGCATTTCAGTCGCGTGCTTTAAGTGGGGGCGGAAGCTATCGTTGGAGTAGGTTCTTTGTTTGAACGGCTATCCGTGTGTTGTGTGATACCGTACGTCGCGTCGTGCATGGTGCGATATAGAAGATAATAATACGGACATGAATATGCAAATACCGTCAACTTCGGCTGTCGGTAATAACGTCGAAAATGTTGGAGAATTTAGTAAGAAGAGTGTGTGTGAATGTGTGTCTTAATAATAAAAGGATTTTCAGCATTAAACTTCGCTAATAAGCTTCAAATAATTTCCAAAGGAGGGGCAAAACCGCCTATGAAAAATTTAACCACAAAAATGAAAAACTGTATTAGACATTTTTATCCGGAAAAACAATACGAACAATTTAAATGGCTAGCAGGGTGTGAAAATATAAGTAAATTATTTTGTTGGCCATGTTTACTTTTTGAAAATGAAAAAGGTCTCTGGAATAAAACTGGTTTTTCCGATTTAAACAATTTCCATAAAGCTGTAAAAAGACACATTATGTCCAAAGCGCATTTGCAGGCCGTCATAAAAGAAAAAGTCTTCGGCAAAACCAGAATTGAACACACACTTAATAAACAGTTGGAAATTAGTCACCGCCAACACAATGAACTAGTCGATAAAAATAGGCAAATATTAAGAAGACTTCTCGCTGTTGTTTGTTTTCTCGGACAGCACGAACTGGGATTTAGAGGTCATGACGAAACAAGGGTTTCTTCAAATAGAGGACATGTTCAAGGTTTACTTAGTTTCATGGCTAAATATGATGATTGCTTAAAAAATCATTTAGAGCAGTTTAGCGTTTTTCGCGGAACGTCGAATCGAATCTATCTAAAATCTAAAAAGAATTAAGCAGGAGATTGGCGAGGCGCGGTTCATTGCTATTGTTCTGGACGAAACAACTGATATCACTAGTTTTAGCTAATTATCTATAGCAATATGCTACGTTAAAACAGACGATTTTTAGGTTTTAAGAATGTGTCCGAAAATCGTACAGGAGCTGCAGTGATGGCAGGACAATTAGGGGGTCTGTAAGCTAAAGTTCGAGAAACTTTCCCAAGTGCTGTGATTGTCCATTGTTTTGATCATAAATTAAATTTAGTTTTATCACAGTCCATCACTCACATTAAAGAGTGTAAAGTATTTTTTCGTTACTTTAAGTGGCATGACTGCTTTTTTTCCGAGTCAACAAAACGTACACAAGCTTTGGACTCCATTGTCCACAAACGATTGCCCAAAGTAGCTCCTACTAGGTGGAACTATAATGGAAAACTTGTGTTAACAGTATCTGAAAATCGTGAATCACTGATTGAACTACTTGAGAATATAATAGAAAATAATGAAACGTGGGACTCAGAAGCAATAAATAGTTCAAGGGGGTTTTTGGACTGTTTGAAACGAGATTTTAATTTTAATTATTTGTTGAACATATTTTCAGAAATATTTCCATTCTCGGACAATGTTTTTAATATATTACAAACTAAACAAATGGTATTGCTTTTTGCCTAAAAAAAGTGGATGATTTTAAGTCCATGTTAAGCCAAAAAAGAGATGACTGACCTATTTTGGGAGAAAACGATGACGTTAAATGTAGAGCCACAAGCCAAGCGTTTTCGAACAGACAAGGTCGGAGATGTTCAAACATCATACAGACGCCTCTTTTGTGAAATAATCGATCAAATTCAGCAACAAATAAACTATAGATTTAACGGTTTAAATGATTTTAAATTCCTGGAGCTCTGCAATTTTGATGCATTTAAAGGAAAAACTTTTCCAGAAGATGCGTTTAAATCTCTTCTTCTTCATTTTGGCCAGTTCTTCGACCGAGTGTTACTGCGATCTAAACTAAAAGTGATTTACGAAACTGATGACATTAGCGCAAAAAATAACGCTAAGGAACTAATGCAATTTTTAAAAGACAAGGAGCTGGAACATGCCTGCACCGAAGTGTCGAAATTGTGTGAATTAGTATTGATAATACCTGCTACAAGTTCATCAGTAGAACGCAATTTTTCAACACTTAGACGTATACAAAATTTCGTGAGAAATTCAACGGGGCAGGAGAGACTTTCGCATACATCGCTGTTGTCAATTGAAAATAAACTTCTCCAAAATATGTCGGAGCATCGACGTTTTTATGATGACGTCATTGACGAATTTGCAAAAAATGATCGAAGAATTGAATTACATTACAAATAGGTAAGTTTCTAAAAATTGCTTCCCTTTCTTAAAATTTCACCGCACGCCCCTGCAAACTGTATGTCTTGATTTATTAACACTGTCATTCGGGAGGCATGTTGGTCTTTTAAATGTAAGTGAATGATCACTTTTCTCATTTCATCAGAAACAGCTTTACCACGAGCCACTTTTAGTAGTTAACAACAAAGCCAATGTACGAAAGTTACATAAAACGTGAAAATCGGCTTCTTAGCAACGTCAAATGTTATAATTTGTTTTACAAAGCCTACCTGGATTTTAGGATCAACTCTGTTTAACATTTTTATTTTGTATTTTTTTTTATAATAATAAAGAACTGAACCGGATAAACCGACCATTCAATTTAAGTTGTCTTCATCATGTGTTTTCCCAAACACAAATCATTCAAATTTCGAAATTCACAAATATCATGTTTTGGGGTATATATATATATATATATATATATATATATATATATATATATATATATATATATATATATATATATATATATATATATATATATATATATATATATATATATATATATATATATATATATATATATATATATATATATATATATATATATATATATATATATATATATATATATATATATATATATATATATATATATATATATATATATAGAAATATGAAGAAATGACAAAAAATTATATACAGTCTTTCCTCTCCCCGTCTCATTGACCGAAATTTCCTAAAAGGGGACATCTCAGGAATTTTCGTATTACAATAAATTTTTTTCTCGACGCTAAAAAAAGTTACCAGCTTGCTGCCAGCACCAAGCGTGAAAACTACAAAATGGCGTGTATTTTACCACCAAACGAAACCATAGAAGTGCAATTTATAACAAATATTCTTTAAATATATGAGCCCTCGATTTTTTTAATCTGCTTTAGACAAAGCTTTGACGACTGGGTATTTCATGGAACTAGTTATTTTATAAAATTTAAAATCCAGAAAATCGTAGTGTATTTTCTTTTTCGTCTGAAGGTGTCGTGCTGTATACGGGTTGGTTGGTGATGGCCAGTGAGTGCTTTGAACTCTATCTTATATCAAGATGTATATAGTTTCATTATTTCACACTTTCAATTCTAAACCATTATACTATAGGTAGTGATTTCCCGTTGCTTTTAAGTCTACACAAATATTCGTTATTTTATTCCATTTCTTGTAAATAGATTTTTACTTACAAAAATCCAAAAAACTTTTTCAGTAGTTTTATTAGGCATTACAACTTAGGAATACACCTTTTTTTGCGAGATTAGGCTTAGGAAATATAAGCCTTTTTATTATATTAGCTACTGGAAATAGTAATACGTTATTTCAGATTTGTTATTTATGCTTTTTTATGTAATTATTTAAAATGCATAACTACATATAAATAAAACAAATACAATACTACACACCTATTCAGATATTCATATAAAAAGTAAACATTAATCAGGTGATATACCAGATTTTTATAAACTTTCATGTTATCATTAAGAATATATTTATATATTTATTAGAAAGTTACATTGTTATTCAATTCTGGTCAATAGTATTCAAATTTTAATTTTTTTCTTTTAGTCTAAGTGATTGAAATGTTCAATTGTGTATGAAAATTATGTACTATCTCATTGTATCTAATAATCACCAAAAGGAAAGGAATGATTGCAATAAGCGAAACCACCCATAGCATGTCAAAATTAACTATCAACGGCATCACGAAGGCCCACTTGGCTGCCCCTGTAGGGGGGTAACAGCTGCACATCTGCTTTTATCCTCTCCGTGAGGCCGAGAGGCCCATGGGATTCGTCCCCTTTGTCCTTTCCGTGCCTGAAACCGTCGACCCGCTCGACGCTGCTGAATTACTCTCTGGCAGTGGCGCACATGAATCGTAGTGCCTAAACTATATTCTGTACCAAAATGTTGGTAGCATTTTCAAGATAAGAATAAACATTAGAAAATGTAATAACACCATCTCTATTAAAAAAAACTGGCTCTTGCCCCAAGCTGACAACACTGAACTACAACTTTAGATCATATTTACCTAGATCTTATATGGTTTGATTAAAACATTTTAGCAATTATGACCAAAAACCGAATGAGTTGAATTAACCCTGAATTAAGTTAAAAACTAAATGAGCAAAAATGCGGTTATTAAGAAAACAAATATTAACCCCCGTCCCAACTTAGGATATATTCTACCTTATTGCAGATAATATTACTATATATCACAACGTTATTATATTGGTTTTCCATAAACTTATCTTCTTGCTGCACGAGATCAAAACATTGAATTAACTACAGCAGGTTTACTTTCTGAGTTTATATACGTCATATTTCAAATAAGCATTCAACATGATCTTAGGAGTTCCCAGCTAAAAACAATGGATCTCAAAATATTTTGATAATGCCAGATCAGAAAAAATCCGTATTAGACTGTTTATTTCTGAGGAAAAAATGCTTTTAACATACACATAAAAAGCAAAAATGGATGGACAAAATGACAATAAACAGCAAATTATTTACATATCAAACAGTCCTTTGGCTTTGATAATATAGCAGTCAACATATCTGGATAAAACGATCTATACTAGTAACTGAAGATAACAAATTTCTAAAAAAATAATAAAAATCCTTTCTCCAGTTTATAATAAACCCACACCATTTCCTTCAATTGTGAGTAAGGCACTGAAGTACATCAATTTTACTGTGATATGAAGATTACCTTGGTCAAAACACATAAAAGAAAAATCGCCGCGGCGGCGCCGCCGTCGAATCACACGCTGTGGCCTCAACACAGTTAAATTGAGTAATCCTTCAGTTTCTATGAAAAACGCTGCCGAGGAGTTTAATGTTTATCACAAAGCTTATTATAGCTTCTGCAAAAAAATCACTGGCGCTGAGCTTGAAACCGAACAGCCAAATTCGGCTGTAAAAAATAAGGGTATTATTTAATAAAAAAACAGAAACGTTGCATGGAAGGCGTCAAATATTTAGTTTAGTCCAAAAATCTGGTCTTAAAGAAAATCTCCTCACAAGAAATTTATAGTTATGTATTCAATGTATGTTCACCACAGGCGACTAGTTTACGTAGAGTGGCGAGTATACACTAAACTAATGCAGAACTGATCTTCAACAGCCTTTTACTGTTTTGGATCGTTATCATTTCCCCTCAAACTACATATATAACATAGACAATAGAGATACAAACGTACGTCACCCGGGTAGACTTGTCACAAGAAAACATTCCATAGATTAGGCCATTAGTGACGATGGTTATTTCAGCCTTTGCTGGTATTAAAAGTGTGCCTTGGTTTTTCCCCCGTGCCAATTATAAAGAACATTTCATCCGCGATAGTCCCCCAGAGATGTAAGCAAAACTTCATAATTTGCATGAGGCATTTTGCTAACAAGATCAAGTGCAGTAAAGAGAGGTCTGTTCTTACAATTGTGTTTGGTCCTGTGAAAGAAAGTAGTGAATTCTGCTTTTTCCACATAGAAGAAAAATAATTTCGGGTCAGTTATATCGATATAGAATCTTTCCAAATGCTGAATAACGAAAAAGAAAGAACCGAAGAAGAAAAACTGCAATTTTGCCAAAGGTAACGTATGCAACAAAAGTTTTCGGAAACATTTGGTCGACTGTTTTTTTTTAATCATAAATAACTTAACATCTAATTGCCTTTGCAAACAAACATTCAATACTTTTCGAAGTTTGATACGTCAGGCTCGATCTGCCAAATGTTAGCAAAGTTATGGCGTACAAATTTTATATTCGAAAAAGTATATATAATTTAGTTGCACAGGTGCCAAAACATGAGATTATGAATATATATCAAAATACCGCTATCTCGCCTATTTATAAAACTATTCGCTAATGTGAGGAAGGCCTATCAAGCGTAAATCTTCCTAAAAGTCGGCAACTTAAAGCATTAACTAATGCTCAGTCAAACAAGTTGGTGGAAGCTGCTAAAAACCGATTGTGATTGTCGAGTATTGAATTGGCACAAAGATTTCACTTTACATGAAACCGAGTTGTGATAGCGAATGACGAAAAATATTGCTATCGAATTCAGAAATTAAAAGTAATGATATACAGATGATATAGAAAATTACCTAAATAACATAAAATTTAAATTAAACAAGAAATTTGAGGACAAAATTTTGGTCTGGTGTGCCATATCGGTCGCTGGCATTTCACGTCCTTATATATGTTGGATGTATAAGGGATGAAGCGGTGGATGCAAATATTTATACTGAGAGATGCCTTCCGAAATTTGTTAATAGACACCATCTTAATGAGGATATATTATACGTATATTTTGGCTCGATCTAGCGTCTAGAACACCACCAAATGTTTCGCAGGCAAAGCGATCAAAGAGTTATGGATCAAAATATTGGAAACATATTGAGTAGCAAATTATACAATAATAGTTGTGATGCCGAAAATGAACAACAGCTTCGACCCAGAATATTTTTAAAAAATACTGTCCAGATTAACATACGACAGATTAATCGAAAATTGCGTGTCATTGCAGATAATGGATCATTAAGTTTAATTTAAATGATAACGATAATTAACATTAAGAAAATAGTTTCTTAATATATAATTTCAATACATTGTGTCAATGTTTTCCAATGGCGGCAAAAAAAACCAAAAACTTTTGTTACATTCGTGAAAACTAGTAAAGAAAAAGTATTTACAAGGGAACCTGAGAAAAAACATAAAAAATTACATTTTTCTTACCTTGAAGCTAAGTTTTTCACAGAATAAAGGAGAACAATTCAAGGTATCACACACGTAGGCTATAGTGCCACAATTTAACGGTAATACATCTAAGCTGATGGGGTAATTATATCAATTACGGCAACTTTACCCTGTGGCAACTAGCCATGGTGGCACCTGATGGAAATATAGTGGTCGAATATCTGAGAAACGATTCTGGTCATTAGAAATGAAGTTATTAACTCAAAAACAAATAAGGCCAGTGATCTAGAAATGGCTAACTAATATCTCACCTTATAGGCTTCTCGACATTTCATTGACATGTTTCACAAACAGACCTGAAAATGCCAAAAAATACTAGTTAGTAGATTGTAATCTAAGACCACCTGTTACAAAACAAATATATTTTCACCACTTGACTTAAAGTAACTAAATATGTGCAATTTGACGTAGGTCACTTATGCGCATGCATCAATTTAGCGGATAATTCAATTTGACAGAAGTTGGGTCGGATAGATAATTTTAGCGGTAACGTTGTCAAAATATTCATTCTTAAAGCTCTTCCTGTCAATTTGACGGAGTTTACTTAAGCAGATACATCAATTTAGCGGATAGGTCATTTTGAAAGGACGCAATTTGGCGCATAATTATGTTTGGTGGATAAGCCAGTTCAACAGAAGCTCTGTCGGATAGATTTTGACGGTAATGTTGACAAATATACCAAAGACCGATTCTACTTTGAATAGACAGTCTATCAGATACAAATAAATTAACCACATCAACTGCTCTTTTCGCAATTTATGTAGTTCCATCTTACCGTCTACTTAGACACGCAATACATACATTTTGTTTATACATAAATGAACGGACTGGCAAAGGCCAACAGCGTCGACCCTAGGCGTTGTGATACGCGGAAATCTCTCTATGGGTCCCACTATATGGAATACAAATTAGGTCCATTTAGAGGTACATTATTTTACATTGGATGGATATCCTATTCAAACTATTATCTGTCGTTGACTATACACAAAAGACAAAATGGCATAAATAACATTAATTACTACTCTTAATTAATAGTTCAATGTAAATATATTTTAAAATATTTGCATTGCCAGCCCTAAGCCTGGATAAGGTGTGACAGAAGGATTTTAGTTTGAGTTTGACCACATCTGACACCCTCGTTATCTCGTTTACATAAAAAGCAAAGGATAGTAATATTGTAGTGACCTCAAATGACATGACCACATGTGATACTATTTCTTTCAAATCGCCCATGACTGAAATGACCTTCCATTCGTAAGTTTCTCCAGATGCTTTTTTCGAAACCTAACAGTAAATTTTGTAAATGTTTTTAGATCCAATAATATTTGCTTCTATAAAAGAAATGCTTTCTTTGTTGAATATAGAAAATCTAATTTACTCTATATTTTAAACGATATAAATGTGGAGTATATTAATATGTTTAAAAACCCCTAAATTTCTTTAATTTAAAATAGTTCTAAAATGTCGTATAAATTAAACCTAGTACGCCTATGAGCCAGGCATACCGACCGTTTGTTTGGAAATACTGGGAATAAGCTGGCGGCTACGTAAAGCAGCGGGGGGAGAGGAACAGAAAAACAGAGGGGCAAATAAAGTGAGCCAGGGACCGAGGCTCACGTTTCGAGTATTCTAGTGGAGTTGAAGGACGAGTGGTTTTATAAGCATACAAGACAAACGAACGGAAGAACGGATTATTAAAAGTCTCATGTAGACGGAACAACACCGCGCCGCTGCTGAGTCGCAGGAATTCGAGTTTCAAATTTAGTGATAGTTGAGAGTATTCGAGGAAGTTTGGGTTGGTTGTGTTCGGCATAAAAATTACATTGCTTTGTTTCGTGGTCTCAAGGATTCCGTACTCGTTTCATTTTTTTTCGGATATAATATAAGTGTGCGTGAATAGTTTATTTGTTTTTTTTTTAACTACGCTAGATTATGTCTGTCTACGTCGGTTATTGCAATAGATAAGAATTATTTTTTTCATATAAAAAGTGCGTTGACAGTTTAGTTCAAAAAGTTTAGACTTTAGCGCCTTTTTGCAAATATTAAAGTGATCATGCAGATTTGTAATATTAAAATTCTATGGAGTGTCCACTATTATAAATAGTCGGTACATATGGAAGGATATTTGAATATTAGCATTTCAAACAAAAATTATGCAGCATTTATTTCACATCCAAGATAGCGGAAACAATCAAAGCAGCAATTAAATTCCTAAAAGTATGGTTAGGTAGCAAAATATTCTAAAATTTAATTTTATGTACAAATTATTCAGAGGTATATTAAAAATATTATGATTTTTTTATATTAGCCCAGGCAAAGCTCGTCAATACATTTCTAAAAAGAGTTTATGGAGGAATTACTTTTTTTCCTGCTTAATACTTTTATATCGTATTATTAGTACCTACATGAATTGTAAAATACATTATTTTTTCTCTGTTTCTATGTATAGCAATCTTATAGCAATTATAATTTTTATGCAATTTGATTAATATTTATTTAATTTTTTATTACAACTACTTGGTATTTTTAATAACATACTAACATAAATCTTTTATTACAATGAAAAAAGATTGTTTGGATCTTTAACTTAATTTGAAGCAATTAAAAAATAAATAAGGCTAATCTAAGATACAATTCAAATACATATGTTCAAAAGTATTATCATAAAAACTGTAGCCGAGTTAAGAAATAATTATTAGTACCTATATACGTACTTTGGGTAAAAATTATTTATAAAAACATAAATTTATTATTTGTTAAATTTTATTTTCGTTGTAATAACAAATCAAAATTATGTTGTACGTTTATAAATAAAATATTTGGATATTTCCTTATTTAACTCAACTTTATACCTCTTCAAATTTTGTTTGTGTTTTTCCGCCATATTGGATGTTCAATGTGACTTATGTTAAAAAATATTTTAAGTTATTAATTAGACATACATAAGCGATGACGCAGATTTTTTTTCCAGAATATTTGAAACAAAAATGTGATAATTGTGACACACATAGTATGTAGAGGGAAAAAACGTTTATGAGTAAACATAAATAAACTGACCTGGAAACTGACTTATATGTTTTGTTTTTAATTGGTAAATAATACTAGAAATTGACATTCCTATTATGATGACTAAAAAAACATATAACATATTTATAAAAACGGGACAGTTCATATATATATATATATATATATATATATATATATATATATATATATATATATATATATATATATATATATATATATATATATATATATATATATATATATATATATATATATATATATATATATATATATATATATATATGTGTTAATATTAGTTAAATTTACATTATAATAAAAAAATATTATTTTTATTTCCTTTTAAAACATTAAATTTAACTAATATTAACACATTTTTCAGAAATAAATATTACATAAATATTTGAATTTTCAAAGTGAATAGTAGTACATTTTTGAATTAACAGTGAATAATGACAAGTATAATATATTCAAGATCCAAAGATAATAGGTAAAAATTAGAGCAATAAGTTAAATTAATTTCCAATTACCTTAACGCACACAAATGGATACAGCAAGTAAAAACATATTATATTATGTTAAAAACATTTAATATTATATCGAGTATTATATTATGTGTCCTATAAAAAAATCTAATTATTCTAATTTGGTAAATTATGAACTCTGATCTCTGATGTACTATGTCTATTTTTCAGTCATTGTGGATGATCGTATCTCCATAAAAGAGGATAAAAACCTATTAGCCAAATAAATATAATATGGATTCTGATAGAATGTAGTGCTGGCTGATAGATACGAGCAAAAACACTTTAGCTTTTTTATCAATAGACAATTTTGCGAAAGAAAAAACATAGGAAAAAAATTTAGTGATAATTGTAATATAAAAAAGTGTTCAAAATGAAAGAAAATTTTAGTTTCTCATAGTTTACAACTGAATCTACGATTTAGTACTAATATCTAACACTTGACGTATTATATTATCCCACATTTACTTAGTTTTTTGTATTTTGATATGCGTTTTCGCATTTATTTTTGGATACACAAAAAAATTGGTAAATACTTAACTTAGGATATCTTTTAATGATATAACAAAAAACAAAGGAGCATCGAAAAGTCGCGAAAATTTCACTTTTTTTTTAATGTATTTCGTATAACCTTTAAATAAAATATTTTCTTCCTGACTAAAAAGATAAGTTATGATGACGTAAACTTTAATATCGGTAAATCTCGGTAAATTTCCTTTACCCGGAACTTCCCTCGTTATGAATGTATCCTTTTATTAGGAATATTTTGACCCAATTTAGTTGAGTGCATAGTCATTTAGTAACATATATATATATATATATATATATATATATATATATATATATATATATATATATATACTGCCTTTTTAAACATTTTTATTAGGCGCCATTTTGTTCCATCATATTGAATTCCTACCGATATTTTGCCAGTTTCTACCTATGCCACGCTTGATTTTTAGGCATAATTTAAAATAAATGCAATAAGTAGTTTTTACATTGACATACACCGCCATTTTGTTACGTGATTTTGAATTCCAACCAATTTATACATGTATCACATTTAATTTTTCTGCAAAATGTGAAGTCAATTGAATAATATATAAAAAAAATTGGCCGCCATTTTGTTCAGCCATCTTGAATTCGTACCACAGAGTAAATACAATATTTTAAGATTTTAACTTAGGATATCTTTTAATAATATAACAAAAAACAAAAGAGCATCCAAAAGTCGCGAAATTTTCACATTTCTTTTAATGGAATACCCTGTATTTCGTATAAAGGTTAAATAAAATATTTTCTTCCTGATTTTAAAAAGATATATTATTAGTTTGCTTTAACAGTTTTTAAAATATTAAGTCTTGAAAATTCGAAAAAATAATATAAAAATTGAACTATCGATGTTAAAAGAGAAAATCGGTAAATCTCGGTAAATTTCCTTTACTTGGAACTTTCCTCGTTATGAATTTGTCCTTTTATTAAGAAATTTATGGTATACATATACTGTCTTTTCAAACATTTTTATTAGGCGCCATTTTGTTCAGTCATATTGTATTCCTACCAATATTTTGTCAGTTTCTACCTATGCAACACTTGATTTACATTACACAGTTTTTACATTGACACACACTACCATTTCATTCACCACGTCATTTTGAATTCCTACAAACTTATTCCCATGTCACATTTAATTTTTCTGCAGAGTTTTTTCAGGCTCAGTTTTTAAATACTTTATTAGACCGCCATATTGTTCTGATATTTTATTTTCATACCAAAACAATATAAAGTTCTTTTCTATGTAACATTTGATTTTGTGCAAAATTTGAGGTAAACTGCTAAAGTCTTTTTAGTAATAATTTTTTGTACGTTTCCTTGGGCCGCCATCTTGTTCGGGCAGATTGGATTTTTACCAAAATATTTACCCCATAAGACCGTTAATTTTTGACTAAAATTTGAAGTCAATATGATAAGTAGTTTTTAAGCTATGCCGCGAACTGACAGAAAGACAGATAAACCGACGGACGAACCATCGGAATTGATAAAACATGTTTTTTGGCACCTAGGGACGCTAAAACGAGAAGATATGTAAAAATGAGAAGGTGGTTTTTTTCACGATTACAAAAATTTTATTTGGCTCCCATTTTGTTCCGCCATCTTGAATTAGTATCATAATTTTACTAGTTCATCTTTATACCACTATAATTTATAGCACACTATTTGAAGTAAGTCCATTAAGTAGTTTTTTCAAGCTGAATTTTTAAATATTTTATTAAGCCGCAATTTTGTTCCGCCATCTTGTATTCTTACGTAATACTTGATTTTTGTGCAAAATTTGGTTGAGTAGTTTTTTTAACACTTCAGTAGGTCGCCATTTTGTTTTGCCCTATTGTATTTTTACCAAAGTGTTACCAGGTCATCCCCATATGATCCTTAATTTTTGACCAAAATTTGAAGTCAATCGAGTAAGTAGGTAGTTTTTTAGCTATGCCGCGAACAAACAGACCGACAAAATTGGGGAACCATACTTTTCGGTATCTAGGGACCCTGAAACGTGAAGATCTGAAAAAATCTCGGAGAGTATTTTTTTAGCGATTACAATACTTCCCTTTTAAGAGTTCGAGGTAAACTGAGAGTTTCTTTAACGATATCCATGGTACTTCAATTTTTGTTATATCTTTTTACCAATTTTTTAGATTTAGTATTTCAAAAATTATTAAAGCAAATGTCATCATTATATTTTTTTGAAATCAGGAAAAAAAGATCTTTTCAAATGTCATAAAAAATATAAGTTGTCCCATTTAAAAAAATAATTACTATTTTTGCAGTTTTTTGATGTTCTTTAGTTCTTCGTCACTAAAAATTCCACCTTAAATTATACAAATTGTCGTTCTTTCTTTTCTTCAACTCGGAGTTTTTGACTTGACCAGGCACGCTATTTCTTTTTTAGTTAGCGGAAGTCCTTTATACATTTTTCTTATTTTCTAGGTGTAGGGTGTTTCTTTCTCATTTAAACAATTTATAGTACCTCCTTTTCCCCAGAAATATAAAAGCAATTTTTCTAAGGTCTAGTTTAGAACGATAGCATTGACGGTGTTTATAACAATTATTGTTTTATAATTTCAGCATTCTGAAAAATCTCCCTTAAAAATTATAATTATGCTACCAATACTTAATTTGAGGCTCTTACAAACGGAATTTTTAAACCTATATAGGTAAACCATCTAAGACGGCCTAGAAGATTTTGGAACATTTTGATCCTGGCAAAATTTTTGCATAATTTCCTTCGTTAAATCACTTTTCATCCATGAAATGTTTCCATTTTCCCGCTATCGTCTGATATCTTTTAAATATTGTCTTTTCCAGAAAATATCCAACTCGTGCGATAATTTTTTAATTTTCATTTGTGACAAATAAATCCAGATCATCCCTTACGATTTCTACAATTTGTACTGAAATATTTTAGTTAATCCTACAATAAAAGAAAAGCATAGTTATGTCTTCTTAGTCTAGGTTGTTCGTCATCTTTCGGATTTAAAGGTATATGTGGTACAAATAAATCAGAGTAAAACATTTTTACATGTATAGTGAAAAAAAGCAACTTAAATACAGAACAAGATAAATATTGCAAAAAAATATTTATTTTTCAACTTGTATAGAAGCAGTTCAAGAGGGCTATATCATGAATTGTTTACATTTTTGCTCAACAGAAATGAAAACACTAGACAAAATAATTGTTAGCAGACTATATCAAATTATTTTATGAAATCACGAATATATATTTATTTTATACCTACCTCCGTATTTTTAAGAATATAACACTCATGGTTTATTAAGTTTCTGTATTTTTCAATGTTTTCTTGGGCCCAAGGAGATTATTAAATAGGTATTACTGGCTACAGGTTTTCAAAATGTTTTTAAGTTATACTGGCATACTCAGAAAAAAAAAATAGAAAATAATTGCTGGGTTTCCGTGATAATCAAATTCGAAATGTACCAATTATTTAGGGTGGATTTTACAAGTTTAGTCTAAGTCACTATTCTAGAATGGTGCCCCATCACTGGTCAATTCCGTAGGTTAAACTTGAATTAAGAATTTAACTGTCATAAAATTGGGTGCAGAAAGACTCCGAAAATCGACAATGTCCTTTCAAGAGTGTTAAAATTATTTAATGAAAGGTTAAAATTAAAACACCCTATCTAAAGTGACATTACGTCAACTCTTGTTAGACTATTCGTTTAAAATTTATATATATTCCGTTTTTATTAAACATAAAAATAAATTATTTAAATTTGATTTTGTTATAGTATACCAATTATACTTTGAATAGATAGTTCAACTCATAGGCACCTTCACAAATTTCCCACATCACCTTTCACAAAATTTGCTATTCGATTCTTTTTTCTATTTATTTTTTTCTTTAAAATGACATCCAGAGATTTACGACAGCTGGATAGACAAAAAACGTGTTCAACAGAGTCGTCGTCCTCGTTGCACCCCATACAAGTTCGATCCGGAAGGTATGAAGATGTTTGTTTAGCTTATAGTGTCCTGTTAGCATTTCTATCAGTTTTCTGAGATTACCTTAAAAGAGTCAACACAGGTACCTTGTCCGAGCGGATCCAGGTCTGCACCTGTGTGTCTGAACTCTTATCTCTCCCATCTCTCCATTAGAACGTTTCCTGACTGCTCATTTATCGCGAAGGGTTCTGGATGGCATAGTTTGCCCTTTGCTCAGTTATGAGTCTACATATCTGCTTTTTCATTTCCTTCGATTCCGCTATGTTCCTTAATCCAGGACACTGTGACCGTGTGGATGTTATTTTATTCTGGCACCCAGTTGCCCATCTCGAAAATTTTAATTAGGAAACATTCAGTAGAAAGAAGAATTAGTCTGCTATTGAAGTATGCCAAATTTTGTTCTGCCTTTTTGGCTATTTTAAAAAAATAAATTGGGATATAAAGAAGCCTTATTGTCTATAAAAATTGTAAAATAAGATTAAAGGTTAAAAAAAATATTCTTTGAAATATCACTAACTACTAAAACTATTTACTTGAAGTAACAACACCCGGAAAAAAAACAACTTTAAAAATAAAAACAAAAAATCGGAAAATTTTCTTTACTCGGAACTTCTCTCGTTATGAATCTTTCATTTTATTAGGAATAATGAAGGCTCGTTCCGCATATAGCCATTTAATAACAGTTGCATAACGTATTTTCAAATATTTTTATTGGGCGCCATTTTATTTCACTATAATGGATTATTACTAAACAGTTTCTATCTATGCCACAATTTTTGAGCACAACTTAACATAAATTTAATAATTAGTTTTTACACTGATTTTTTTTAAGACCGCCATTTTGTTTCGTCATGTTGAGTTCGTACCAGTTTATCCTGATATCACACTAATTTTTGTGCAAAAATTGAAATAATTGAATAAAAATATATTTTTTACGTTGAGTTTTTAAACATTTTATTGATCCATTTTTATTCCACATCTTAAATTTGTACCAGAATTTTACCAGTTCTCTATATCGCAGTTAATGTTTGCACAAAATTTTAAATCAATCTCATAAGTTTTTTCAGGCAAAATTTAAGATAAACCCTTAATTTTTCACTAAAATTTGAAGTTAATCGGACAAGTAGTTTTTTAGCTATGCCACGAACTGAGAGACAGACGTACCAACAGACAGACCGACGGAATTGAGAAAAGATGTTTTTTGGTATTTAGGGACGCTAAAACGTGATGATGTAAGACCTGAGAGGGTAATTTTTTTACGACTACAAACATTTTATTTGGCCGCCATTTTGTTCCGCCATCTTCAATTTGTACCACAGTTTTGCTAGTTCATCTCTATATCTCATACTTAATTCTTGTACAACATTTGAAATTAATCTAATAAGCAGTTTTTTCAGGCTGATTTTTTAAATATTTTATTAGGCCGCCATTTTGTTTCGCAATCTTGCATTCATCCAAAATTTTACCAGTTTATCTCAACGTAACGTTATTTTTATGCAAAATTTTTGGTATATTGGATAATTAGTTTTTTAGTAATACTTTTTTTAAGATTTTATTAAGCCGCTATTTTGTTATGCCATACTGGATGTTTACCAAATTTTTTCTAGGTCATCCCCATATGACCCATAATTTTTGACCAAAATATGAAGGTAATCGGATTACTAGTATTTAGCTATGCAGCGAACGATAGAAAGACAGACCGGCGGTACTGGGAAAATATGTTTTTCGGCATCTGGGGACCCTGAAACGGGAAGATCTGCCAAAATCTGGGAGAGTGATTAGTTAGGATTACAATACTTCCCTTTTACGAGGAAAGTAAAAATTGTTAGTAAACTTTCACTACCGTGCTAGTTTTTTTACAGTTTATTTGTAATTTCATCATTTTGAATCAATGTTTCCAAAAATTAGATAACAACATTCCATTTACATGTCGTAAAATAGGAAGCGTGCATACGGTGGCCGATTTACCTTACAAGGCCACATTTGTGAAGTGAGGTTTTATTCTAATTTTAGATAAACTCAAGAAAAAGGCGAAATTTGGTCTTCATCAAAGTAACATGTTTTTTTTTAATAAAAAAATGTTCAGTTAAAAAAGGTAGTTTGTATTGGCTACTGGCCCTGGAATCAGAGTGATGTTTTTCACTGTTGAATTAAAGTAGCTATTATGATTCAACAATGTAATTATATTACATATTATATTACATGCATCTCATATTTTTTGGATACAAAATACTTTTTCTGAAAATCGTTCAGAAATATTGGGATTTTTGATACAATTTTCGAACGAAAAAGTCAATATTTCCTTGCAACTAGTCATAGCCAGGCTCGTAGCCAGGCAACGGAAAATAACTGTTAGGAAATATTTATTTTTGCAATGTAAGGTAATATTATTTCTTTAATTATTTGTATACCTACTAAAAAAAGGTCAAGTTTGGCAATTCAATATAGCTTTGTTTCCATAGTCTCAAAACAAATATTTCATGGCATCTTTTATTTGTGAATAAAACTAATCACGCTTATTTCAAAATTTTAACAAGTTGATTGTAATAATTTATGTCCTTTCAACAGTTTTCGATTTTCCGAAAAATAGTATACCTCATAAGAAAAGCCACATTCCCGGACTCTGGCTTTTCCTACTAGGTATACAATTTACTATAGTTTAATTTTTATCTAGTTGTTATATCTTTAATGCATAATGTTGCCTTATTAACTTGTCTGTGAAAAAATAATAAACAGATTGTTCATTGTAATTTGTGTTTTATTTATTGTACATGTAGCATCAGTATTCTGACCAAATATTTATATACATACTGTTATTCAAAAAATATGAACCTAAAATAGCGACAGTACAGGTATTTACTAAATATTCTTAATGCATTTATTTATTATATGTCATATATTAGGAAATTATATATATATATATATATATATATATATATATATATATATATATATATATTTTGTTATAATTATTACCGTAAAAGCCGAAATTCGTCATTTCACGATCTAACTAGTAAAAACGCGAAGTTTCTAAGTGTTAAGTGTTAGTAATATCGGTAACAGTAAAATGCCGCATAAAAAGAAAATTTCGGTTCTTACTTAGCAAGTAAAAATGCGATCTATAGAAAAAGGATATATTTTCAACTAATTTTTTTATCAGTAAGAAACAGTAATATTGATAAAATTCTAAAACAAGTCAAAAGAAATATGTTGCTAACAAACTATGTTGTAACATATAAGAAAACTAGAAAATACATACATTGTTTACCCGATTTTCAATCAACGTCTATAACAAATGACTTTGGTCTTTGCTTACTATAAAAACTATTATATAAAGGCTTAGTAAATGTAGAAATGATACAAAAACAGAAAAAAATACAAATGCAATATTATACAGAGCGTAAGTTGGAAAATATACTCAAAAATATGTTAAATGTTGTTAACTACAGTAAGAAACTGCAGGATACGTGGTGCATTAGGCATATTGGCGACGTTGTCAAGTTTTCATAAAAAAATCGGCCTACTATTTAAAGGGCATAATACAACTATTTCAACCAATACCAAACGACAAAAAACCACGCACACACCTTATGGAAAATCGGTTTCGGTGAAGTTAATTTATTATATGATTAGTTCTTGACCCTCTGAGCAAAAGATACACAATCTAATCCTGCGAATAGTTTTTAATATACAGGGTGTTAAAGTTTGCCTAAACCTCTTATAAAATACATAGAGAAGATAGGATGACACCAATTAGTTTTGTCTACATATTTAACGTATAATAGTACGTCCCAAAATAAGAAAAAAGTTTTATATGAATATAGGACCAAAACCCTTCAGTTCCGAGATATAAGGCGAACACCCTTTACAATACAAAACTATGTATCTCGAAAATAAAGCATTTTTTCATATAAAACTTTTCTCTTATTTTGAGAAGTACTATACGTTAAATATGTTAAAAAAACTAATTTGGTGTCATACTGTTTTCTCCATGTTTTGTATATGGGGTTCGGGCAAACTTTAACACCCTGTATATTAAAAACTAGTCATAGGATTAGATTGTGTCCCTTGTATCGTTTGCTCAGGACATCAAGATTTACAACATATAAAAAATTCAGGCAGTTTCACAGAAACCGTCTTTCTCTTGACCAATCAGAGCGCTGTAAGTATTGCAGAATATACTAGATCGTATTCTTACCATTTAGCATGCAGTAAGAACCGGTTTTATCTAAAACATTCAGTAAAATGCCGATATTTAATATTTTGTCGATATTTTACTAAATGCGTTAGACAATTCGCTGTTACTAGTAAGAACCCGATATTACTAACACTCTTAGAAACTCGGCTTTTTACTAGTTAGATCGCGTTATTACGGATTTCGGATATTTACGGTAACATTCTCTTGTGATATCGGTGAAAAATTGCGTAAAATAAAGATATGTAAAAAAATGTATTTTTTTATACAAGAACCGTAGTGGGGGAGTAAAGGAAGAAATCACACAAAGTATTTATTATAGCTATGTCGATTTTTTGTCATATCAGTGTCGTAGCTAGGAAGGGCACTACGCCCTTCTTCCCCTTGAGGTGACGCCTTTTTTCGGCTTTGTTTTCAGTAAATTTTATGAGCAAACGCGGGGCCGTATTTGTAAAATGGCGGTAAAATAGCGCGATGACTTTTTTTTAGTCGTCACTTGTTTTTTTTTTCTAAGCTTTATTTTGTATTTTTGGTATCCGCAAAAAAATTATTTTACCCCTGCTTTACTTTATTCTGGCGTCCCTACTATTATGATTTCCCCCTCCGCCCCTAACAGCTGGCTTCCCCACTGCATAACATTTGTGTGATTAGATTAGTGTAATTTCGACTGTAATTTATTGGATTTAATTATTAAATGAATACCTTTAACAATAATCTGTAATAAGGTGAAATTCTATCAGGCATACAGAAAATATGTAGTTTTACTAGAACTTTTATCTATAAAATTCAAGGGAAAATAAATTAATTTTAGGCAGAAAACAGGGAGAGTTAAAAAATTGAATGGGTTCGGAATGGTTACACAAAACAGTTAATTACATTAATTAACACCGCTTGCTTTTTATGTAGCTAGTTTCTTTTGTTCTATAATAAAAAAAAAAGGTTGCATGTTCATTTCATTCAATATATGTATCTTATATCTAGGTGTATGTAATAGCTTTTGGTAAACTAAATCTTGATTAACGGGTGTCTTATAATTAATCTCATTAATGGGGAAAGAAAAATGGGATAAAATAAATAACTTTTCCAAAAAGTGCAGTTATGGAATATGACAAAATTGTATTTTGAAACTAGTAGTATATGAGAGATACAAAAAATGTTGCCAAAAATTAATATTTATATTTGTATATGCTTAATATACGAGCAGGCAATACAAAAAATATACTCGTATAGAAAATAAACCTAAATCACCAACATATGGTTACAGCAGGCCAGTAATTAAAGCCATTCAAACTTCCATCGGTAGCATCGCATTTCGTTCCTTCCTTATCTATATATCCGTATTGAAAACATACAAAAAAACTAGGAAGCCGTCGTTGAAATTAGTCTTATATTTGTTTTTTATATTTTTTTTCTAAAGTGTTTTAGAGAAACAGAACAAAACATTTCGGTGAATTCAATTTTAACTGGTAATTATCCATTCGATTTTAAATTTTATTTTATAATTCATGTTTTGTTTGTCAATCTTTAATATTTGGTAACTATACCTCTTCGTAGTTTCAGTTTTTTTTCCAATTATTTTTCTGTTAAAATATATATTAACTTTTTTTTCTCAAGTTCTTAATATGGCTTTGAAATATTTGTTTTATTTCCATTATCAGCATTTGTTTATCAAAGAAAAACTACTTTGTTGCGAAACTCCAGTCAATAGCAGGCTTCCAACAAGGTATTTATATCTGAAAAATCAGATTTTTGCATAAGCATAGCATATATAGCAGTTTTTTTCAGAAACATTTTAGGTGTATTATTCTGCTACAGATTACTCACAGACCACCCACTAAACAATCACTTAACAGTAGAAAATCTAGGAAACACTTAGAGGAATGTGACTGAAATTCGCTTCGAATTATCACTTTTTGACAGACTGACAAGGAAGCTTTAACTATGAATAAACTTATTTCAAAATAATTGTACTCGTATATAAAAAAACCGATTTACCGATTTTCTTTTAATTTATTTTTCTTTTAGTACTGATTAAATTTATATTTTTAGCCTTTTTTTCTTTTTGTTAAAGTTTTACGTCGTGATTGTCAAGTGATTGCACAACTAAGAGTTAAAGACAGTATATCTTTTTCATTTAAATCTCTAACACTCATTCAAACTGTATTTAATATATATATTTAATTTATTTTTAATTATAAATACAAATATAATTTTTTTTGCCATTCAGGATTTGTAAAATATTGCTAGTTTATCTTAGTCCTATACCACACTCAGTTTTTGTACAAAATTAAAGTCAAATGGAAAAATTGCTTTCTATTCTAACCCTGATTTTTTAAAACATTTTGTTAGAAAGCCATTGTGTTCCCCCAAATATATTCCCACAGAGATTTTACTAGTTCATTATTATGCAACACTCGATTTTTCTACAATTAAATCAGTTTTGGTTGCGCCATGTTGGATCTGTACCCAAATCCTCATTTTGTTACGCCGTGTTGGATCTATACCCATATCCTACCAGTTCAACCTTATGTCACACTTGATTTTTCAGTAAAATTATAAAGTCAATTGAATGTATTCTTTGTATACACTTTCTAGGATATTTTTTAAGGCAGCCGTATCGGTTTCATACCAAAATCTCACTAATTCACTGCTATATCAGATAATCAGACTTGACTTGTGTACAAACTTTTAAGCCAATTAAATAGACGGTTTTTATACTGATTTTTCGCGTGTAGGTATTATAAAATTATATTATCCAGAGCAGTATACAAATTTATTATAATCGCAATATCACGTAACCACGATTGTACCAACAATTTTGTGTAATCAATGTGCCCGAGCACAAAATACCATTGCCGCTCTCGCGCAATATTCTCACTCTAGCGGCAATGTCTCACTTTGCCTTTAATATACAAATAGATATTCCGCAACTTCCACTAAAAGGTTAGGTAATAATAGTAATTTACGTTATATAAGTCCGGTAGGTGACTTGTTACAGTACGAGTTATTTACATAAACGACTACTCTAATAACACCTAATGCACGTGTATCGTATATTTTATTTCATACTGTCTTTATAATCTTTTTCCAAACAAAAAAAGTTATATTTTTTATTAAAATTTGAAAAATATCAGATAACAATCTATTAATCGTGTCACCTTAACGATGTTATAGCCATTTTTCCATAGCTAGTTACACAGGCGCCGACTTTTCAGAACTGCTCTGGGTGCTTTGTACAAGTACACAAATTTATTTTCAAAGGGTAGGAGAAAATATAACACGATTGACCATTGACAAAAATTGAATTAGCAGTTTGTTCTGCTCTATTGGAATAATATCAGGTCATCTCTATATGACTCCTAATTTTTGACCAAAATTTGAAGTCAATCTGTTAAGTAGCTTTTTAGCTACGCCGCGAACTGACAGATAGACCGACGGAATTTAACAACATTTTTGGCATCTAGGTACGCTAAAACGTGAATATATGTATAACCTGGGAGGGTGATTCGTCACTATTACAAATATTTTATTTGGTCGCCATTTTGTTACGCCATCTTGAATTCGCACCACAACTTTACCAGTTCATCTCTATACCAAAATTTATTTTTGTACAAAATTTGAAATCCATCCATTAAGTAAATTTTTTAGGCTGAATTTTTAAATATTTTTTCGCCATCTTGGATTCGTACCAAAATTTTACCATTTAATTTCTACATAATACTTGATTTTTGTGCAAAATTTGAAGTAAATAGGATAAATAGTTTTTTAATAATACATTTTTTAACATTTCAGTAGGCCACCGTTTTGTTTTGACTTACTGGGTTTTTAGAAAAATGTTACCAGGTCATTACTATGTGACTTAATTAATTATTGACCAAAATTTGAACTCAATTGGGTAAGTGGTTTTTTAGCTATACGGCAAACAGCAGACCGATAGACAGACAGACAGACCGACGAAATCGAGAAAACATGTTTTTCGGCACCTAGGGACCTTGAAACGTAAAGATCTGAAAAAATCTCGGAGGGTGATTTTTTCACGATTACAATACTTCCCCTTTAAGAGAGGAATGTTTTGCATATATGTGTTCTATATGCTTTTATTGATTAAACCAGCAAACATCACATTATTATAGTAAGCTACATGGAACTTCAGAAAATAATGGAATAGTGCGTTTATCTTTAAAAGCAGAGCTTTAGTTAAATGTGTTTGGTGAAAAAAAAGTCGTCAGTTATTTAATTACCAAAAAGATAAATTTTTGAAAGAGAAAATATTTTAACACAAAATACTGACTTTCTTATAATCTACAAAAGCGAAGACACCATATTTTACTTTAGACTTCAAAAAGAAAATGCGTTTTGAGATGTTCCATGTCACTAAGGCATCTAAACTTTAACGGCCATCATTTCTATATCTTCTGGCAGTTAATTGGCCCGTTCTATATAACTTATCTTGTACAAATAATTTTTTTTTAGTGGAAATAATCTCAACAACCATTTTCAAAACCTAAAGATTAAAGTACTTCAAATGCATAAAACATCATTTTAAATACAACGTAACCCAACTCAATAATACTAAGGCCTGATTAACGAATTATGGGGCCTGGGGCTTTAAGTATTTAGGGGCTCCTGAACCTGCGGGCCTCTGAATTGTACCCCGCTAATGAGGCCCTAGAGATTTAAGTATTTCAGTAATTGGAGGCAGTGAAGCCGTGAAAGGAGTCCTTTGCAAATAACTGATGTCTAAAAAAAAGTCTTCAGAATTCTACCCCGCTCATGTTGATCTAGGTAAGTATTTCAGTCATTGGAGGGCTTTAAGCCGTGCGAGATTTTGCGAGACGTATTTTGCACATAACTGATGGAGACTAAAAAAATACCACAAATAATGACTCCAAAAACTGATAAGCTACTATTCCCCCTTTTGCCCATACCTCACGTGGCCCCCGCCGCAGCAATTCAGCGTTACATCCCCGTAAAACCTCGCGCCAGCTCTATGCTGGGGCTTCTCTCTGCGACGGGGCCTGACTGAATAATTCAATAATTCAGAATGTCTCTACGCTAATCATTGAAATATCAGCCAGCTATCAACACTTATTTTCTTTTATTAAGTTTTTGAAAAAAACAATTATGATAACAGAATGTTTTATATCTTACAATATACCTTAATATTATTCAAATGCTTTTTACATTACAGTTTGTACCTAGATGTACGAATTTAAATTACATGTACATTTAAATACTCCTTTTTAAATTTAATTAATTAATTTAAATTAAACCTAATGGTTTAATTTAAATGTGTACAGAAATAATCACACAATATTTCAGCATTTGTAAACATTATTATGACAAACCCTGTATAATGTTTCTTTTGTTAAGAATACTTTTAGTATTTTAATTTTTATTTAAAAAATTCTTTGGTGATTAAAGTAATTTAATTAACTTAATTCAGAAAATTACAGAATTATTAATATTCTAGTATATTACAAATCGTGACTGACGCTATATATTTTGTAATTTTTCTTTACATACCATTCTTTATTATTTATAAAATTCAGTTAGTGATTTAAATACAATTTGAAGTGTTTATTTTATGTTATGTTTAAATCTACAAGATGCGGAAGAAGCCATTAGGTCGAACCTTAAACTTTAACACCCTGAATGTAGAACACACACGGTGTGTTTGACGAGGGTATGCCAGTATTAATTTTTAATAAAAATGTTGTGAACTTTGATACCAAAAAATCAGCCAACTACACGCACATCCTACAGAAGAATCGTGCAGGATCGTTAGAAAAACTTCTACACGATGTTGACCGAATAGTATTTAATTTTAGAAGTTTTAAAAATGGGATAATAAAAATAATGGATGTAGGGATCCGTAGACTCCGCACCTAAAACGTATTTGCTTATAGTCCACATGGCTACTAGGAGGCGCCCAAATTAAACAGGGTATTCAAATTAAATATTTTTTCCATAGTTAAAAAAATCACGGATTTCGCAGTTTTTGCAATCATTGAATACATTGGAAATGATAATAATAAGATAACGTAATATATAAACCCTATGAAACATTTGAAAGTGACAGTACCTAATGCGTATTTAGATGTAATAGTAAGTCAGCTAGATAAAAGATTTACGTTTAAAACAGTTTATTTAACATTTTCAATTCTAAATCCTCCGATATTGGTTAAATTAAATGACTCAGAAATTTTGGAAAAAGCTCAGTTATTAAAGAAATATTCAAATGATTTAACTTCTCAACTAGCAACTGAGCTAATTCAGATAAAATCATTATTGTATAACAACCATAAAAACCTTAATACAACTCGAGAATTAGCAAACCATATTTTCGAAAAAAAAAAAGAATTATTGTTAAATAGTATTCCAGAACTGTATTCTGCAATTACTTCTTGCCTTTCCTGTAACCTCAGCTCTGACGGAAAGATCATTTTCAAAGTTGAAATTAATTAAAAATATCCTTAGGTCGGCCATGACTCAACGTCGTTTTTTATTTTTTATTTCTTTTTTCCTTTTCTAGAGTTATTTTTTATTATGGTTTTTGTTAATAAATGTATGACATTTTTTGTTCACTTATTTTTTTTGGAGAAATTATGAAGGGGGCCCACAAGAAAAGTCTTGCCGGGGGCCCATAAAATCTCGGTACGCCACTGCGTCCATGGCTAATTATGATTGCCTATTGCTTGTCACTGTCAGGTAATTTTACTGAATTCTGGCAGGTTAAGGAACGTGCGTATTTAGTATACGAATCGAAATAGTCAATTTATAATTTTTAAATGTATTGAATACACCAAGCTGTATAGTATAATATAGTAGTATATATATATATATATATATATATATATATATATATATATATATATATATATATATATATATATATATATATATATATATATATATATATATATATATATATATATATATATATATATATATATATATATATATATATATATATATATATATATATATATATATATATATATGTATATATAAATATATACATATATTGTATATATTTATATATACATATATATATATATATATATATATATATATATATATATATATATATATATATGTGTTGATCTTTATTCCTTCACGGATGGAAAAATACAACGTGTTTTCATTCCGGGTGTACATCCGTTCACTACTGTCGTTCTGAAAAGAACAGTTTTGCCGACGTTTCGCCAAAATCACATTTGGCATTTTCGAAGCTTTCTTTCTCGCGTCCGAATAGAGTCTCTATTCTCTCTATTCTATATATATATATGTATATATATATATATATATATATATATATATATATATATACTGTGTATGTTCGATTTACGGGCGGCAAATCGGTATAGGGTAAGTTGATCTAGGAGACAGTGAGATAAAAAAATAATAGACAGTTGTCCACGCAGCCCGTTCACTCTCCTGCTAGATTTTTAAATTCTACTAAGTTTGCGAAAAATTCGTATTCCATATAATTTCTCTGATTTATTTACGAAATTTTGAGTTTGTTTTTGCAATCTGTTGCTATAAACGCCAATTGTATTAGATATTTATCAGTCTATGTGAATGAAATAAATATGGTAAAATATTGTATACAAATTAATACTCCCCCCCTCCATAAATGTACATTCTATCCATCCCTGGGTGTTCTAAACGCATAGTGTCAGGGTAAATGCTAAAACCTATAAATTATTTACAGTGCTTATTCCGTGAATATAAAAAGTACGTTTAATGTTCCCTGTAAACATATTTCTGCATTCATATCAATATCAGTCGATATAAAATCATGGCGTAAAGGTACAACGAACCAAGTTTCTTTAAATATATTCCGAACAGGTTTTGTTACCTTCGAACAAAATCCTCAGACACCGGCGATATGCTATCAAATATGAAAGGTGAAATCGAGATACAGAATAAAATCGACAACGTTTTGATTAAAAAATTTACGTCACATATTACAAAGGAAACATAATGTATGTATAAACTCTATTTTATTTATCCTTTTGTGTATTCTTTTAACAAGACTACCACTAGAAACCTTAATGTTATTTAAAATGTTTATTTCAATACATGGGCGTCGACAGGAGGAGACCGGTGGGGTCAGTCCCTCCGGGAAAGTCATCACTAAGATAAATACAAATCTGATGTCAGTTATTTTTTGTTACCCTAGTAAGATCTAAGTGCAGTTGAAAGTTTTTTTTTATCTGGTGCCGGAATCAAGAAACTAAACTAAAGTCCTCCCCCTTTCTTGAAATGGTAGATGATTTTCTTGCTACTCTTATATTTGGTGGTCAATATACGTCCGGTGTATTCAAAATAAAATAAGTTAAGTGAGGAATGGGGCTCACTGGGATGAACAACCAATTCTAAAGAAAAATGGTCACGAAGCAAAGTCACAACAAAATAATTTTTATACATCAAGAAATATCTGTATCATTTGTAATTCCAAACAAACATATTTGCAGAAATTAAACAAATATTTATTTACTGAAAAAAAATTATTACCTGAACGCAATTTTTCTACATTACATTCTGTTTTATACCTCTTTAAGCAATGTTTATTTAATCGCAATTCGAACTGTAGATGAAGAAGAACTACAATTTCTTGTCTATGGGATACAACTAAGTTAAAACAAGGAAAACAAAGAAAAACTGGAGTATGAAAGTGGTAATAGTGTATTTTTAATCCCCATACCATGTTCCAATCAGTGTATTCCAAAATTTGATGAATAGAAAAAATGTTTTATCATAAAACGCTAAATTACAATAAAGCATCTCGGATATTACTTTGTCAGTAAATATATTGTCATAGATGAAAAATATTTCACTGTGTCCAGTTTAAAGATCTCTACTGTACATAAATAATACGCAAAACAATCTACATACTGCAATCTACTGTGTGTTTCATATAAAGACATTCTTTGTAAAAACTTGCATCGAGGGGCAGTGGCGGCTCTTGCCTTTAACTGTGTGTTCAATATTTCTTTTAAACAAAAAACATTGAATCAGACATTATATACAAACTCGGATACCAACATAATACGCGAAATTGTTTAAAATGTTTTTACGGCCCATTTTGGCATAAAGTACAATATGAGGTAAAATAATACAGTTTTGTATATCTTAAGTAACAATAATTTAGTTCATAGACAATAAATTATTTGATGATAACTTTACACAAATCCTAATAATAATTTATTTATTAATATTATTATCTATTTATTACTATTATCTTATTATTAAGTATTTTTCAAAAAATTAAATGATGTCATTTGTTATTTTTCTCCATAAGAAAAAGGTTTCTTAGCGGGAATGAAGTTTTACTGAATATTTGGACATTTCATTAGACCGTCATTTTGTTTTGTCATACAGGATTCTTACTAAAAATGTACCAGTCTATCCCTTTTTTAACACTTGATTTTTGTGTGAAATTTCAAGTCAAATTGATATGTAATTTTTTAGCGCTGAATTTTGAACATTTCATTAGGCCACCTTTTTGTTCCGCCATAATGGTATTCACAAATATTTTGGCCGTTGATCCTTCCACGTTAACGTGAATGAATCGATGGAAAGTCGGTTCACGTTAAATAAGAAAAACGTGTGACTGACGGTTTTTTTGACAAACTTCTATCTATATCTCTAATCTATATTAAAACAAAAATCCTGGTTTTAATATAGATTCGGAATTCCGTTGCTACCGCGCGCTTTCTTTACAGCAAACCTAACTTTACGAAAATAAGAAATTCAATTTTTTATTAATTTTAATTTGATTAAAGAAAAAAAAACTAAAAAAAATGTTTTCGTCCTTGTCAGGATTCGAATCCACACGCTATACGACGCGGGCCGAGAACCCTACCATTGCACCACCAAGCTTCTTGATGAAAAACATATAAATAGATACGCTATTTACACATCTGGTTTCGCGTGGACCAAAATTTAGAAAGTTCGTTCACGTTAGCGAAATATTTTACCAGGGTATCTCTCTATCACACTTTTGTACTTATTACACATATTTTGCCGAATATTTGAACATTAGGCCGGCATTTTTTTTGTCATACAGGATTCCCACTAAAATTGATTTTTATGCAAAATTTCAAGTCAAATGGATAAGTAGTTTTTTAGTTTTTTTTTTAACATTTCATTAGACCATCATTTTCTTCCGCCATAATGGTTTTATACAAATATTTTACCAGTTTATCTGTACATCACACTTTATTTTGTAGAAATTTTGAAATTCATTCGATAACTAGTTTCTTAATGATTTTTATACATTTTGTGATGCCGCCGTATTGGATTGTTACCAACCTGTAACCATTTCATTCCCTTATGACCCTTGATTTGTGACCAATATTTGAAGTTAATAGAATAAGTAGTTTTTGGGCTATGCCGCGTACAAATGGACGACAGACCAACGAACTGACCGAAATGGGAGAAAATCTTTTTGGAGGTCCAAGGACCGGAAAACGCAAAGATCTACAAAATCTGGAAAATATATTTCGGTAACATTTTCTTTTTTTTGCATCACAACCCTATTTCTCATCCTGCAACCACATATTTAGGTACTAGGGATACCGAAGAATGATTCACTTGGTAACTTCGCCAGAACGACATTATTTGTAAGACACTTGTTTGAATACATTTTTAAAACTTTTTTCCCAGTACATCTGCATTTTTTTTAACTCTGAAAAATACAAAATTAAATTAACTACTTTAAATGTTTTTTACTACAAATGTTGGTAAAAAAATATCTGATCTTCTGTAGCAATATTATTCGGTTGCGCCACTATTTTATTTAATGAACACCCTTACAATTATTCTACATCAGTTCCCAAGCATGGTCAGACTGGCCCGGGGGACTAGGAGTCTAGAGACTTCGAGCCCAAATTTGAGTTAGGGGCCAAAACCTCAAATATCCAAAAACGAGTAGATAAACTGTTTGAGATCAACTTTGGGCCAGGTTCTCATAACTTATTTAAAGATCATGAATGTTGAAAACGAGTTGAGATTGATCCAGATCGAGTTATAAAAAAAGTAACAAAAACTAGCATGCTAGTTTGCTCACAATTATAGAAAAGCTAGCATTATAGATAAACCAGCAAAACTAACACGTTAGTGCTAGTTTACTATAATAGCAATTTATTTTAATTTTTAGAGTTATTTAAAGTACTTTATGGTATCAAAGGGTTCCCAATAAATCAGACCAAAACAATGTGATATACTTTTCTTTTATTACGATTTTTTTTATTCAGCAACGTTTCGGCGGTCGTTTACTACCATCATCAGGCTGGTTTAAAATATTTGACAGCTTCCTCAGTCTTGGGGTGGTACGATGTCCATATTTTTTGGTGCATTCTTCATAAAACCCCATCATGTAACATAAACTCAGGGTTGTAAATAGGAAGGAAAATGAATACTCAATCTTGAGATTAGCAAATTGTATAGTTTCCGGTCTTTTTTGTTCAAGGTATCAAAGGGTTCCCAATAAATCAAACCAAAACAATGTGATATACTTTTCTTTTATTACGATTTTTTTTACTCAGCAACTTTTTGGCGGTCGTTTACCACCATCATCAGGCTGGTTTAAAATATTTGACAGCTTCTTCAATCTTTGGGTGGTACGATGTCTATATTTTTTGGTGTGATATACTTTTCTTTTATTACGATTTTTTTTACTCAGCAACTTTTTGGCGGTCGTTTACCACCATCATCAGGCTGGTTTAAAATATTTGACAGCTTCTTCAGTCTTTGGGTGGTACGATGTCTATATTTTTTGGTGCATTCTTCATACAACCCCATCATGTAACAAACTCAGGGTTGTAAATAGGAAGGAAAATGAATACCCAATCTGGAGATTAGCAAATTGTATAGTTTCCGGTCTTTTTTGTTCAAGGTATCAAAGGGTTCCCAATAAATCAGACCGAAACAATGTGATACTTTTCTTTCATTACGATTTTTTTTATTTAGCAACGTTTTCGGCGGTCGTTTACCGCCCGATGATGGTGGTAAACGACCCCGAATTTTGTTCGTTGTAGCTTTGTTTTGTAAATAACTGTAGTCATAAGTGTTATTACAAAGAATGTTTTTAATAGCGTTTATTATGATTCTACGAGAGATAATCGGTTTATTTCTGCAACCATCTATTTTTTCAAAGTCTGGCTCTTTATTATCCCCCTTCCATTTTATTTTTTGAAGTAGATAAAAATTTACAAAATTTGGCATTCTTCACTTCAATACCAGCTAAATCTCCTGTATGTACGTTTTATTTTAAAAAATGACCATTTTGAAGAAAAAAAATAAATGGTAAAACGAGTGGAGTAGCATATCTTTTCAAAGGTATTTTCAATCTTAATGCCTATCTAAAATATGAGAACATTAAAATTCCCGCTTCCAAATGGCGGCAATTTATAAAACTGGCAACCTAAACAACGTTTTTCATTTGCTACAAATAAAAGACGATTTAATTTTAATATCGATATTAGTATTAGTATTTTCTGCAAAATGGTGGCAGCTGCCATTTTAAAATTAAAAATTATATTTAAACAATATATTTAGTCTGCTATTGAAACGTTTTTCAAGATAAAAATTTCAAAATTTTATCTTGGCTGGTTCATTTAATGATTATATATTTTAATAAATTAAACGCTTGCTCGCCTGGCTACTACTTCTACCTTTTTTTCGCTTTTAGCGTAATAGTAGAAATGCTAGAACCATTAATTTAACAAATAAAATTGTTTTTATGTTTTATTTTCTGAGCCAGTAAAATTACAGAATTCGGGGCTAAACTGGCCCAGTCTGACACTGTTCCCAAGCCTTCTGAACTGTTGCGAAATTAAGTTCCAAGCTTAAAAAAGAAAAAGAAAACTATTATAACACGAAAATAAATAATTCAAAGAAAAAAACAAAGACCACTTGGAATATAATTAACTCTTTAAATGGCAAAAACTTAAACAATTCAAAAAAATACATTAATCAAATATGCAAGGATAGTTTTAGTATTTATCCTTCTAATGTTAAAAATAAATTGTCAATTTAGTAACGGATCATCAAAGGAGTGCACTGTGTCTAATGCACTAATGTAACATCACAGGATGTTAGGTCTACCATAAAAAAATTGCCCAATGAGAAATCAATAGGGCCAGATGAGGTACCTATTGCTTTGCTAAAGAAGTGTTCTTCTAAAGTAAATTGTTTGGTCTGTTTGATAAATATTATATTATAGGCCTATATCTTTACTTAGCTGTTTTTCAAAGGTATTCTAAAAGGTTATTTACAACAAGCTAACTCCTTTTCTTGAGAAAAATAAAGTTCTAACCTCACACCAGCATGGTTTTAGAGAACAACACTCTACTAAAACCGCAGCGATTGACCTTTTACAGAATATATACAATCAACTTGATGAAAATGAAAAAGTTGTAGCTCTGCTATTTGATCTAACGAGGGCATTTGATACTATAGATCCTGACTTTGTTGTTAACAAATTTGAAAAATTAGGTACTAAAGACCATTAAGTAAGTGGGTTAATTCTTTCTTGAAGGGTAGAAAATTTAAAATGAAAATAGGTGATATATTTTTCACAAACTGTGACTTAAGGACCTCTCAAGGCAGTCTCCTGGGTCCTCTAATTTGTTTGTTATTTATACACGACTTACCAGAATACATTTCATGTGGAACCGTTTTTATGTTCGCTGATGATACGAACATAGTCATCTCCGCCAAAAATGAGAATCTTTTGGAGGAGAAAATTAAGATTACGCTGACTGAGTTTTCAAATTGGTGTAAAAAAAAACAACCTTATAATAAATCTATCAAAGACTGGAATTTAAGACAAAAATGCGCAAACAAATAAATCTAAATATTTTATTTAATAGTCTTACTTTTTTAAATGTGTTCAGATTATTTGTTGCGTTTAGATTGACAAACAAAAATCTTTTTTTGGCTTTTTCGCAACTGAATAAAAATATTTAGCTTTAAATTAATTGAAGCAAATATTTAATATAATTACATACCTCAACATATAGACTAGTCTGTCTACGGAATGTTTCGATACATAATATAAACAATATTATTTAAGCAAGCATAAGAAATTGTATCATTTACCTTAAGTTAAAAAAAGATTTTTGTTTGTCAATCTAAACGCAACAAATAATCTGAACACATTAAAAAATAACATATATATATATATATATATATATATATATATATATATATATATATATATATATACATGTTCGAGACTAAATAAATGTTTTTTTATGATAAAATTTTTAAAAAAATCATTAAGTATTTCTAATTTAGTAACTATCTACTACGCTAATGCATACCCAGTCATGTCCTATGGTTTGGCAGTATGGGGAAGCGCGCAGGACCTGAACAGAGTGCTATACAAAAAAGAATCATGCGACAGTTATCCGACACGAAATAGAAAAAATTTTGATATTGGAAAACACAATCATGAATATGTTAAAAAAAAGTCATTATTTAGGTTGCAGACTATTTAACTTACTGCCAGAAAATATAAAAAGGATTGAAACCATAGCACCTTTTAAAAAACAAATAAAAACGCTACTACTAAATGAAACTTTTTATTCTGTAAATGAAATTGAAACGTATCGGCTGGGGAGAGGGTGAATGCTGTAATTTTTTTTAACATGTTAACCTACTTAAACTATATTCTGCATGTACTTTGTTATAAACATGTATGTCCTTTATTATGCACTATTTGTATTTACTGTGTAGTTATTAGTTATTCTTGTACACATTGCTGCTTCGATATAAACTAAAAACGGCGTTTACATGATAATTACGGAAAATTCTAACGTCAATAGATAACTACCTATCCGGTCATTTTCATGATCTCCGGGACGGGATGAGAAATCCTTTAATAACGGGTCGATTACCTTAACATCTCTGAGTAGCGGAAGATTGAGAGGATGTCCAACGAATGAATAGACGCGTCGCCGATCAGAATTAGGAGAAGGTGCCGTTGTAGTTAATGCTGGCTAGAACTTTCCTGTACACATTGCTGTTTCGACATGAACTCATAGACGTTACAGCATACTCACAAAAAATCCTAACATCAATAGATAACTGCCTATCCGGACATTTCCATGACGGGATGAGAAAAAACCCCCACGTCCTTTAATAATGGATCGATTACCTTAACATCTCTAAGTTGCGGAAAATTGTGAGGATGTCCAACGAATCAATAATCGCGACGCCGGATTATATTGCAGCAACAGCTGTGAATATTTTATGCATTCCTGTGTATTAATCTATTCTGAAAACAGTAAAGCTCTCATTTTTGAAGTAAAATTCATTTTTTAACGTTAGTAGATACTTTACACACTGGGCATGTGATTTATAACTAAGAGGTAAAAAATTTTATAAAAAAAAACTTGAAAAAACCACTGGAAAGTGAAAAATAATATTTTAGTTCTTCAGAACTTGATTTTTTGTAGTCGGCGTCAAACTAATACTTAATTACTAAGTAAGTATAGCAGAAGATACAGATTTGTATTGTGTCTTAAAATCCAATAACCTAAATAATATCGATTTCCTGTTTCTTTTTTGAAGTTGTCGCCGAATATATATATATATATATATATATATATATATATATATATATATATATATATATATATATATATATACAGGGTGATTGAAGGCCGAAGGTAGGTTAGGGGAACGGGTGCTGGATTGTTCTGAAAATTCGGTTACACTAAATATCGTGTTTTTTAGAAAAAACTAACACTTTAGGTATATGAACATGTTATATCATTTGAAAGCAAATGTAATCGTCTTTCAGTTTTTAAAATATTATACAGAAATTAGAAAAAAAAACGCATTTTTGCCCTCTTTTATAAGTAATGGAGTTAGCAATAATTTTGAATCACCCTGTATGATATCTATTCGATTTGCATATCATATATATATATATATATATATATATATATATATATATATATATATATATATATATATATATATATATATATATATATATATATATATATATATATATATATATATATATATATATATATAGAAACCTCTCAACAACGTAGACGACAGTAGCCGTGCCACAGAAACCGCTACACCTTCCAACCTACACCGATTTTAATAAAGAAAAGTTATATCAAAGAAGATAAATGTCTAGTTAAGAGTTTAGATAACCGCATACGTTATAATCCTGAACAGGGAGTTTGCTGCAAGTGTGCCAACTTGGCAAAATTGAAACTAATTTTTCTTTGAGTTAAATGGAACACCCTGTGTGTCATTGGCTCTCTTTCACTTTTATTCAGGTATTCTTATACCTATCTGCTAGTTTTTGCGGTATATTAATTTTTCTAACCTACGACCGTCTCATTACAACATTTGGCAGTCATTTCAGTGTTATTATGAGCTTCAAAATAGCACCGAGTATTCTTATAAACTAATAAAAACACGCTTTATTTCAAGATAAATGAAGCTGATATACAAATGATTTAAAATAGTTTGCTTTAATTATAACCAACAATAAGTAGTTAAAGAACAAATCTCAGTCTACTCATTTAATTATTCCGCAACACGAAAACACACAAAAATCAAAAAAAAAATTATTTTGTTGTACGTTGTAATTATATCCGTATGTATCAAAGGGTATTACATAGTTCCTCTTATACATGCATAGTGATAATGATAAAAAAGGGCGTAAAACTATAAATACGTCAATACTAGCAGTAACGAGTTTTAGATTATAAAAATAAAATTTACCATCCTTTAATACACAAAACACTTAATCAAGTTTTCAAAATTTCTACCGTTCTCTTGAACACATAGTTCAACAATGTCCCTGTCCACCTCTTTCATTACAACGATCTGGGTATGTTTAATTTAAAAATGTTATGATAGGCCCTGTAGAATAGTCTGAGGCACCATCATGAAGAAACCCACATTTCATTCAGAGTTTTATTTGGTATTTGAGCTAATAACCCAGGTAAACTATTTCGCAAAAAGTCAAAGTAACAGAAAAAATATGGTCCAATAACGTGGTTATCAAAAACACCTAACATTTAATGATCATCTAGTTTGGGAACTATATCTTACTAAATGTGGATTTTCTGTTGCGTAGTAATGGAAATTGTGTCTGTTAACACTTTCACTCCAACGAAACGTAGCCTCGTCTCCGAATAGCACCAAATGAGGAAAATTTCTTCTTTCTCTTATTTTGTTTTGAAACAACAGACAAAGACTGGAGTTTTGTTCTCTGATAGATTCTCCAACATGCGGATTTTCGGTGACTGCTAAAAGTACATTTAATTTATTTTCTCCAGTTTTAGAAAGTTTGTCTCGATTGTTTTTATTGTATGCAGTACTGCTAGAAGCTCCAGAAGCTTTTCGAATGCCCTTTTTTTCAGGTTGGCGTCGCTCGGGAAACCGGTATTGATACAATCTTTTCGCTAGTACCGTATTCTTATTCCTAGCTCCCAAAACAAAAATCAACCATCTCGGCTTGTAAAAAATTAATTATTTAAATTTGAAACTAAACTATTTTATAAAACGTTTACAACAATAATTTTTACTACCGACAGATAAATTGAAACAACAACTAGACATTTATCTTATTTGGTATAACTTTTGCATATTAAAATCGTTGTAGGTTGGAAGTTATAGCAGGTTATGGAGGACCATGTTCTTTTTTTCTTAATTTAGGTAACCTTCAAAATACAAGAGTTCTAACCACACTAAACGACAACTTGTTACGTTCTGGACGCGCGTTTCGCTAACCAAGTTGGCATCATCAGCAGATGGTAAAACTGTTACAGTTTTCTTGTATTTTGATCTATCTTCCACCACAGGTTCCAGTGTTAGGACTTAGGTAACCTTTATAAAAAAAAATAAAAATTATGAAAAACGAGGGAAATATGGTACCTATTTTGTCACACTATTGCGCCACCCTATACATTGAAGAAAAATTAAATTTTTGGGATGACCGCTAAAGCTAAAAGAGAAAAAGTGTTTCTGATTTAGGATCTTCATCAGTACAGTCAACTTGTTGAGAGACGCGTACAACTAACGCCAAACTTAACACAAAAACTACCCAGAGTAACCAACAAAATCAAGTTTTTTTTCAGTTATAAGGTGTTTATAGATGCCTTCCTGTATTTGCATATTATGTAATACAGACAATCTTATAGGATTATAAAGCAAAGTGAATATGTAGAGGGACGTATACTGTGGTGAATACTTCCAATTTTTCAACATCCGTAACAATTGGCAAGATTGCTCACTTTAGTACTGCTTGAATACACTAAGTTATTCCCTGCTTAAAATGAAGGTTGATAATTTGAGAAGCGCTTGGATAATGCAAAACAGCGTTCAGCGTATTCTTTAAGTAATCATTGTGTGTGCGTATTTTTAAATTATTTCTAAAAAAATGTTTAGCGGCCCTCAGAAAAATAGAATAACCTACAAACAAGAAGAAAAGGTTTTCATTTTCTACAGGGCATAACAAATAAAACTGAATTCATTATAGCGTACGATTTTCATTTATGAGAATAATTGTTAACTATCTTCACTTAAAGATGAAATGTCATTTCAGCCGGAATCTTGCTCACAGGGCTATTAAGCCTTAAGGAAAATGAAAATTTAAAAAGCTCTAAGCTAGACCCTAGCAATAGTAGTTAGCAGGATAAACGAAAAACACCTTTAAGTCTCGTGTCTTGTGAGGAAACGGGCCAATATATCTTAGAGGCTAAACATTTCTGGGGGTTACTCCAGACCAGACTTTCGAAAATAATTCAATGTCACCATGTCAATGTTGACATGGTCTAAACCCAAAAACCATAATTTGTAATTTGCATGCATTGGATTTGATTTAACTGCGTAGAAAACGATATTTTAGAAAGACATCCCTTAAAGTTACCTTAAATATAAAGTTATATTTATTTTGCAAAAAGTAACAAATCATTTTTTACATTTAAGTCAACATTCAATGGGAAGATAATGTTATTTCAATTTGCTGTAGTTTTTGTTTCCCCCTTGTATAGCGAGTATTTGTATATATTGCTGACTCTTCATGCACGGTTACCCTTTTAGTCTCCCTCGTGAACAATAGGAGATTGCGGTTACGTTCTTATTCACACCATTGAATATTATCCTTCGAAGCGAAACATTTAATCCTGGAGATATTTCTGCTTTGCTATATAATTATTTTCAGAAGAATATGTTCTCAATGTCTAAGGCATGTTGTCGCGACAGTGCCAAAACTTTGCAATAACTTAAATCTTTATGTCATACATAGAACATTTCAAATGAATACTACCTACATAGGGGAGCCACGCACTATGGAAAATGGTATAACAAAGGCATATCAAAAATGCGTTCTGGCAATACAGCAACCAAGGTGTTTTGTTCATTTGATTTACTAGTATGCATATTAAACTTCAATATAATGTAGATATTTTACAAAATATAACTAAAACGTTTAATTTTTTTAGTTTTAAATGAAGTCACATGTGGCCAATTTGAGTCCTTTTATATGTTATTTTAGAAGTAAATATCTTATTGAATTTTGTAAACAGATACCCACTATTATATATTTTTGGAAAGCATGCATTTTTAGAGAAGGAAGTGAGGAGAAAAAACTTAAACTTTAAGTTTGACGAAACTTTTAGCAGTTACTCATGTTTCCCCACGCCTCGAATATTATGTTTATTTATAGCTCAGTAATACATTAGTCACATCCAAAAAAAAACAAGCTGCAGTTTTTTGCGGGTTCCGAAGTTATTTGGGAAAATACGACTGTGATTCCAAAAAGACTTGAAATTTCAAGTTCACATCCTACCCCATCCTCTAGCTCCTAAACGGCTTAATGTTTTAACCCAACCTTCAAACAAGGTGTTTACAGCTTTTTAAAGTAAACGTAAAAAATTCTTCTAAAATGGCGGCTGGTCCCCATTTTGAAAAAAAAAATTGAATGGCCGGTCGAGCGATATCTTATTTAAAAGGTATTTTCACTCTTATTTCATTCTTTTTATTTGAAGTTGCTGTCATGCCTCAATTATTTCAGAAACGGAGGTAAATAGACCTGGAGTATCTTATATCAAACGTCTAGAATTCCCCGTAGAATCTAAATATGGCATAATATACAGAGTGTTCCATTGGAAAAAAAGCCTAAATTGTCGTTTTTTGACAGCTTTGCGACGTTCATTTGTTTCTGTTCTTAGCAAATTCATACGATTTAAGAGAAAACTTACCACTTTTGTATTTGAACTTATTTCCTATATATTATAATAAAACCGCTAGAGCTTGTCATATGAGGAATTACCTTGTACATCTGAATTAACGTGCATCCTATAAAGTCTATTAGTTTCATCTTATCTTTTTGAAATATTATTTAGAAAAAGGCTTAGTGGAAGCCAGAATGCTTAAATACACCCTATATATGCAGGCAATTAATTTTAATATAATGTTCGGAATGTTAAAGTTTGAATAACAGATTAAAAAAATCATCAAGTGCTACAAGCACTTGATGTGTGAAAACAGAAAACAAAAATCTTTTTTGTTTTCTGGTTTCATACAAATAATAATAATTACAAGACATTAGCCTTTATAGGCCTAGGTAACATTTAATAATCATACTAGAACAGATTTAAAAAACCATCAAGAAAACGAAAACATTGCAAAATTCGCAATCTTTTTTCCAGTAATAATGTTTTATATTAAAAATAAATCCGTGCTAGAAATAATATTTGTTGAATCTACATAATAGCTTTTACTCTTATAGCAACTACTATGTTCATGCAAAGTTTGAAAGCAATTTCTCCTAGATTAGACAAGTTGTAGATTTTTTATATGAATCAGACTCCTATTTTCCATAGTGCCACGGTTCAGACAGGAACTGTATCATTTATTTTTGTAACCTCTTCCTATTCCCAAGTAAACAATGTTTTCTATATGATAAAGGTATAAAAATAAAAATACATACATTATAGAAATTAAGTTGTTAGGTTTTGTAAATCAACAATAAAGGAATAAATTTATATTTAATAACTGACTGCTAATGCTGCAAATATAAATTTGATTCAATTTTTTTTTGTTTTCTGTTTACATACAAATAATTGTCACAAGACAATAGCCTTCCTAGGTCTAGGTAACATTTAATAATCATACTAGAATAGCACCTAGAGTACTGCATGTTTTGTGTATACTATTTTAACAAAAACGAAAAAGAGTTGTGGTTAGCATTATAGAGTTGAAAAAAATAATAATCTTTTAGATTCAATCTGTTAATTCCTCATTCTTGTGCAAAAAGGAGTGGATTAATATTTTCCAGAAATGGGATGAAAAGAGCTGATACTTTTTTGCTACTCGTTGAGTTAAACAACGCCTCAGTGTCATTACCATTTTATAACTCTTCGAACCTGCCGAAAGGAAATTTACTGAGAAAGGAAGTTTACTGAAGTGGCTTAAAATCCTTAAAATGTGTTTTGTATTTTTTTAACACACGCTCCAAACATAAACAATACCTTATTATGTCTAAAATATAATCTTTGAATCTCTTATCTGAAATAAACGTACCTACTCAAAGAAATTCTGAAAGCCTTAGGGAGCAACAAGAAGGACAATTAAAAACATTTCGTTAGGAACAAATTGTCACATGTTCATAAAACAAAAAGCCGAAAAAGAAACACAGAGGAGCATAACTGCGTTTTTTTAGTTATGAACAGTATTACACAAGGACGGGATCGTCACAAACTAGAGTGTAGGGAAAATGAAAGTCCTCCATGTGCCTCCGTGACTTCAATTTGTTACTCTATTTCTATTCTAGTAGTGCCGTCGCAAAAGGAAACTAAACTGTATTTGTATTTAAAACCCAGTAGACACTTAGTCCATCAAATACACTGCTTAACTTTTGAAATGTGTAGTGATTTTGCTAGTCTAACTCTGACTTTAGTTAATTTACAAACCATTTTCAAAATGTAAGTTCTTTGCAAAAGTGCAAGCCTCAATAACTAAATATGATATGCTAAAACAAAGTATATTTAAATTATATTTACAGGGTAATAAAAACCTAGGTTTAGCTTTTATAACCCTTTTTCGAGTAGGCTGTGTATTTTACCATGCAACTTTTATCTGTATTTTTATTTCTTTTTTTATAGCCTCAGACATCTTACGTTTATTTCATTTTTATCCTATTGCAAAAATCAAAGTTATAGTTATTTATGTAATAGGTTGTACTTTTATGGGTAAAACGTCATAAATTTTATTTTCTGACACTTTTTCATAAACAAATGAAATTTGAGCGAAAAATGCATACAAATACAAATACAAAATTTGTAAGATTTTCATTATTCTTTTTAAATGCAAAAACATTATCAACAAAAGCAATACAATCAATCAACAGTCACCCAGCCTTGTAATAACGTTAAAAAAAACAAGTAATAGCACACTTAAGGCTCTCCGATGAAATTAAGCACGCTTCTCTGTGTTTAATCCTACAGGGCACGTATTCGCTAAAAACACGCACTCCCGACAAAACTGGAAAATGCTCGGAATACTCTTTTGAAGTCCAAATAATCTTTCAAAAGCATTTACGGCGATCTTCATAGTTACCAAGCCAAAATGAGCTATTAACTTTTAGATGTTTTATTATTTTTGCCTTTATGTCTTTTATTTCGACAAAGAAATTTAACTGAACATGAGGTAGTACGAGCCTCAGTTTCATTGGACGAGGAATATTCTCAAAGTTATGTTGGCAATTTGTTAGGCAAACATCGTTCTTCAATAAGTTGTGTGGTAAGACGCTTGAATGAAGAAGAAACTTATTCTAGAAGGCCAGTGTAAAGGCGAAAACAATGCACTAACGACCGAGATGAACGTTTTATAAGACGGTATGCTTTAAGAGACAGAACTGTCACTAGTTCTATGATAAGAAACGAACTCGAAGCTGTCCGCAATGTCACGATTTCATCCAAAACAGTTAGAAGACAGTTAAATGAAGCTGAATTAAACAGTAGACCAGCCACTGCGCCCTTGCTTACTACAGAGAACAGAGTTGCCAAGTTACGTTTTGCTTGAAATCATCAAAATTGGTCTGTGGATGATGGAAAGAAGTTTCCTTCACAGATGAAACTAGGGCTAGCTTCCTGTCTGTACGAGATCCAATATTGTAATTTCCTGTTTATGCAAGACAACGCTAGACCTCACATGGCTAGGGAGAGACTCGATTATCTTAATCAAGTTGGTATAACAATTATGCAATGGTAAATCCAACAGAACATTTATGGGATCCTTTTAAGAAAAATGTAAAACGTCATATACCTGCACCTCGTAAGCTGAAGAAACTTGAAAATGCAGTTATCACAAAATTGGTACAAATTCTTTAAGATTTTATTCAATATTGAATTAGAAGCATGTCTAGGCGCATACATCATGTCAATCCTAAGTAGAGGAAGCAACACACGCAGTGTCCCAGTTTTTTTTTTCACCGTTACAATTTAAACGATTTGTAATTAGGTGTTAAGAATAATTTTAATTCAAATCTTATAGAGACATTTTGTAGCTAATTCACTTTATCACAAGTATCCGACTTCTAGTGTAACCAATGTCCATAAGAAATTATTAAAATTAATTCCTTAGAGATTACTATGATTTGTAATTTGTAATATATTGTTAATAATTGCGTTAATTTTATACAGGAGTTTATATGATGATTTTAACTATTAACCCTTAGCTATGCATTAGTATTACAAAAATAAAAATTTTAGTGATTTTTCAAGTAGGATCAAAAACAAAAAACAAAAGATAGATCACAGTTCAATCTATAAAATGGACCAATATTATAGATTATAAATTTATATTTAGACCGTTTTATAAATTATCGATTTTGTACATAAAATGTTATATACATTTCACTTAAGTATATAGTAGACACATGTAGTTTTCACAAAGAAGTTAAATTGTCAAAATTGTTTGGTATTTCACTTTCCTGCCTAAAGTCAAAGTTGGATTAAAAGAATCATCATCCATTTCAAAAGTTAAGAGAATCATTTTAATATATTTTCTTATATACAACCTCGGTAAAATTATCCAAAATCGGTGAATGCCTTTTCGCTATCAGTGGTCTTAAATGAATTGATCCGACCTGCAATCTCATTATCAAGGTAACCCTTAGTTGCCTTCTACGACACATGCAGTCTCGTCATCCTAGCAAAATTAAAGTCAAAGGTTGGATTTGATTTATCATTTAGGTGTTTTGGTCACTAATTCTATACTTACCGCATTTATATAAAAATAAAATATATATGTTGCAAAATGACTAGAGCGTATATAAATGGACTGAACATATTAGACCATATGTGAAAAATCATATTTTATACAAATGGACTAGTCAATTTACAAAATGTGCAGTCAATTTATATACGGTCTAACATCACTTAGACAGTTTATCCAATGTTCGGTTTTGGATGAGTGCTATCTGAAGTAATTTTCATTCATTTTGCATCTTCCTCTAATCCCTCATAGGCACCCTTCCCCGCAGTTGTAATGTTTCTCTTTCTACTGCAAATATTACAGACATTCGTACTTTTACCGCCTATAACGTCATAATTCATGGGATTTAAACAAATGCTGCGTGTAGTTTCCTGCACATCTGCTACAATTGAATCTGTTGGAAAAGTTACTTGGTCAAGTTCTTCATAATTTCCTAATTGCATGTCTTCAATCATTGCCGCTTGCGGCGATCGTAAAGCCCCAATATAATATCTTACGATACTTCTTTCGTTGTAACACTGTTCATTGCCTCCAACGAAATACTTGAAGTTTTCAATCCAATTTGTGGTTTGTGTGTGGTCCTCGAACATAGCTTCATACGGAGATCTCTATTCCAGAATGCAAGGAAATGTTTTTCATTAATTGAATACATTTTAATCCCTGGCTCCATTTATCTGTCTTATTATCCAACATCTAGGTAGTTAACATATTCTCCATACCCACAATGTTGGTGCGTTTGACACTTCCCTGGCTTTGACTAGCGTGGCTTCCCGTGCACCAGTTTTTACCACTGCAATACCACAGGGGCTCCAACAGTTGTAAAAAAATCTACACGGTGGTAAGCATCTTCTTTTGCACGTTTAGTTTCAAGTGGACGCAAAATAACGAATTTTGCCAAGTGATCCTGAGCATTGATAATATATTAAATCAACTCGTCAGCGTTTATTTAAATTTTTGAAAATCATGTGTTTTGAAACTATGCCTTTTTTTTCTTTTCTGTTTGGATCTAATTTTTTTTCTTTAGTATTTAGACCTTTTAAGCATGCCTAGAAGACTAAAACTATACAATTTTAAATAAATATCTCACGTAGTTTAGAAAATAAGGTGAGTAACATTTTAGCCGAGCGTTCGATTTCCAACATCCTCTATCAAAACTAAACTTATATACATTTCCTCTCGAATCACCCCGTATTTCGTCAAATTCTACAAGACTTAAAGGCATTGTGTTTTTTCACAAAAAAATGCAATATTTCTATATGTTTTAAAAAGAGCTGAATGAGAGGAATTTAAAAACGCACCAAAAGTGCTCTATTAAAAAAACACAAGATTGATACATTCAAAAATTATTTTACATTTTATAATGACTATTTTACCTCTGTTTGTGAATATCAATAATGAACTTTTATCATTATAACAAAAAAAACGCATGCGGAAGTCAAAAAATACAAATTTATCTGGTACCAGCCATGGTGACGAAATTGCGGGTGTCATAATTACTTCCAAATTTACACGAAGATTAATATACCACTTCAGCGACGACTTTGCGTTTCTCCTCTAAAAATAAGTGACCGATAAGAAAAACATTTAATTTTCGTGTCAGAGGGATGTTGGCTAAACAAAACATTAAGTTAGTAATTGTGAAAATGGGAATGAAGTTAATTGGAAAGTGCTGTATAAATTGCACACTGAAATCGCTTTTAAACGTTAATTTTCGCTTTATGACAGTTAATCTTAAGGCCTGTTGTAAATAAAGTCTTCATATATTATATGTTATATTTAAATATTAGTAGTACATATTTTTTGTTCATGAATGCGATCAGAGGCTGAAGCTTAAGTATTAGAGAAGATATTTTACCCAGTCAGTCCATCGGGCAGTTTCATAAATTCGTTATATCAATTTCTCGTGTCGTGTCGCGAATTGGCAACGCTGGCCGTGATATGACTCAACCGAAAGACGGCGAGGATGGGAACAATTAAGGCTTTTTCATTATTTTTCATATCTTGAATCCTCTACTAGGAGTACACACTGCCTAGGTCTTTGGTATTACCTACCGGAGTTGCCTTAAATAAAAAAAAGATGAAGTTTGTTAACGTGAAAATTAAAGACTTGCAGATTAAGGGAAATACAATGAATCAAAATATCGATATAACTATATGTTTGAACCTTATTTAAAAATTTTGCTATAAATACAATTTTAAACATATTTTATACACATAAAAGAAAGCACCATATACAATGACCTTAAGCAAATTTGCAGTAAACTATTTCAAATTAGTCAAGCAGATGTGTTTAGAGATTTGCTAGGGTATTTGCTTACAGGAACTACCATGAGAATAATACGTGTTTTCGGTTTCGCGTAATTAGACTCCTAATGGCACTTTCACTCTCAAGTACGTCCAAATTAAGCAAAGGAAGCCATTTCCTGTTTCTTTAATCATTCGCCTCTTTTCTAATATCGTTCTTCATTAAGCTGCAATTTACAAGCACGGCGCTGGGCTGAGTGTGTTCGAAAGCACAAAAGAAAAAATTAAACGAAAACGTGCTTTATTAGAAAAAAGAAAAATCCGAGGACATTACTGATTCCATTAGTGGGTAGTCACAGTTGCCGCTCAAAGAGAAATGGGGGATTGCGAACGCTGATAAAAGTTTAACTGAAACCTTATGTATAGAGAGAGGGTGTATAAAACAGAACTCCACCCTTTAGTGCATACTAGTCCGTTGCAATTTTGGCTTCGTATAAGTTAACATTATTAACTTTGTAAAATACGGTCAATATCTACAGTTCGTAGAAACTGTTATAAGACCCCCATTATCAGCAGTAATTCAATCGAGAGAAACAATTGTGGAAACAAATAAACATCCCCATTATGTAGTATGGAGTATGGATATAACAATAAATGTTACATTGCGTTTTGTATCAGACGACCGCTGAATCCGTGCTGGAGTAAAAAAATATGTCTGTGCCTCTATGCACCGCGAAGTTTGACATTTGCCGCTATTAAACAGGCGTTCGGTATTTCAGATTTTTTTTTCAAACTAATATAAGAAAATTTTCAATCGGCTAAAATTAGAATGAGCAAGAAGACTAGAAAACGCGAAAATTCGTGCGGAAGGAAATTTCTTGAATTTTTTTGAATTGTTTATATATATATATATATATATATATATATATATATATATATATATATATATTTCAGTCAATTTTTCTATTTTGTTCGAACGAATTTAACACGGACCTGCTAAACAACTACATCTACAAAAAGGTGAGTATCACATTTATTCTGTGTTAGGGTTCTGCTGTTGTCTCATCAATCAGAGAATCCCTTTTAGGATAACGCTAACTTACCATTGCCAGATTAAAAGGAAGGCCATAAACGACATCATTACATATTTATAATAAGGAACCCAATAGAGCTTATGTGCCAATATTACATAATAAGGAACCCTTAACGTTATTGGGTCTAGCCATAGTTGATCTAATATGTACCTACAGACACTTCTGTTTATTGTTAGAGAAGCTCAAGCCTCGATTTACATGTATCTCGACACAGTTTAACTACAAATACTGATACTAAGAAGTTTCCACTTTCTTCATTCCTTTACTTGCCCAATACTTTTAAGGGCAAAATTAAATCTTCTAGAAGGAAGAAATACGTAATTATGTCTGCGTCTGCCATATAAAAAATAGGAACAGCAATTAAGCAAATTACCTGCATTTAAACTAAGAATAATGTATTATATTTATTTATAGTACGCATGTATCAATATTTTAAAGATATCGTTCTTTTGCCATATTTAGTTAATTAGAGCTATCTAGATCAAATGACAATATGTTTTATGACTACAGGAAGATATATATAACGATAATGTTAATTACGTTTAAATATGCTGGTATAATAATCGCTAATAAACGATAATGTGAATGAGGGGTCTTAGATGACCTGACGAAAACATTTCTTAATTTAATTAAATTATAAAAACATAAAATAGGCATTTTTTCAAATGGTCAGCTATGACAAAAATTTGTAAGACTAATGTTCCTCGTTCATATACTTACTCGAAGTGTCCGTTAGTGAATCATATTTAAGAAACAAATTGGCGGAGTTCTTGAATTTTGGTACTTTCTTTGTTAACTGAAAAATGATTAAATTTGTCTAACAAATTTAAGAGGTAAAAATGTAACAACATAACAAAATATTTAGAATTTGTTCTTGATTGAAACAGTTAGTAGTAGGGGTTACTGTCTAATTTTTGGATAATACAAGATTATTTTTTTAGGAATATAAAAAGTAAACTGGTTCATATTTTGCGCCTTAACTTTTTCTGAAATAATTTATTACGTTTTTTTTTTACTAACAAGTAGTTTTTATCAAACTTTATGTAGAAGGGACCCAATGCGTGGACCCTAGGTCCTGTGCCCTAAGGAGTAACCAACCAGCTATCCTCCCCCTATTACAGAACAGATAAAGAAACACTAGCAAATTAATTAATCTACTAAAATTTAATCAAACATCTTTAACGTCAGTAACATAAAATTAATTGATTATAACCAAAAAGGTCAATAAATAGTTATTGCTTCCTTAACACGTAAAAAAGTACTAAAATAATTTAGGCCAATGTTTTGGTTTAGCACATTAAAAATTAGCGATCAATATGCAACTTTATTAGGGAAAGATTCTGATTTACTGATGTGACTACTATATCACATAGAAAGAGCAGGATTATTTATACTTTCGGTCAAGAAAAGTCAATACAAAGTCAATACAAAGTCAAACAACAAATAAATCTCGATGAGGTAATAATATGATTAGACCTTGAGGCAGAAATTAAAAAAAGATCTACTACAGAATGGTTACTCTGAGATGTTAATAAGTAATATATACAAGGACATCGAACAAGAAAAAGAATGCATTTACCAATCCAATATGAGAGTGGTGAATCGTACCTTGTGGAGACGAAATGCCTTGCATTTCATATTCAAAAGAGAGAGAACGTCAAGATCGGGCATAGCAGAACACGTCTGGTCAAACCAACATCCGATGCAGTGGTGGGAGGCTAAAATGTTGCATAAAGAGCAACACTGGCGAAAAACGAACGTTTATAGAAGCAGCTTTCATACAAAAGGAATCAAAGGATCTTCAGCAAGCCTAGTGTCGATATTCCAAATATATGGAAGCCGCTTCTAGCTCAAAATGACCTCGTAAAACTTAGCGGTTCAGGTAACCAGGGGCCGATACTTCACGCATCACCGCACACGACCAGTATGTATATATATATATATATATATATATATATATATATATATATATATATATATATATATATATATATATATATATATAGTTATATATACATATTTCGTTTTTTTTCTTTAACCATATATAAATATTTTGTTAATTATTTTCTTGGGCATAGGTTAACTCACTGAGAAGTAAAATTATAATTCATACCGACGTTTCGCTCATTATATTAAGCTTTCTCAAGATATTTATTTCCTACAATAAAAACATGTATAGTTAATATTTAAATTATAAAATAGTTAAAAAGATTACTGAAAAAACATCACTCAAAAAACATTACATTTAAAACAAACCATGACCATGAAAACAAAAATACATTTAAAACAAAATTAATATTATGCATAGTACATACCTTGGAAACATGTCAGTTTTACGAATGTTTTGAGCTAACAATAATTTCGATAGTCTGGAACTCTAATATACAAAAACGAGAAATTATTAATTTTTTTTTATTTTTTATATTTGTATTTTCATTGCTATACCGAGTTTGGGTTTATGCTATTACAGAAAGGTACAGGGTTTTATGTAAGGAGTGGTTTATTTATATTTAGATTAATTTACTTAGATATCAGATTATGATAAATTTGGCTCAAGTTATTGATGTCTTTTTTATCGTTGACAGCATCTTTCTTCCTTTTATTTTGTATCATTTCGTTTATTGTGAGTTTTCGATAATTAGTTTCTTGCTCTAAAATTTTGGTTTGTTTAAAATCGAATTCATGTTTTTCCGAATGTTCTTGTTTGTGGAGTGCAGTAGATGCAATTTTTGTGTATTTGTGGCCGTTTAATCGACTGTCTAAGTATTGTGTGGTCATTCCTATGTACTTTTTTGGGCAATTTAAACATGGAATTGAGTAAACTAGGTTTGATTTCTTTTTTTTATACTTTGCTTTTCAAGCGAGTGAAGACTGTTTAGTAAATTCTGTGCTTTATGACAGACAGTTATGTCGTGTTTAGGCAAGATGTGATCTATTTTTTCTGATAGATCGTCTGTGTAGGGCATTGCAACGTATTTAATATTAACATTTTTTTTCTTTTGTTGCTTATATATATATATACATATATGTATATATTATATATATATATATATATATATTTTATTTATATTTATATACACTGTTCTTAAACCATATTTTATACTAAAAGTTTTTATTTTTCTTGGGTATAGGTTTGATTAACGATACTTATTTTTCTGCAACTAGCTGGACGTTTCGCTTCTTGTTTGAAGCATTTTCAAGAGCATTTTATTGAATGTCTTGGAAACGACAATATTATTTACTTAATAAATAAATAATATTGTCTTTCCAAGACATGCAATAAAATGCTCTTGAAAGTGCTTCAAACATGAAGCAAAACGTCGAGCTAGTTGCAGAAAAATAAGTTTCATTAATCAAACCTATACCCAAGAAAAATAAAAACTTTTAGTAAATATATATATATATATATATATATATATATATATATATATATATATATATATATATATATATATATATATATATATATATATATATATATATATATATATATATATATATATATATATATATATATATATATATATATATATATATATATATATATATATATATATATATATATATATATATATATATATATATATATATATATATATATATATATATATATATTTGGCTTTAAGCTGATCAGCCATGCAGCCAGTCTCAATTTTTTTTTTTTTTTTAAGAATGAATACATAAAAGGAAAAAATGTAAATTTATCCTAAACCCTAAACATATATACAAAGGGATACACGCTTCACGCCAAGGGGTCTATCATGGCGACTTTTTCATAGACAAACAGGAGGACCACAAAAAAAAGGAAAACATAGAGGGAAAGAACAAAGGAAAAACTTAACCTATCATTCATTAATTAGAACTCTAAAAAGTTCCTTTGTGTTATCAATATATTTACTGTATTCAAAAAAGAAATGATCAAGGTCGCACTTAACATTACAAGTCTCACATTTATCTGAGGATAGAATATGGATTTTTTTTAAATGTGCTGGATAACTGGCATGACCAAATTTCAATCTTATTATTGTTGTTATACAACGTCTGGATACTGTTAGGTCTTTATGCCAGTAATTTTTTGGAATGTTTTCGTGAATAAGTGAGTAACGTGTTGGAGAACTTTTACAAAGTGTTTGCCATCTTATATTCCACTGGTTTAAACTTAAAGATTGGAGTAAATTATGTGTATCATTTAGAGTTATTTCATTACCAATTGGAACACCATTAATTATGCTGTCTTTAGCCAGAAAATCCACATACTCATTTCCACTTAAACCTGTATGTGCCTTAACCCACATAAAGTAAATTTGTTTATTTCGTAGTGTATTCTGTCGTAATATTTTTTTAATATTCCATAATATTGGATTAATTTTAGTCCATGGCTTAACGTTAGCTAGTGATCTAAGGACAGACATTGAGTCGTACAGAATGATAAAGCTTGTCTCATCATATTTTAATGTCACTTTAAGAGTTTCATAAATAGCGATAGCTTCAGTGGTAAATATGCTACATCTCCTATCCACTTGGAATTTAAATTCGGCTTTTATTTGTGGAATATAGATAGCTGCTCCACTGCCCTCGGGCATTTTGGAGGCATCAGTATATATTAATACAGATTTTGGGAGTTTCGTAAGTTCTTGTTTTAAAAAATATGTATTAAGAAGATTATTATCTGTAAATGACGGAAATATTACAGTTACCTCTCGAAAAATGCTAAGATACTCATAATCCGAAATACAAAAGGGCGATATTGATCTAAGAATTTCGTTACAATTCCTGTATGCCTCCAATATTTATTTGTTAAATCATATGTATTAAGTTTAGCTATTTTATTTACTACCTCAGTATTGAAATATATGTGTTTAAGCAAAAATTTTGCACCAAGTGGTTCCCTACGTATGCTTAATGGGGGCTCTAAAGCTTCAACCAAAAGAGCCTCAACAGGGGTAGATCTCATTGCACCTAGACAAACCCTAAGTGCCTTATATTGTACCCTATCAACCTTTTAGATAAAAAATTAACCTGGAGAACACATACTGATTATCTTGTCACTAGGTGCATCAAAGGAGTTAACTTTCTGCGATCAATTACAAAAACATGGTGGGGATGTGATGTCCAAATATATATATATATATATATATATATATATATATATATATATATATATATATATATATATATATATATATATGTGTTTTCATTCCGGGTGTACATCCGTTCACTACTGTTTCGCCAAAATCACATTTGACATTTTCGAAGCTTTCTTTCTCGGGTCCGAATAGAGACTGAAGTGTTGGTAACTGCGACGCTTCCATTTTTCTTTAAAGCACTACATATTACCTTAAGTTCGCTTTGTCTCGTCTGTGTTTCAGTTAATCGCACGGATCTGGATATTAGTGTACCTGCCACAGCTTGAATTTGTGCTGGGTGATGATGTGATCTTGCATTGAAATATCTGTCTGTATGTGTTGGTTTCCTGTACACGGTGTATTTGAAATATCCGTTATGCAGTTTTGTGACGAGAACATTTAAAAATGGTAGTTTGTTATTTTCCTTTATCTCTAGAGTAAATTGTATTCTGGGGTGGATTGAATTTACGTGAGTCAGAAATTTTTCGAGCTCTGCATGACCATGTTGCCATATAATAAATATGTCATCTACATAACGAATCCATAGTTTGGGCTTTAAACTTGCTTTCTCAAGAGCTTCTTTCTCAAAGTATATAATTAATAAATTCGCGACTACTGGTGATAGTGAGGACCCCATTGGAGCACCATCCAAAATAAGTATTTTTAAGGCTATGAACGAGAATTTCCAGGCACATATAATACAACTCTCGGAGCATTGCCTTAAAAATACTTATTTTTCATTCAACGGGCAAATGTATAAACAAATGGATGGTTATCCAATGGGGTCCTTGCTATCACCAGTAGTCACGAATTTATTTATCATATACTTCGAGAAAGAACTGGCCATAATGAAGAAGAAGAGATTTAAACGCATCTTCTGAAAAAGTTTTTCATTTAAATGCATCAAAATTGCAGAGCTCGAGGAATTTAAAATCATTTAAACCGTAAATCTATAATTTATTTGTTGCTGAATTTGATTGATTATTTCATAAAAGAGCAGTCTGTATGATGTTTGAACATCTCCAACCTTGTCTGTTCGAAGACGCTTGGCTTGTGGCCCTACATTTAACGTCATCGTTTTCTCCCAAAATAGGTCAAAGTCATTTTTGGCTTAACATGGACTTAAAATCATCTACTTTTTTTAGGCAAAAACCAATATCATTTGTTTTAATTTGTAATATATTAAAAACATTGTCCGAGAACGGAAATATTTCTGAAAATATGTTCAACAAATAATTAAAATCAAAATCTCGTTTCAAACAGTCCAAAAACCCCCTCAAACTATTTATTTCTTCCGAGTCCCACGTTTCATTATTTTCTATTATATTCTCAAATAGTTCAATCACTGATTCACGATTTTCAGATACTGTTAAGACAAGTCTTCCATTATAGTTCCACCTAGTAGGAGCTACTTTGGGTAATCGTTTGTCGACAATAGAGTGCAAAGCTTGTGTGTTTGTTGACTTGGAAAAAAAAGCAGCCCTGCCACTTAAAGTAACGAAAAATACTTTACATTCTTTAATGTGATTGATGGACTGGGATAAAACTAAATTTAATTTATGAGCAAAACAATGGACAAACACAGCACTTGGGAAAGTTTCTCGAACTTTAGCTTGCAGAACCCCTAATTGTCCTGCCATCACTGCTGCTCCATCATAGCTTTGAGCAACTAATTTTTTCTCTCTAATAATTTCTTTAGTAACGTTATAAACTACGGTATATAATGCATCTGATGTACGATTTTCGGACACATTCTTAAAACCTAAAAATCGCTCTTGAATACTTCCGTCTGTTTTACCGTAGCGTAATACTATAGATAATTGGCTAAAATTACTGATATCAGTTGTTTCGTCCAGAACATTAGCAATGAACCGCGCCTCGCTAATCCCCTGCTTAATTCTTTTTAGAATAATGGTTGCAACAGCGGAAATTAAATAATTCTGGAATCTATTCGACGTTCCGCGAAAAAAGCTAGACTACTCTAAATGATTTTTTAAGCAATCATCATATTTAGCCATTAAACTAAGTAAATCTTGATAATTTCCTCTATTTGAAGAAACCCTTGTTTCGTCATGACCTCTAAATCCCAATTCGTGCTGTCCGAGAAAACAAATAACATCGATAAGTCTTCTTAATATTTGCCTATTTTTATCGACTAGTCGGAAAAACCAGTTTTATTCCAGAGACCTTTTTTATTTTCAAAAAGTAAACATGGCCAACAAAATAATTTACTTATATTTTCACACCCTGTTAGCCATTTAAATTGTTCGTATTGTTTTTCCGGATAAAAGTGTCTAATACAGTTTTTCATGTTTGTGGTTAAATTTTTCATAGGCGGTTTTGCCCTTCCTTTGGAAATTATTTGAAGCTTATCAGCGAAGTTTAATGTTGAAAATCTCTTTATTATTAAGGCACACAACACACATTCACACACACTCTTCTTACTAAATTCTCCAGCATTTTCAACGTTATTAACGTTATTACCGACAGCCGAAGTTGACGGTATTTGCATATCCACGTCCGTATTATTGTCTTTCATATCGCACCATGCACGACGCGACGTACGTATCACACAACACACGGATAGCCGTTCAAACAAAGAACCAACGATAGCTTTCGCCCCCACTTAAAGCACGCGACTGAAATGCAAAAATTGCAAACTGCTGGTGGAAAGTTCAATAACTTCTAGCTCGATTCACAGGAAATCAAGCATACAGGACTTGGCTGCAGAGAAGCTAGCAGCCCGCATAGGTTCTATTCCATTTTCTATTGTCGCTCGGTCGGAGTCAAGGCCGCATTTATTATGGGCTTGATAATTAAGATAATATTTTAGCAATTTTAATATAAACTAAATTAATGGTTTCCTATTTCAAAAATTACATTTTAGAAGATGTTTTGTAATTTTTTTTTGGGGAAGTACTGCTTCCCTTGCTTCCATGGACTGCACGCCCCTGACAAGCATACTGAACATAGAAAATAGGATAAATGAAGGATAACAAAAATCTTAAAATTAATTAGAGTTGCAGACGATTTATTTGCTTCCTAAACTGACTAAACTGAGAAAAGGGACATGTTAAAAAAGTCTATATGTTCAGGTAACTGGTTATCCTCTCTACAAATTCTTGTCATCGGACAAAAATATTCGTAGCTTGCACGATGATATTTAAAATTAAATAATTGTAATTGCCTGTAGTCATCACAGGTATACTTAAACTAGTATAGTATTTAATAGTGATGGCCAAAATTGTCGCTTGCTGAAAATTCCCGGAAACTTTTCTACATTTCAGAAGCTTTCTTTTAAAATATTTGAGAAAATTCCTAGAAACCTTTCCACGAAAACTTCCGGAATATTTTCTTTGAAACCAAATATTTTTCTTAAATTAATTTTTAATTTATTAGACAAGGCTTTCCACTTTTCAGAAATAACAAATGAGAAATAAATAAAAATAACAAATCCTCAAAAAAATGAAAATGATAAATCTAACGTATGAACATAAACTTAAACCATTACAATAATAAAACTACAAAAGTAAAACATATTGGATGTGACTTATTTATACTTATTTTTATTATTACTTAACGGATTAACAAAAAAACAACAAATCCACTTACTTAACAAAAAATCAACAACCTATTCTCAAAATAATAATAAAATATTAATAAAAATTAAACGTAAATTTAAATATAATCAAACATCTAAGTAAGTACAAAAACGATTAACAGACTTAAAGCTACACTTTAAAAATAAACCTATATAAAATAATTTTACTCGATGTGCTTGTTTGTTACATTCGAATAGATTTTCATGACTTTGTCTTAGAATTTTAGGGATTAGAAAAATAAGCTAAATGTCAAAAGCCAAAAAATCAAAAAACACCGTCATGTGTCACTAAATCAGCGCCAAATAAAAAATACAACGTTTGAGGGAATTTTCCCTTGGAAAGGAAAGTTCCCTAAACGGATTTATTTTTTCCCAGAATGATTCCGAAATTGGATAGATTCCAAAGTTAGAAATTTCATTCATATTTAACAGTGGGAGGTAATCAATTAAACTATTTACTAACTTCAAAAGTAAATATAAATCACATTTTTATTTCGTCTTTCCAAAACCAAAAAATAATATAAACAAAAACTCAAAAGTTTTTCAAAATTTGTTAACTTGTTTTGGAAATACAGACATGTAAAATAAGATTGTGTCATTCTTTCAGAAACCAGTTCAAATAGGAAAATTTTCTCGCCTGTCCTGCTTCACAGTGAAAAAGTGAGTATATATAAAAATGAACGGTATTTAGTTAATTTTAATAAATAATTGTTCATTTTCAACCCTGGGTATCAAATTTGAAAAATAAATTAATTAAAAAAAAATTAGTAGTGGTTGCTCTCCGCCCCTCTTTACTTCGTTTGTGTTTTCACTCAAGGAATGCGTGGTAATAGATAATAGTAGATATTTGTGATTTTCATAAAAAAACTTTAAAATTAAAGCATCATATAATAATTAACTTATCTACCTAAAGTCAAAGTTAGACCATAGAAATCACCAATCAAATTAAAATTTAAAAAGTTTATTAGGTAGCTGCTTACGATTTACTTTTAATTTTTATCGTTTATAGTAAAATTTGCTTTATTTCCAATAAAGTAAAACAAAGTCAGCAGCTTAAATTTTGAGAGCTGTTTTAGGCGCATTATCCTATAGTCTTTTTAAATAAAATTAACCGTTTTTTTTGTGTTATTAGCGTTTTTTTTTGTGAAAAAATTGCAAAATTCAAGATAGCGGCCAATTTTTTGTGATATACTCAATGCACAAACAATCATGGGCACCGTTTGCAAATTTTCCAAGGATGGCAAGAACATCAGGTTCCGGAGTACAGTACTTCTTTTGTATGTAAGTTTGGCGATTAATGCACATTGTTCCAAATTTAGGAAGGGGTGGTCGCCCTCTTGCTTTTATCTAACTGCGCCCATGCATAATGCTTCTTTTATATGTCAGTAATTGAGAGATTATTAGAGGAACGAATTCTACACATGTTTTTTTATTTTCGGACTCGTCTTTTTATAACATTTTGCATTTTGAAACCTTAATTGCACTAGCGCAGTAGTGTTTTTTATAAACGTAAAAAAGTATACTTTTTCACTACCAGTTTTAAACTTGACATTTCTATCATTTGCTATATTTTTGTTCATAACTAAACCTCAATTAATTATTTGCTTCTCTCTAAACATCAATTTAAACAGCACAACAGACAACAGCTGAAAATGCAAAATACATCAATCAATTTTTTATCTCAAACGGATAGTAACTCGGAACTCGGTTTTCCCATTATCTTTAAGGATATTCCATAATTTCTGTAATGAAAGAGTAAAAGAGATACAAACGTCAGAAAAGAACTCATTCAATAATGTTTTTACAGCCACCGAAATCCTATATTTTCCTTCGTTCGGCTACCAATTTTGTCAAATAAAACGTGGACCTCTTTATCAAAGAAATTTTTGAAAGAAGAGTATAATGTTTTTAAACCCACTAAAATCCTAGATTTGCATTTGTCCAGTTACCAATTTTGTCAAATAAAACGTAGACCACTTTTCCAAATAAATTTTGGAAAATAAGGGTAAATAACAGTTTGTTACTAACAAAGTTAGTAAAGTTAGATAAATAACATGGGCGGCTTGTCCCATGAGGCACGTGAGGCAATGCCTCACCAATAAATTTGGAAAATTATACGTGTTAATCGATTATATCATTTATATTACTTCTTATTCACTTCTTTAATCTCAATTTTACATTTTTACTATTTGCATCCATAAGCATTTGCAGCATAATTTTGCTCCATGAGAAATCCATAAAATACGGCCCTGCCTTTTACCTTACTCCAATCAAAACGAGCATCGTCAATCGTCATATCGGACGGGTTCTGTGAGTCTTCATTTCTTCTTTAGAAGAGTTATTATTAGAGGCATGCCTCGCGCTTCCTTGTATTACTAATATGTGTGTAAGCGGGTGGCGCGTAGTAATCCAGCCGAGTTAAGCTTTAAGTAGGGTTAGCGCATAAAAAGATTCTTTTGAGGCATGCCTCTAATGTAAATTCAAAGGGAATAAGAGACAGATTTCCGATTGGCCGATTGGACAAACAGCCTTTAACAGGTTGAAAATTGAAACTGAACGTGGTTTGGGCTAGTTTTAAGTAGATAGTAGGAGTAGGTACGTTTGCCGTTTTCCGCATTGTTTTGACAGTTTAGACAGTTAATAACAATAAGGACAAATTACTTGAGACTTTTAGTTTTATTATTAATAGTCGCGATTTCGATCAAAATTCAGTTAGGGAAGCAGTAGGTTTAAAAATTTTTTTAGAGGATCCTCAGAACATATTTTTTAGAAACATTTGAATAAAATTTTCACCAAACCGATATCGTTTTTTCTATTTTATAAAATAGAAATACAGATGTTGTTAAAACAGGATATTTACTACAGAGTCTAACTAAAATTCGTGAGTTTAGGAGTAACAGTACTTATTTTGATTCAATTTATGAAAAACTAGATGTCGGCGCTTTACACTCGAAACGTTGTAAAGGATTTGAAATGTCAGATAAAACTCAACAGTTAAGGCAAATTCTTTTTGAAATTCTTGATATTATAGGGAATCAAATAAAGGTTAGGTTTAGTGACACAGAAAAACATTTCTTTGATCTCCTAAATATTTCAAAATTCTTCATTTTTGCAGAAGAATTTCCTCATGACCTATAAAAAACCCAATACAATATATTTGATACAAATCAACTAAAAAGGGAATTAATTGTTTTATACGGGAACGATATAATAGAAAGTTGCAAAAACCCTTATGAAATGTTGACTTTTTTTTCATGATAATGATTTAAAACTTTGTATGCCGGAACTTTTTAAATTATTATGTATTGCTGTTGTTTTGCCAGTGACAACCGCGTCAACAGAAACCGAGCTGAAAAGAATTAAAAATTATATTAGAAATACTACTGCTCAGGCACGACTAAGTAATATGGCAAAAATCTCAATTGAAAAAGGATTTATAAAATCACAGGATGAGAACATTTTCATAGAGGAACTAATAGATCATTTTGCTGAACAGAAGAATCGCAGAATTCCTTTAATTTATAAAAAACCTTAATTTATAGAACTAGCGTTTTAACTTTAGAATTAACTTTTTTTCACATTTTTAGAATATAGGTATACTTTATTTTACGCCGAGGTGACTTTTTTTAAAGTTTATTTTGTAAATTTTTTACCAAGTTATTACTATTAATTTTAAAATTTATATTTATATATTTAATGTATTTATTCTTCGATTAACCCTTTTCTCTCTGCTCCCACCATACTGGATACGTGCGTAATAGGTACAGATATTCATATAAACAAAATTTTATAAATTTAACAATTTAAATTAGCAATATTTTTTCAAAATTTATTATGGAATAGAGTGGTCACTAGAGTAACTTAGATATCAAACTATATTAAAAATAATTTTCTTCAAATGTGCCTCACCACTTTCTAATACCACGAGCTGCCCCTGACGAATAACTAAATACATAAATAAAATATAAATTTTAGCAGTAACAGTTTGAATGTATTTTTTGATGTTCAAATTTTGTTCAGAAAACAACACGTTACTTTTAATACAAGTGAACAATAAAACGAAAAACAATGATTTACAAAATTAAGAGCACTGAATCTTTAAAGCAAAATATTTTTTTCTTCTAGCCGAAGAAAAAATCCATTAAGGCACGTTATGTTTCCATTAAAGCGCTTTTTACGACTGAATAAACTCGAAAAATAAGCTTTCAACCTTCAAGTTCTTTTGTGTCCCTCGGTGATAAGGAGCAAAATTTGAGGCTAAGAAAGTCAGTCAAGCGTACCTTTTATTATTCAGCAGGCTAACTCTTTGATTTTTAATCGGAGACCTGTTGCAAACTCTGTTAAATATTGACTTTAGGATTCCGATACAAATGGTCTTCGGATTTCTCAGAAAAATCGGAAAGAGACTTAAATCATAATGACGCTATTATGTTCAAAATAATATGTTATCGTCCCTCCCACATAGGCAAAACATTAGGAGTAAGTTAGTGAGGTTTAGAGCTACTTATTGTTTAGACGGTATTCAATTTTTACTTTCCTCTTAAAAGTGAAGTATTGTAATCGTAAAAAAATCACCCTCCAAGATTTTTTCAGTTTTTTATATTTCAGGTTTCCTATAAGCCGAAAAACGTGTTTTCTCAATTCCTTCGGTCTGTCTGTTCGTCGCATAGCTAATAAACTAATTACCCGATTGACTTCAAATTTTAGTCAAAAATGAAGGATCGTATGGGGATAATCTGGCAACATTTTGGTAAAAATCCAATAAGGCGAAACAAAATGGCGGCCTAATGAAATATTAAAAACATATTACTAAAAGACTACTTATACAATTTGTCTAAAATTTTTCCCAAAAATCAAGTATTAGGTAGGAAACAACTGGTAACATTTTGGTACGATTCCAAGAAGGAGGAACAAAATGGTGGCTTAATAAAATTATTTAAAATTTAGCCTAAAAAAGTACTTAGTGGATTAATTTCAAATTGTGTGCCATAACTAACTATGGTATAGAGACGAACTAGTAAAATTGCGGTACTAATTAAAGATGGCGTAACAAAATGGTGGCCAAATAAAATGTTTGTCCTTGTAAAATAGTCATCCTCTCAGGTTTTACATATCTTTACGTTTTAGCATCCCTAAATGCCAAAAAATATGTTTTATCAATTCCTTCGGTTTGTCTGTCAGTTCGCTACATAGCTTAAGATTGACTTCAAATTTTAGTCAAAAATAAGGGTCATATGGGGATGACCTGGTAATATTTTAATAAACATCCAATATACCAGATTAAGATGGCGGGCTAATGAAACGTTAAAATAATTATTATTAAAAAAGTGAATTATCCAATCTACCTCATATTTTGCCAGTGATACATAATAATGAACTGGTAACATTTTAGTATGAATCCAAATTAGCATTACAAAATTGCGGCCTAATAAAATATTTAAAATTAAGTCTGAAAAAACTACTAAAGAGATTAATTTCAAATTTTGTGCAAGCATTAAGTATTATGTAGAGAAAAACTGGCAAAGTTGTAGTACGAATTCAAGATGGCGGAAAGAAAATGGCGGTCAAATGAAATTTTTAAAAAATCTTATTCAATTGACCAATTTTGCAGAAATATTAAATGTGATATAGGGATAAATTGGTACGAATTCAACATAACGTAACAAAATGGTGATGTGTGTCAATGTAAAAACCACTTATTGAATTTATTTTAAATTGTGCTCAAAAATCAAGTGTGGCATAAGTAGAAACTGGTAAAATATTGGCAGGAATCCAATCCAAGTATGATGGAACAAAATGGCTTCCAGTAAAATTGTTTAAAAAAAGATTATTTATGTGTAAGTAAACGACTATGTACTGAACTAAATTGGGTCACACTTCACTATCCTTAATAAAAGAAAAGATTCATAACGGGGGAAGTTGCGGGTAAAGGAAATTTACCCACTTTTTATATTACTACCACCTGTTCAGCACAGAGTTATTAGGATCGTCCAAGAAAGAATGTACATGGCTTAGCTCTAACGTAATTTATAGAAAACTAAAAAGGAAAGGAAATAAAAAATAGAAAATTTTAAAATAAAAAATAAACGAATTGAATTTTTTAAATCTTACTGATTTAACTTATGGAAGATTAAATACTTTTATTCCAAACTGTCTTATAACATATTCATAATAATAATAATAATAAATGTACACATTTTGAATATTTATTTATTATATATATTTATGTTTTTTTTCTGTTTGGTATATTCAGCTTAAATGTCCTTAGTTTACAAATTCAAAATGGTGTTAATTCTTGCTACTCCTAGTAAAAATATGAGTGAAGGCTCATTGGATTTGGAATGACTTCTAGAAAAATGGACAAAAGTTTCAAACCGACACATAAATATAAAATTAGGATTTAAAAAAAAAGAAGTTTAGTTCTTTGTAATAACTATTAACATTTAGGAAATTTTAACACAAGATTCTTACAGAGGAAGAAATGTCCTATAAAAGGTCATACTTTCGGAACTTAATACTGAAAATAGAGCTCCGCGCGGCGAGCGCTAAACTTTATCGTTACTCCAAAATCAAACGTTACAAGTAAAAAAAAATTATACTATTAAATATTAATTTAAAAACTGGTACTATTTAGACAATTGAAAGAACGATATCCCGCTGAAAAAAACGATTCTCACTCATTTTTCATAAAATGAGCCTATTGTTAATTAGAAATTATTTTTAGAGTATTGGTTTATATTTCGAGTCGAATAATTGTTAAACAAAAGCCACTATAAATATTTCGTTTCATGGAGACTTTATCACAACTATGCTTTACGAGATTATGACATTCCGATGTTTTTAATTGATATAATCTATTGGTTATTAATTACTGAAAGTAATAAAAAACTAAAAAATTAACGTTTTTTATTAGATTCAATAATTAATAACTAATATATTATAACAATTAAAAACATCGCAATGTCATAACATAGTCCTGATAAACTCTCCATGAAGCGAAATAATGTTAGTGTATTTTGTTTAACAATTATTGTCCGACTTGAAATATAAACGAAAACTCCCAAAAAAACGTTAATCAACAACAGGCTCATTTTATCAAAAATCAGTGGAAAAAATTTCTTAAATGTTAATAATTCCTTAGTTACTATAGTCGGATAGTAATTCCAATTTGACAGGGTCTAATCCCAAGAGCCATGATTTCTTAACTGACCAAAGCCGTGAAAGCTTTCGTTCTATGTTAAACGAGTAGGTGGTTTTTAGCTATGCCGCGAACAGACAGCCCGGTAACCTTTTTTAACTAACAATTTTTTTTAACATATCATTAGGCTGCCATTTTGTTCCGCCATATTGGATTTTTACCAAAATGTTACCATTTCATCCACAAATTTAGAGTCAATCGGATAAGCCATGCAGCGACAGACAGACAGACGGAATTAAGAAAACGCCGGAAATAAAAATTAATAGCTTTTAATGTTGCTCAATAAGTTCAACCTCCTACATCAAAAACCTATCAAAACGAGCGAACAACTGTAAAGGTATTTCTGCAACCACAAGATATACAAAGCTGAATAAGAAAACAGAAAGATAATGATAAATTATAAAAGATAATTCAAAAGTGACCATCATAAAAATCAATTTACATAATATAAAGAAAGAAGAATTGCAGCAGTACATTTAAATCGAACCAAGATATAGGGGATGATTAAACTTCCTTCGTTTTTTTTAATTCTACTTACGCCAGTAATCCAGATTGGTAAATTAAATATTTGACTTTAAGTTAGTTTAAAAGAGAACTTCTTTGCGGATTAGTTTCGATACCATTAAAACACATTTCACATATTCCTTCAACCATCTTCTAATATTGCATTTTATAATATTATTACTATACAGACCGACTCAATTCACGAATCATATTATAAGTTGTGCAACTTTAGTTTACTTTTACCATTCTCAGCAAATACGAAGTTGTGTGTGGTCTTTACATTGTAAATAAAAGTTTAACTTCGGGTATTATAGACCTTGTGCAGAGGGTCCCAGAATAAACACACCATTACTGGTGCGTTTATTTTTCTCCACCATATTTTATGGTTAGTGCGTCTTTCAACAGATTACATGTTTATTTGTCTAGGACCGAGTGAAGGTCTTAAATAAAAGATAGGAATTTCATTTTATTTATCATATCTTACTTTCAATTGTAGTGCAGTTCAGGACTTACTAACTTCTGTTCGGAAGATATTTTTTTTTGTTATAAAGTTTTTGCACCATATACAAGTTGTGTCCATTTCCTCCAATTTTATCGTACGTGCACACAGCCACTAAGCAATTTCGTTTTAAATATTTTTAGGTATAATCCTAATTTGTTATTAACTGTAGCAATTGTACAAATCTTCGAGTATAAAAACTATCAAAGACAGGAAGCACAACCCAAGAAGCATCGTTAGTTTTTTTTTGTTAAGATATATAGGTTATATAGGTTACAGTTTATCATAAAATACTTTCTTAAATATTCTTTGTCATAATAACTTTATTAGAACAGTAATAAAACCTTCAAAAAACCTAGAAGGCTTTAAGAAGGTTATTACTACATTCTATTTTAAATGCCTTCATTAAACATAACGGAAATGTTGTAAGTTTATAAAGAACCAATATTTATTTACTTGCTTAAATCAATCTGCATCTAGATTGTGTGCTTTATTAAAGGTTATCTTCAAAGGTTTATCATATTACAGAACAAAGGAAGTAAAATTAAACGTAATTATTTTTTAATAATTTTAAAGTTTGGAAGTAAAATTGGGAGAAAATAAAAATGAATGATATTCTGCATTTCAGATAGTTCTAAAAAATACTCGTGCCCTGGTAATAACGAGTTTTAGTAAATATTTTTTATCGAAATCAAAATTGCAAAAAAATTCTAAATTTATTTTTTACGTAAAAAATACCCTATTAATATGATAAATATAGGAGATGACTAAAATGAATTAAAAACTGAATTTTAATATAAAATTTAATTTTTCAAATTCAGTTTAGTAAAATATTACTACAGACAGCAAACAAAATAGTGGAAAAAAGTGTTGTTATTCAGAAGGTAGAGTTAAAATAATAGTTTTAATATAGCCGTCTTAAAACAAGTTTAAAGGATTTGGTTTTAACAATGTGTTAAAGCCAAAATGCTGTTAAGACTGCTTAGACCCTGGTCATAGCTATATAGTCATACCTACTTGTCAACATCGATACGATCTGCGCGTCATGCAGCATGTCACAAAGCGTTTGGCTGTATAACAAAAGACGGCGGCATATTATGGTTGTCAAACTATACAATCCCGACGAAATGAAATGGGAAAAAATACCAGTGTTATTAAAGGTACCGGTTTCACTTTTAAGGACGAAGAACATGAACTGCAAAAATGGAAGAGAATTTAGACGCGGAAGCAGAGGAATGTTCACTTTTATTACTTTTTTATTTTGTTTGGTTGTTATTTGGGCTTTCTCATCTTCAATTAATTCTTTATTCAGAAGACACGGCAAACGAAAATATTCTTGATTTTATAATAATGATTTCCCTTGCCTTTTGAAATATACAGACTTTTTAATTTTATTCCAATTATTGTCTCTATTTAACGCACTCATTTTTTATTTTGATGATGTTGTTCTGCAAGAAAGGCTTTACACAAATCATCAACTAACTTTATCACACGCTGGGATTGGATATTGAATAAAACGCAATCTGAGAACCATATTCCTGATATATAAATATCTAACTGGCGAATAGAGGACCATGCTGCGTTGTCAGATTTTAGAAATTGAACATTAAACAAAATTTAAAATATCAAGTTAAAATGTTTTATTCAATTTATTTTAAAATTTGCAGAAAATTAAATGTGATATAGAGATGAACTGATATGAATTCAACATAACGGTCTAAAAAAAATCAAAGTAAAATCTACTTAGATTATTTTAAGCTATATGGGAAAATCAAGTATGCCACATACGTAGGCGTCGGTAAAATATCCTAAAAATGTACGAATCTAATATGGTGCAATAAAATGGCGCTTAATAGAAGTGTTTGAAAAGGCAATAATATAATATAATGAGGGAGAGATAATTTGCCGATTTTTAGTTCCCTCATAAAAGGGAAGTATTGTAATTTTTGCAGATCTTTACGTTTCTGGATCCCCAGACCCTGAGAAAATTTTCTCCATTTCCGTCGGTCTATCTGTGCGCGGCATAGTTCAAAAAATACTTACCCGATTGTTTTCAAATTTTGGCCAAACATCAAAGATTATAAGTGGTAAAAAGTGAAATGGTAACATTTTGGTAAAAATCAAATAAAGCGAAACAATTAATCTCAAGTTTTTCACAGAAATCAAGCATTATGTGGAAATCAGCTGGTAAAATTTTGGTACGAATCCAACAGAATGGCGGCTTAATAAAATATTTAAAAATTCAGCCTGAAAAAACTAGTTTGTAGATTGATTTCAAAATTTGCGCAAAAATTAATTGTGGTAGAGAGATGAGCTTGTAAAATTTTGGTACGAATTCAAGATGACAGAACAAAATAGCGGCAGACTAAAATGTTTGTAATTTTTCCTATTCTAGCATCCCTAGGTCTCAAAAAATAAGTTTTCTGAATTCCGTTAGTTCGTCTGTTGGTCTGTCTGTCTGTTTGTCCCTCTGTTAATTTACGGAATCCAAGATAGCAAAAAAATGGCGGCCTAATGAATTTCTTAAAAAATCATCCTGAAAAACTACTTTTTATTTATTTTCTAATTTTGTGCAAGCATTAAGTGGGATATAGCGGTAAACTCGTAAAATTGTAATACAAATTAAAAATAGCCGCAAAATAAAATGTCTAAAAATGTTTGCAGAAAAATTAAATGTTTCATAGGACTCGTACAAGTTCAATATGACGGTCAAAAAAAATGAGAATAGAATTACTTATTCAATTTATTTTAAACTATACTTAAAAATTAAAGTTGGCATAAGTAGAAATTGGCAAAGTATTATTAAATAATACGAATCCAATATGGTGGAATACAATGGCTCTCAATAATAATGCCTGAAAAGGCAGGAGATATGTGTTACTAGATTAACATGTATCGAATTAAATTGAGTTATACTTTACTACTCCGAATGAAAGAAAAGTTTCAAAACGAGGGGAGTTTCGAGTAAAGAAATTTACCGACTTTTTCTCTTGGAACCATAATACAAAATCGCATACGGGATGACAATTCAAAAAACTGCATTGGGCTATATCTTAACTACTATATCTAACTCCAACTACAAAATCTAAATGTCTTTTATATATTTATTAGTTTAAAGCTTCCTAAAAAGATTTTCATAATAATGTAATATGTACAGTAAATATTAAGTTATTTAGGTTTTCCATAATAATAACACGGTACGAATACTTTGTATTCTTTGTTTTTCGAAAGTTCTTCTCCGAAGCAGAAGGGCGGAGTCGGGCTCTTCTTTCGAAAAACGCAGAAAATCATCGAATACGGTTTTTTTCAAGAAACAAAGCTCATTTCCGAATTATCTGGTTAATTTTGAGTGCACTAGTGGTATTCGATAGAATATCTTCAGAATATATAATATAATGTATATAAATTATAAAGTAAATAAGTTTTTATTTAATAAATGCATATACAAAATTGTATTAAGGTTAATCATTTAAATTGTGACAATAGAAAGTGGAATTATCGGTGTAATACCTATTTGACGTTGGTCGAATTCTCGTTGTAATTCAATATTTAACCCTGAATAGAAGAACTCAGTTCACTTGAGGGCTGAGTGTCAACTATCAAGTGGTTTGACTTCCAGGGAAAAACAGGGTGTCCCGAAAATTACAGTTCAATATTTGTACGTCATAAAATAAGACTAAAATGTTATGTAAACGTATAATCCCAAAACTGCCTCATTAGGCAAGAATGAACGCCCTCTGAAGATGTTTCTTTTTTAAATAAATATATTCGAACAGTTTAAAGTCTATAATGTAAAAGTTGGGTATTTTGGTAACTTTTATACGATGTATTAAATCCTGATGTCAAAAATATCATTACTATGTCCGGAGGGTCCCGAATGGAAGGGGAAGGTAGAAAATTTGCCTTACAATTCCAAATTATAAATACTTAGGGTTTTCTAAAAAAGAAAGGTACTCTTGGTTTAATTCGTTAGAATACCCCATTTTATATATGTAACTATGTTATTTCGTTTCTATTTTCAACTCAAAATTGTGTTAATTGTGCGTTTAATGCCATGCAAGAAACTTTCCAAATCAAATTTTCTAGAAGGTCGAATTAAAGTACCTTTGTTTAAAAAAAAAACATTTTTATAGCTTGAAATTATAGATTGAAAAAATTAATTGGCGGTGCTATTTTTTAATTCAGGATACGACTCAGCGTAGTATCAAAATTACCAAAATACCTAATTTTGTAATCTTTATGTTTCGAAAATATTTGAAAAAACTGTCTTCCCATTTCCGTAATTTGTCAATCTGTCTGTCTGTACATGGCATAACTCAAAAACTACTTTTCTGATTGTGTTAAAATTTTGGTCAAAAATCAAAGAGGATTAAACGGTAACATTTTAATAAACAGCCAATAAAGCAAAAGAAAATGGCGGCCTAATATAAAAATATATTAATATAAATATTAAAAAAATTATTATTAAAAAATACTTATCCAATTTATCTCAAATTTTACACACAGATCATTATGTGAAAACCAGCTGGTAAAATTTTGTTACGAATCCAAGATGGCGAAAGTAAATAGCAGCTTATTAAAATTTAAAACTCAATACTTTATAGATTGATTTCAAATTTTGCGCA